>JAJHSJ010000001.1:116468374-116957963 GCA_021015155.1 Magnolia officinalis
CAATCCAAATCAAAGGTGGGCTCCATGTGATGAGTGATGGATATTGAAGGTGGGTCCCCATAATGGGCATCCACATAAAAAATTGGCCCTCAATGATAAATAACCCAGTCGAAGGTGGGGCCCACATAATGGACAATCGACATCAAAGGTGGGCTTCATGGGATGGGTGTGGATATTGAAGGTGGGCTTCACATGATGAACATTAACACTGATGGTGAGCCCCATGATGGATGAGTCAGGCAGAGTTCCAAGTTTTCGAGTTGACATTGAGTCAGTACAGTTCCAAGTTTTCCAAAAGACACGGCATGAAATCCCGTGGACTCAAATTCGACTCAGCTAGTTTTTGAACAATGACATAACATGGATTTTTATTGGGCCTAACTCCTTCGCCCCGACTCTGAGTTTGCGACTCATCCAAAAAATATATATAAAAAAAATGGCATCCAAGTAATTGAAATTATAGATGAATTGGAACCGTTAATTTTATGGTCCCCGAATGGATCTGTTAATGGAGATTACGGGAAAATTGTATTTCTTCATAATTATCAATACGAAAATACATACAACTCTAGATATGCGTATGAAACTCGTGTACATCTAATCTACAATTATGTAAAGCTGGCCACTACATACTAACCAGACAAATGGCCATGACCATTGATTAGTGGCATTCAGACAGACGGTTCAAAACAAAAGCCAAAGTTCCTATTCAATGGAATAGATGGTCAAGATCATCGGTTCAGTTTTATTTTATGAGATCACAGCTAATTCATGGTAGTGCCGAGCAGAAAGGATATCTCCATTGTCCCAACACGCCCCGCAGCTTAGTTCTACCTGAGCTCAGCATTAACTGCGGGTTTGAAGCTCGCAAGGCCCGCCAACTCATTAACGGCATCGACGACTCCTTGGATCCTCCCTGCGATTTCGATCAGTAGCGAAGTAGTCACACAAGAGGCATGACCTCCGTAAGTGGAATGTTGATGGTCGAGATGCATGGGTTTTCCTCTTCCTCCTCCATTGTTTCTATTGATGGAGGCTGCAGCAGCAGTTGAAGCTGGTAAGGAAGAGATTCCAATGCATTTCGGAGATCTTCTACGGCGCCATTCATTTCTCCAACTAAAAACTCTATGTTGGAAGATCTTCTCATTCTTTTGGTTGTGGTCGCGAGCTCTTTCAAGACTGTGGAAGATTGGGAGCTTAGTTTAATGCGTGCGTCGCTGAGATGTTCCTTCATGAACTCGGGTGCCTGCACCATAGTGGCAATATTCCGATTTTAGGTAATGCGTGTGTTGAAAGGGTCTAGTCCATAGTTCAAAAATTCGTTGACTCGGCTTGAAACTCGTCCGAGTCAATTCTCCATATTATTGTTATTATTGGAGTTTAGAATAGGTTTATACTTTATACATGACTCAATTGAGTTTATATTGGTTTAACACATCCGAGTTATCCTTTGAAAAGGATGCGACTCATAACCAAGTTGACTCAGTGAGTTCTCAGGGTACACAGCTGAGGTTTTTGAACAATATTTGGACTGATGAAACTAGATTTTGAACTTCAGAACATCATTAGTAAATCTTTGGATCATTTAATGTACCTTAATCTCTGAATTGATGGAACCGTTGAGTGCCTCTACTCGATAAGCGCAGCAGCGAATTGCCGCCGCGATCTTAAGATACTGCTTCCATGGATGCCGAAACCAGAAACGGCCATGTGGGGGCTCCCATCGTGCGAAATTGGCCTGTATAGATCAGAGAATCCAGATCAAATCGAAGAAAATCGAGTAAAATTAAAGAAAAAACCCGAAAGTAAATTTCTTGGTTGATTGAAGGGCATGTTTGGTTGCACCCAATGTCATGAAATTTCATGATATTTTGCACCAAATAAGGCTGATTAATCACGAAATATCATAAAATTTCATGATATGCGCTGTAATCAATTTCAAATGGTTCTACGCCTCACCAGCGATTCTTCGGTGGCCTTTGAATTGAGCACGCTTTTGTAGCCTTGTGATTTTGACCAGGCTCTTTGTTGTCTGCTATACTCCCACTTTCATGAAAATATTCGGCCACACATCCTAATATTCAAAAAAAAAAAACCCTGTGAAAAAATGATGGTATGGCATGCAAATGAGCATGTGTATATATGTATGTATGCAAGCAGCACTAAAATAGGTACATACTACGTACGTCTGCATGTATGTTGAAACTGCAAGAGAGAAGATATCATGAAGTTTTCGTAGATGTATGTATGCATGTATATATGTATCAATATGCAAAAGCCCATACCATCTAAAGAATCGGCAAGCTTTTCAATGTTACAAGTGATCAGTTGGTGGAGTTCTTCACCAGCCCAGACTGGACGGATAAAAATGCTGATGAGTATGCACATGAACCCTCCTATGGCAATGGTGGATAGACGCTGGTGGGCCAACTCAAACAATTCATCCTCACGATGGCCCGAGATGGAAACCAAGCTAAATGTGAGGATAAAGATCAAAACACCATAATCGAATCGGGCTTTCACTGTGGGAATGAATCTAAAAAAGGTTGCTGTGGAAACTAGAATGAAGAAGATGGGAAACGAGTAATGTGGGATTAGTATTTGTATTTAAAAGGAAAATACAATCCACAGGCAATGTTGTATACCTATAAGGAAGACAAAGACACCAAGAACCACAGGCTTGGCCTTCTCGCCAGAGTGGCTTGCAAGCCAATGAACAACGAAGCCGAGGGCTCCGGCAACTAGCGTCGCCATTCCTCTGTTTAAGCCTTTGGAGATAGTTGCACCTGCAACAGCACGTAGGGATATTTTCATCAATTTATTTGAAGATTTGAAGTTTGAACTTCACAAAACAGTGTCACAAGTATGGTTTTCTATCTGCATTTTGCCGAAGAAACCCAGCAACATGCAGTTATGCATCAAAACTCAGCATGGAAAATTTCAGCAGTCCAATCGCGTCCTTGGAATGATCTGCACCATCCGATGGATGACCACACCTCTTGTATAGGGATAGACGGTGAGAAAATGTTGTGGCAATTGTCCACATAAAGGTCCATTGCCCATGCAGAAGATGGCTGATTAACCATCCAAACCCACGTGCGTGATTATAGATCAGGTGTATGGTTAAGCAAAATAATTCTTTTATATATATATAAAACAGATGCATACACTTGCATGTTTTTTCTTTACACAACCCTTTTCTATATTTTGATATTAGAAGTATTAATATTCTAATATATCAAGAGACAAAATTCAAAAGGCTAGTTTTTATACATAACATATAGGATGTAAATATCAGCTCCATTATCAAAACATGTACATACCAATGTGTATTCGAAGACTACAAGGACGGTGAAGATGGCCCACATGGCCGTTCCTCCAACACCATCGTACAATGGCCTCATGTAGTAACACAGGGACACCAATGTAAGTGCCAACCCCACTTTGAAGCAATGGAAAATCCTTCTAGGATCATCAACAGCTAACTTCCTTATCTTCTCCCAAAACCTCCACACTTTCAATTCAATGCTAAAATCAGCCCCAACAGCCCTATCCATGCACTACATATCCATGAAGATTCCACCACCGTTTGGTCCGGCGTCCCATCAGATATGGTCACCGTCCACTCTAACCCATTTGAGGTTCCATTTGTGTTTGCCATTATAATTAACAAAAAGAATTCGTAACTGGTGGTAATTGAGGATATGCTCAATGGAAGTAGTTGGTAAATAGAGAATTAATACTCGGAAGAATTACAATCAGTGCTCTACTGAACTTATCAAACTAAGATCGAGGAGCTTGTTTTAAATAAAAAAATGACTAAAGGCAGATACTGAGAGCTAGGTGGATGTAGTGGATAAATATGAAATACTTTAAAGAGATATTATCGATGGTAGAAGGATAAAGAAATGCCAAGAAGCAAGTACTTAGAAAGAAAGCAAATTGCTCTTAGAAAGCTCGAAGCGATATATTGTAGAGAGTGAGCTTGTTCTGTGGGTGCCTCACATGTAAGCCTTATATAAGTGCTCATTTCACGCTTGGATTTCTTCAAACGCTCATGCAAGGCTTGGAAATATGTGTACATTCGACATTGGTTTTTCATAGGGATTAACATTTACACCCAACCTAATGGATTTACATACACTCATTTCACATTTTAGGAATTTGAGATATTACAAGTTTGTACTGCCTCAATTCCTAAGATGGCCAAATGGGTGTCCGTTATTTGTAGATAGTGGATCCGTTTTGAGTCTTTACCGTTATTATTATTATTATTATATTTTCGTTGGACGGTGCTTGTTTTCTCACCTGTCTCCACAAGCATCTAAAAGCGTTGTATTTTTTTTAACGCCATTCACGTTTCCTGGACCGGCCAGGTGGGACGCGGATTAGATACTGACAGGTTGAGTGGCGAGTCGGCTACTGAAGTGACTTCACCAAGTTCCGTGGCCCACTATGATGTGTGTTATATCCACACCGTCCATCCATTTTTAGATATCATTTTAGGTATAAACAAAGAATGAGGCAAATATAAATCTGTAGTGGACCCTACCAAAGAAAACAGCGGGGGAGAGTGATTCCTACCGTTGAAACTATCCTAAGGCCCATCGTAATGTTTATTTGAAATCCAAACTGTTCAAAAGTTAAAAAATAAATGAAATAAGGGAAAACACAATATCAGCTTGATCTAAAACTTTTGTGGCCTTTAGAAGTTTTTAACTGTGGGCGTCACTGTCCCACTGTTTTCTGTGGTGGGTCCACTGGAGCTTTGGATTAAACTCGTTCTTTGGATATTGCCCTAAAATGATCTCTTGGAAGGTGTGGATACAAAACATACATCATGGTGGGCCCCGGAACTTGCTGACGTCACTTCAGTAGCTGGTCCCGCTACTCTGTCCTTAAAGGATTCAATCTTTAATCAGGCTTTGAATCTGGCTCGCGGAAGGGGTCCTCATGTAGTTGCTCCTCAGATTGTAAAATGGAAAAAGCCGCCTCAAGGATAGGTTAAACTCAACGTTGACGGTTCCTCTCGTGGCAATCCAGGTGAGAGTGGAGGGGGTGGGGTGCTTAGAGACCCTCATATCAGGGTCATTTTCGCTTTTAATAGATTCTACGGCCTCATTTCGAACACGAGTGCGGAGGTCCAAGCTATGCTGGATGGAATCATTTTGTGTAGCAAGTTGGGGTTCTCTAGAATCATCGTTGAATCCGACTCCAAAGTCGTGGTGGAAGCTGTAGATGCTCCTTCGTCTCATTGCCCTTGGAGCATTTGGTACAGATTGGGGGCCATTCAACGCCTCAAAAACGACCTAAACCTCATTTTCAGGCATGCATTTATCGTCAAGGTAACTCAGTGGCGGACGCGCTGGCCAGGATGGCTTCTGACGGCTGCGCTAACTCATTCTTTCGCTCATCGTCTGATTTACCAAGGAGAATCAGAGGCCTTCTGGTTCTCGATAAGGCAGGCCTAGGTAATCTGCGTTTCTAGGTCCCTTTTGGTAGTTTTTTTTTTTTTTGGTTCAGCTCGGTCTCTCGGTGGGAGTCAGGACCCAGTGAGGTTCCTTTTGTACAGCCCCTCTGCTGTAGTCTTCTGTTCAGTCCTTGTTTTGTAGTGGGAGAGTCAGTATATGATAGGTGTGGCTTCTGTAATTTTGTGGAGCCAGCCCGAAATGTGGAGGGTGTTTTTCGACATGATAGGCGGAGCTCCTTTCCTTTTTGTGGGAGTTCGCCCGAAGTGCTGTCCACTATGTTCCTTTCTTTAATAAAATTAGGCAGTGTGCTGCCTCCTTTCCTTTAAAAAAAAAAAAAAAAAAAAAAAAAAAAAAAAAAAAAAAAAACCTGCTAGTAGCTAATCCGTGCCAGGCGAGGAGGGGTGATGTAGACACTTTCATGACAAAGATGGATCAAAGAAGGCTTGATTGGAAGAGGAAATTAATGATCAGGACCATTGGTACCTTAAAATAGTTATATGTCACAAACCAGAATGAGTTTTTCAACATATGATCATATATGATTTTGGGGTACGAGGAGCTACTTTAGCCAACTAACCCACTACGCCAGGTTGCCCACACGAATTTGCAAGATTCCTTCAAATCGACTGTCCAAAGTCTATTTTATTTTCATTTTACTGTAAATAGTAAGTTTTAACTGGCGTATAACTTTTAATTCTAAGTTGGAGTCGTGATCACCATGATAAAAGGGCTTAGAAAAGTTAGGAGAACACATGGTTAGGATAAATTGGACACTTGTTATTTTTGGCCAAAAACCATAAAACCATGAAGTCGGGTAGGAATGGTGATTGTCTATTTATAGTAAGTCACGTTTTTAAAGAGTTTGAGTCTAAAATTCCATCCTAAGTTTGAGTTGACTATTTAAAGAAATGTAATTTCATTTTTTTATCATCAATTAATTTATTTTGAATTTATTTTGAATTTATTAAAAATTATTAAAAAATTTTTGCCATAATATCTACAAGGAGTCCAGAGAGCTCCGTAGATTCAAAGTAATTATTTCTTAAGGAAGAGGGTGATGCACCTCACCACTAGGGGTGCACATTTAACCGGTAGAACCATGGAACCAGACTGGAATCGTTGGATCGGTCCGGTTTGGTCTGGTTCTGGACAGCATCGGTTCCGGTTTCGGTTCCAAAATTACAAGAACCGTTGGATACGGTTCGGTTTTAGTTTAGGGGCAGGTAGAACCGACCCAAACCGTGGAACCATGGTCCCCACCTCTTCTTACACGTTAGTCGTTATTACGAAGAGGATGAGCGGAGTAGATCTCCGAGAATGCCATCAGAAGTGGGCCCCACTTATATATTTTTTTCAAAATATCCAAACCATGTGAAAAACGTCCAGGGACGGACGTGCATGGATTGAGTTTTGACAGTGGGCCCCACCCATCATCTCTTTTCGCGATCTGAACCGTCCATCATGTAGGGTGCTCAAAAACGTCCCAAGGGACGTTCCCCTTTTCAACAGAAAGTGAGGAAGATGGAAGTATCTGCCTGTCCATATTTGAAAAACCTAGAACCGTGGAACCGAACCGGAACCGAACCGGTTTTCACAGTCCAGTTCTGGTTCGGTTCTATGTGCTAACGGTTTGGTTCCGGTTCCGAAAATCCTAGAACCGTTAGGAACGGTTTAGTTCCGGTTTTACCCCGGAACCGGACCAAACCGACCCGTGTGCACCCCTACTCACCACCATTATGGCCCAACCATGGAAGGACTATGCCCAAAACATCTCCTTGATCATATTCCTAGCCTTTTTAAAGGACGTGAATTGCCTATGCCACATGGGTAGGAAGTTCCTTTGGGTGGAAGCTATATACGTGGGGCCTGCAGAGATGTATGCTAGAAATTCACTCCATCCATCAGTCTCTCAAGCTTGAAATAGTTCAGGAGGCCAAAAATCAGGCGAATCCAAAACTCAAGTAAACTACATCACATGACATAGTAGGGATTGAACACCTACCCTTGGAAACTTTGTGGGGCCACAGAAGTTTTGGGTGAGTATGATATTTGCGCCTACAATTTATCCCAGTGCTAATAACCTTATGAACGGTTTAGATGGCATTTAAACATCATGGTCATCTCTAGAAAAATTTCAATTGATGGAAGTTTTCATTCCCACTGTTTCCTGTTGTATGGCTCAACTGAGATTTTGATCTGCTTGAGTTTTTGGACTCAGCTAATATTTTGAGCTTGATAAACTGATGGACAGAGTGGATTTCTCACAGGCATCTATGTGGGTCTCACGTAGGAACTACCAGTGGGAAGCGATTCGCGTTCCCTTCTGGAAGAGGTATTCACTGATTCAGTTATGTCCGTACTCTCAACTACTGAAATGTTCACACGCTCGGCCAGAATCTTCAACCATTCGTTTGAATCAACGACTCATGAACCCAGCTTGTACAATCTGAAAATCACCGAACCATGGGCCCGACGTGAGGTTGCATTTTCAATTTTTACAAGCTGGGTGCAGAGTTCAACGACTGACGTCGTTGGTCTGTTGGGAGACGTTATATAAGTGGGCCATGACATGGAAACTTAAGATTTGAAGTTCCTAGCCACTTGACCTGGGCCTCCTTTACCGTTGAATATGGCCATGAGTTGATAGTTGCAATTGAGGAATTTATTTATTTTTCGGAAGGTTAGAATTGAAGAGATTTTTGAGGCACGGTCAATCCACGTTGGGCCCAACGTAATGTTCTATTCATTAGTGCGATCTTCAAGCTAATGTTCCACCCACAATGTGCCCAAAAAGGGATGTGGTTTGGCTAGTGATCCCAACACCAGCTAGCTAAATGTCAAAGTTATTGGGCCATGGAGTGAGCGAGGCATGAATGTATTTTCTAATTGTCGTTTAATTCCAATTTTTAAAAATATTGATTTTAGTATATGTGAGTATTGTATATATAGTAAATAGTCAATGTTGTCTTTTAAGTATGAGAAATATGTTTATAAGGGAGTTTTGAATTATGTGCATTCTGATGTATAGAGGCCAGTGGCTATGATTTCTGGTGGAGGGTCTTCATTGTTTGTCACGTTCAGTGATGACTATTACAGAAAAGTATGAGTGTATTTTATGACAAATAAATTTGATATTTTCACTAACTTCAAACAGTGGAAGGTGATGGTGGAAAAACAGTTAGGGCGAAAGGTAAAAATGTTGAGTATAAATAATGGTGAGGCATTCACTTCTAAGGAATTCAATTGGTATTGTAATGATGAAGGGATCGTGAGACACAACACAATGTGCCACACACCAGAGCAGAACGATGTAGTTGAGCGGATGAATCAAACTCTCTTGGAGAGGGCCCGATGCATTATCAATAATGCTGGTTTGGACAATGAATTGTGGATTGGGCTGTAACACGACTTGTTAATTGATGAATCAATATCCTTTTATGGCAATTGAATGTAAAATTTCAGAGGAAGTGTGGAGTGGTCAACAGGTAGACTACTCGGGACTGCGTGTATTTGGTTGTGATGCTTACTCTCACGTACCGTTAGTTGAGAGAGATAAGTTGGACCAAATGGCTAAACAGTACGTCTTTGTCGGATATGATAATGGCGCGAAGGGTACAGGCTATTTGCTTAGGTCACATGGAAAATCATCCTTAGACGTGATGTCAAATTCGAAGAGGGATCATTGTTCTTCAAGGATAAACACAAGAAGGTAGAAAAGTTGGTTGTGGACGTTCAGTTAGAAAAAGATAAGACACATGTTGATACTGAGGTGTAGACACATGTACATGAGTAGGTGGAGCAACCACTTGTGAGAAGGAATCCGCCACGGGATCACAGGTTATCGGCGAGATATAGGGATGACTCAAATGACATATTTTCCTTTATTACGGATGAGGAGGATCATCTACTTTTCAGGAGGCTCTTGATGAGTCAGATGCCGAAAAGTAGAAAGCAATGATGAATGATGAGATGAACTCCTTATACAAAAATGAGAAATGGGAACTAGTGAACATTCCCATCGGTCGTAAAGCAATCGAGTGTAAGTGGATCTTTAAGAAGTAACATAATAGGTACAATGCAAGGTTGGTAGCTAAGGGATATGCTCAGAGAGAAGGTGTAGACTACATCGAGATATTTGCGCCTGTAATAAAACAAGTATCTATCAGATCGTATTGATGCTACTTACTTAATACAATCTCGAGCTGGAACAAATGGATGTAAAGACTACTTACCTACATGAGGAATTTGAAGAATATATTTACATAAAGCAACCAAAACATTTTGAAATACAAGGGACAAAGAACAATGTTTGTGGGTTGAAGAGGTCATTATACGACCTGAAACAGTTGCTTAGGTAGCGGTATAAGAAATTTGATTATTTCATGGTGAGTCAGAAGTTTACCAAGAGTGAGTATAATCATTGTGTTTATTATTAGACACTAAGTGATGAGAAGTTCATTATCTTGATATTTTATGTTGATGACATGCTTATCGCTAGTCATAGCATGTCTGAGATCGACATATTGAAGACTCAGTTATTAAGGATATTTGAGATGAAAGAACTGGTAGTTGCAAAGAGTTCTCGACATTGACATACACAAAGACAAGAGGAGAAACATGCTATGATTATCTCAAGAAGAATATCTTGAGAAGGTATTGATGAAATATGGGATGTACAAGGCAAAGCTGATCAGTATTTCCCACACGACTCATTTTAAGATATCTTTTGAAAAGTGTTCTACAACAAATGAAGAAAAGCAGGTTATGTCTCTTGTGCCTTATTTGAGTGCAGTTGGTAGCTTGATGTATGCTATAGTTTGTACAAGACCGAATATTTTACATGCAGTGGGTGTTGTTAGCAGATACATATTTAACCTCGACAAACAACACTGAAAGGCTTTAAAATGACTATTTTGATATGTTCGAGGTACGCAGGAGTACATCTTATTATTTGAAAAATTAAGGGACAAGTTAATTGGTTATGCAGATTCAGATTAAGAGGGCAGTGTGGATAATAGAAGGTCGACTTTCGGTTACTCATTTATATTTGTGGGTGGAGCGATTAATTGGATGTCGAAGCTTCAGTATGTGGTGGCTCTTTTTATAACCGAAGCTCAGTATATGACAGTAACAGAAGCATTCAAGGAATGTATTTGGTTTTGAGGAATGATAAATCAGTTGGGGCTACCGTGCTAATCAATTGTGACAATGAAAGCACGATCGATTTAACTAAGAATTCTATTGGTCACTTACGTACTAAACATATTGATGTGTGTCATTATTTTATCCGGCATGTGCTTGAGGAAAGAGGCATGACTCTAGAGAAGATCCACACAAGTGTGAATCTGTTTGACATGCTTATGAAGATGGTTCCCTCAGAGAAGTTCAAGTTATGATCAACTTCTCTGAGCTTGGTGAAAGAGTAAATGGAAGACGGAGTGTACATGAGAAGCGATAGTGGGGTTATGAATCGTGATTGAAGGCGGAATTAGAGATGATGATTCATAAGAAGCTATGAAGCATGAAGACATGGTGGAAATTGTTGTTGATGTCTTAAATCTGTCATTAACAAGGTCTGTCGATGCCATCGACATACCACTCGATACCATCGAGTGGATGTCGGTGCCATCGACAGATGCTCAATCCCATTGAAAAAATTCAGAAAATCCCTGTTAGTTGTTGAAACGTTTTTAGTGTTGCTACTTGATGATATCGAAGAAGTTCGATGCCATCGACAAATCCTTGATGGGTTGTTGATACCATCGAAGGTCCCATTAAGGGCGCTCGCAAAGTTGTGTAAGTGCGAGATTTATTTCCTATTCCGATTATGATAGTTTATATATTGATTGCAATTCATGACAATGTCAATGTCAATTTGTAGTAGAGCCGGGTATGGGACAATTGGATTGGGCAAACTCAACTCATCCAACTCGTTCAGACCCGACTCGATCCGAACCGAGTAGACTTCATCCAATCCAAACTTAAACCGAGTCGAGTTCGGGTTACCTAGTAACTCGACTCAGGTCGACCTGAAATTCAACTCGGTACTGACTCAACTCAACCCAACTCGATCCGGTTTTAAAATTGACCTGACCCAAACTCAACCCGACTCAGTACTGAGTCTAGCATGCTTGACCCAATCCGAGTCTGGGCTTGGCCTAGACTAATCTGGACCTAGTCTGACCCCATCACAAGTATCAAGTCGGGTCGAGTCAGCACCAAGTCAGGTTAGGTGCAACGGGTATCCACAAGCTGAAACTACAACTCAAAACCTAGGTGTACTTTCCAGAATTATAGCCTCTCCATGAAATGTTAAATCTAAGTTTTATACACACACACACACACACACACACACACACACACTTGGTGTGGTCCAATTCCCACTCAAAGAGGAAATTGGATTGTGTACCGAGTAAACTTTGTTGGGCCCACTGTGAATGGATGTGGCTATCCATGTCGTTCATCCGTTTTCAAGCACATTTTAATGGTTGAGACTAAAATTGAATCATTTCCATTGCTCAAGTGGACCATAGAACAGGAAACATTGGGAATAATAATTTCCACCGTTGAAACCTTTCTAGGATCTATAGTGATGTTTATTTGTCATTTGACCTGCTCATAAGGTCACACAGATATGGATGAAAGGAAAACACAAATATCAGACAGATTGATCCAAAACTTGTGGACCCCAAGAAAATTTTCAATGGTTGACATTCAATTCACACTGTTTCCTGTGGTGTGGCCCACTTGAGCTTTGGATATATTTCATTTTTGGGCTTAAGCCTTAAAATTATATGTTAAAATGGATGTAAGGAGTGGATGGAATATATAAATCATGGCAGCCCACAGAGTTTACTTAGTACGCAATCCGCTTCCCCCCAAGAGACCTGGGCGCGGATGGGCTATTGACAGGGACGCGGATTGCGTCCTACCCCAGCCCGGACGGTAATCCGTCCGGGCAGGGCTCCGTGGGGGCCACCGTGATGTAAGTGTTTTATCCACGCCTTTAATCATTTTTCTCAGATCATTTTAAGATATGACCCAAAACTTTAAGTAGGTTCACAGCTCCAATGGACCACACCAAAGGAAGTTGCAGTGATAATGACATTTACCGTTGAAACCTTTCTAAGGGCCACTGTGATTGTTTTTTACCATACAACCTATTCATAAGGTCATGTAGACGTGGATGAAGCGAAAAAACAAATACCAGGTTGATCCGAAACTTCTCTAGCTCCCAAGAAGTTTTAATGGTGGACGTTCAATCCCCACTTTGTGGTCCACTTAAGCCTTGTTTCTGGCTCATGTTTTGGCTCATACCTTAAAATGATCTGAGAAAAACGATTAACGGCGTGGATAAAACACTTATATCACAGTGGCCCCTAGATGCAATCCGCGTCCTATTGACAAGTTGAGAAGTGACGTCACCAAATTTTGTGGCTCCACCATGATATATGTTTTGTATCCACGCCGTCTATCCATCTGGAGAGATCATTTTAGAGCAATATCCAAAGAATGAGTCACATCCAAAGCTCCAGTGGACCCCACCACAGAAAATAGTGGGGAGAGTGATGCCACCGTTAAAAACTTCTAAAGGCCACAAAAGTTTTCGATGAAGCTTATATTTGTATTTTCCCTTCTTTAATGTCCATTTTAACTTTTGAACAGGTTGGATTTCAAAAATACATCATGGTGGGCCTTAGAAAGGTCAACGGTGGGCATCAATCTTCCCGCTGTTTTCTGTGGTGGGGTCCACTAAAGCTTTGGATATGCCTCATTCTCTAGCTCATGGCTTAAAATAATATCTTCAAATGGATGGACACTGTAGATACAACACATACATCATACAGGGGTCCACAGAACTTGGTGACGTCACTTCATTAGCCAGTCTCCCTACTCAACCTGTAAGTATCTAATCCGCGTACCCTTTGTTAGTATCTAATCCCTACTTAACAGTGGTGTCACTCTCCCCACTGTTTTCTGTGGTGGGGTCCACTTGAACATTGGAAATTATTCAATTTTAGTCTCAACCATTAAAATGCGCTTGAAAAATGGATGAACACCACATCCATTCATAGTGGGCCCAACAGAGTTTGCTCAATACGTAATCCGATTTCCTCTTTGTGGTGGGAATTGGACTGCACCAAGGTAGCCTGCGTGATGGTTCGCAGGAGACCATTACTCATATAATGCGCTTGAAAAATGGATGAACGACGTGGATAGACCACATCCATTCATAGTGGGCCCAACAGAGTTTGCTCAATACGTAATCCGATTTCCTCTTTGTGGTGGGAATTGGATTACACCAAGGTAGCCTGCGGGATGGTTCGCAGGAGACCATTACTCACACACACACACACACACACACACACACACACACACACACACACACACACACACACACACACACACACCACACACACACACATCATGGAGAGGTTGCAATTCTGGAAAGTGCACCTAGGTTTTGAGTTGTAGTATTAGCATGTGGATACCCGTTGCACATAACCTGACTCGGTGCTGACTCGACCCGACTTGATACTTGTGATGGAGTCAGACTCTGTCCAGATTAGTCCAGGCCAAACCCGGACTCGGATTGGGTCAAGCATGTTGGACTCGGTACCGAGTCGGGTTGAGTTTGGGTCAGGTCTATTTTAAAACCGGATTGAGTCAGGTCAGCCATAACTCGGTCCTACTCGACTTGATGCCCAACTCTAATTTGCAGGTTCATCACTGCCTGGTCCATTAGGCTTTCGTCCGGGCCAACTTATAGGCTTGGCTAGTCCACGGTTTCAGGCCTTATCCATTTTATGCGGGTCTTGAGGTGGGCCCGAGGTTAGGACTGTTAAAGGGATGGGTCTAGGCAACGTTTAAGCAAAATCAAAATTTTGAGTAGGCCCCGACCGAATCGAGGCGGAATCCAATGCCAGCCCAGCCCAGCCCAGCCTGTTGATAGCCCTAGCCAGGGTCGGGTTGGGCTGCTTTTGCCTAGCCTCTCGGCCTGATCAGGCAATTACCATACAGCCTCAAGTGTGAAAATTGTTGATGCTCTTGCAAAGCACGACTGTAAACATGCATGCACATATCTACTATATATCTGCGTTGCATGATGACCTGATCATAACCATTCATTCCATGGGTCCACCATATGTGCTTTACAACATCTAACCCCAATTCATATTAAACGGATGGTTGAAATCATTCGATTGGTGGCCATCTAATGGAACACTAATTTTTTCTTTTTCTTTTTAAAGTTTCAAATTACTTAAACAAAGGTTAGTCACTCGATAGTTGGGATCCTCAGTTAATTTAATTTTCGGATCACCACCATCTATGTGGGGCCCATAAACTATTAAATCATTTTATATTATAGTCTATGTTTATTTTATTTTCATTTTTTAACACCTAAAGTTAAGAGTTTGATGTCTCATATGGGAGATTGTTGGAAGATCAATCTTTTATATGAATCCGACTTTTGGGCCTGATGACTAACTAGACTGGACTTGGGCATTTGTCTACAGGCCTGGAAAGCCCGTCAGAACCGGGGATCGATTGATTCAACAATGGGAGGCTGATTATTAGGATGGTGGGCCAAGCTCGAGCCGGACTCAAATGCGATTGCTTAGCACTTCAGCTCTAGACATGGACTGATGTAGGATGAGGATCAAACACATTCTTAACCCATGGAATAGAAGAAGCTCAAAGAGAAATTGACAAAATTTAGCATAATTCGACGATTGATGGATTTAGTCGGCAGTTCGAAATTCTAGAAATTTTAAATCGACTGCTGGACAAAATTTGTTAATTTCAATAAGTCAATAGATCTTGTTGACAAGTTGACCAACACTACGCCAAAATCGCTATTTTGCGACGGACCAAATCCGTCGTAAAACCAAATAAACGACGGACTTCGTCCGTCGCTGTTTACTGGGTCGTTTTTGGGTTTACGACGGATTTTATCCATCGTTTAATCTGCGACGGATAAGATCCGTCGCATAATAGTGACGGATAAAATCCGTCGTAAAAAATAAAAAATCAGTCGGTAATATTCAAAACTAATCGTCACTAAAAACATTGGCGACGGATAAGATCCGTCGCTAATATGAGTAAGCGACGGACCTCATATTCGCCGTTGATTTTCAATGTTCAGAAATTAGCGACGGATTTGGTCCGTCGCTAAAATATCTGTAAATAAAAAAATTATATCGATAATTTATTATTAATATTTTTTTAATCTTGCACCTGATAGTCATTAAAAAATAATTCACACTATTGTTTCATAAGAATCCTATTCACAAAATTGGTAACAACTCAATTTAATAAAAGAGGAAATGACCAAGTGGCCCACTCCAACCAGCAGTTTTCATTTTTTTTTTTTTTTTAGTTCTAAATCCTTTAAAAAAACTGTAATTTGCAGATGAACTATTTTCTGTTCAAATAGAAGTGAAAGGAAAGAAGAGACATACCTTCTCTGAAATTTGTAGTTATCTCTGCATTTTTCTATTTGGTTTGTTGCAAATTTCAGTTGTTCTAGATCCGACAGCTTCAATGGTGGAACACCGAAATGGCAATGCAAAACCTTCTGACAAAAATGTTGCTGGGGTACCCAGTGCTTACACGATCAATCTTGTTAACTTCCAGAAGCGGCTGAAAGTGTTCTATTCTCACTGGAAGGAACACAAAACTGAGTTCTGGGGTGCTTATGATGTGCTTGTAATTGCTAGTCCTCCAACGTCTGATGATCTACATGAAATACGATCTAGCTTTAGTAAAGCATCATCATGCCAATGCGTGACCTTTTTAAGCCTGAATTCTCGCCATTTTGTAGCGCCTTTCTCCAACACTGTTCAAAATTTGTCATTACATCATAAGCAGCGAGGCCTTCTATCTTGCAATGTAAATCATGCCATGGCTATCTAAGACACCGGGCACGAGCCTGTACAGATTACAGGCAAAACAGAACTATCAAAAATTAATCTCCCACCTATAACCCAAATATAGAAAACAATCTGACAGATATTGGAAATAGCATGTTAAATGCTTATTTCAGCTTTCATTTATCAGAAGTTCTGTAACATACTGAAGTAATCAAGTTCAAATTACCATTTCAAGGACCTTTCTCAACATTCAGACCACAGAGCATTTTTCAAGGAGAACTCAAGCGAGTTTTGTACACAATCATCTTAAACTGTCATTCTAACAACAACAACAACAAAAAAAAAAGAAGAAGAAATCCACCGACCAGAGACGAGAAAGACAGTCGTCCCTATAACAGCAACAACTTGAAGACATTGAGGTGGAAACAACATTTGCACATGTTTGGATTCTACAATAAAAGATGCAACATACAAAAGCATCTCAATCAGATGTATCAATTATGAACTAACAAAAATAATATCACTCTAAACTAACTTTAGAAGAAACACCACAGTAAGAAATGCTGTATGAGAAGTAACCATATCAGACACCTTTCAGACATTAAAAGAGTGTATAAGATCACCTGGGCACATTGTTCATAGTAGACTGCTGAAACAAAAAACAAATTGGCAAGTATCCAGCCATGAAAAATAGAAGTAAGAAAAACTCAGTAATTGAAAAATCAAGGCTCCAATGAATCAAAACAGTAGCTTTTCTCTCCAATGTCCAATAATCCTCAAACAATCCCTAATCTAAGTGCCAAAACCAGTCTCCTTTAAGAAAAAATCGCCTGGGGCATGGGTTTAAAACAGGTCAGCTTGGCAATAACCATATAAAAAAAATAAAAATAATAAAAACTTGCCTCACTTTTCAGCAGCACCAGCTTTACAAGCAGCAATTGACACAACCAATATAGCATTTGCACCAAGTTCCCCCTGCATCCTGAAATGTTGCAGTCCAGATATTATAATTGATAAAGTGGGCATGTAATGAATTTCAATTTACCAAAAAAGAAACAAAGATTTTCTCTGCATTGGTATATCTATATCATCAAATAGATCAAGTGGACTGAATCATATTGAAAGAAGATACACAGACCCAAAAAAGCGAATTTCAGTTTCAAAGCAATTTGCAAATATGCAGATTTTTTATTACTATGATAGTTAGCTAGCAGTGGCACCCATTACAAAGTAAAGAAGAAGCGTTGGGCCCAGGTGCATGCTTGGTCTAGGGCTGCAACTTGGGTTCAGACCCAAGTTCTGGTTGACCTAGCATTGGAAAACACCAACCTAATTTGAAAAGCCCATCATGGACACCTATCACAATAACATGACAACTAAAGATTCCATTAGATTACAACACCAAATGTGTAATCTCACGTTAGGCCTAGAGCCATAGGGCCAAAAAATCAAGCTGACCTATTATTCAAGTGGGCCACAATAAAGGAAACTGTTGGGAGAGAGACGGGCACCCTTAAATTTGCCGGGTTCACCATGATGATTATTTAAAATCCATTTAAATAATATACTAGCAACTATATGTAATGCCTTATTTACTCCAGTGGAGATCATGCCATCCATCCACATTGCCACTGTAGCGGAAGAGAATAACTGTAAAATTCTTTGGAAAAAAAAAAAAAAACTGAATTCCTTGAAATTAGATGAAAATTGGTTTGCTCAAATGTACATGACAATGGATGAGAAATATTACTTTCTGAACAATGGCATCAACATTGCCAATGTAGTGGAAGAGAATGCTACCATCAACTGATGAGTAAGAAAACTTAAACAGGAAATTAAGAATATAGTAACATGAAATGGCACATAATGTAGTACAAAAAACCAAAACCTTGCATTAGATAGATAACTTATGACAAGAACATGTGGATTTGCATACCCAACCTACCATCAGATAGAAGAATCACTAGTTCAAGTTACATACATGTTTAATTTTGTGTTTGGATACAATGATTGCAACTGATTTGCGAGCAATTGAGAAATTTAGATTTTTATCAATTTTCCACAACTTGACCCATCTCCCCCAAATTTCAAGATCGAGGTTCCAAATCCATGATTTTTCATGAAAAACATGAAGAATCATATATTTGTAACCATTGGACACTGGTTTAACTCAATTTACAGCAAAAACATGGATAAAAAATGCTCATTATATCGAATAGGTGAGATATATCGGCACTGCTTGTGCGTTTTGTATCGCATAGGTGGGATACAAGATATATCATGGGATATATCGGCTGATATCGTCGATATTTAAAACACTGGAAAACATGAAGATGATTGTTTCCAAAAGAATGAAATGATACATTCTGTATCTGAAACTGCTAGATTTGGCACAAGGTGTGGCGGGAACACAGGGGTACATATCAGTATATATCTGAGTCCCGGTTTTCTAACAGGAACATAAGTTTCAACCATAATGCGACCGATGACAATGGTCCAACCTAAAGTTCCATCAATGACAATACCATATCGCTAACGCTATATACTAATTAATTGCATGGGTAGGGTTTCAACTGTTGACGAATCGTCAAAACTATATTTGCCAGAATCTTCTAAGCAAGATGATGGATGACATTCTTCTCAAAAGAGGACTCACATGCCTATATCTTTTATAGGCTCTAATCATCTTCTCTGAAACTCAATCAAATGTCACTTAGATATCAACCTTTTTGTAGGACAACTACAAACTAACTTCTTAAGCCTCTGATAGAAAGGCCTTATGTTCAGCAATAAATGCTTGTGTAAAAACAGCCTGTAGGATTATTTTTTTGTTGATTCCTTAATCAACATCATAATTTCGTCCATTCCTTGTGTATAACGGCCCATGTTAAAACTTTACAACCAATATAATTTATGAAACATCAAACATGGGGTCTTTGCCTATTCTAATTGTTTGTTTTATCTTGGAGGAATTTTAAAGTATCACCCAAAACAGCCCGATATGCCGGTACACCCATGAATAGTGGTGTTAATGAGCCAGGCTCGATCCAGGCAAAATCCATTTTTTGAATAGGCCCAGCCCAAACAGTTCAAAATCTGGGCGAAAGCCAAACCCAGGCCTAGCCCATTGACAGCCCTACCAATGAACAAAACTGGTGCATCGAACCCATATCAGCTGGAAACACCCAAAAATGGGGCAATGCAAGACGATACATAACAGCATCAGTGGTGAACAATACATTATGTAACAGACCTATGTCAGACCTTGATGCTGGGGTGCATTGGGTTACCACAATTTATCAATAAAATCCTGCAAATTTCACTAGAGCAACAAACACTAACAAAAATCATCACAATGGATTTCAGTGTTACAGATCAGCTCATAGGACAAAAGAACATCCATGGGTAGCCAGACAACAAGGCAACAACATTCTTCGACAAATCACACTGGCAACATATCCTAGTTTTTACTAGCATATGAGACTTCACTCAAGTACCAATAAAGTCTGATAGAAACATCATCCTTCTCATACCTTGGGTTGTAGTAAATGTGAAATGCACTCTTCGTCGATATTGCATTGGCCACTGCAGAAAGTGTGCCAAGGTTCATCCTCTGGCTGCATAGTGCCGAATACGGAATACCATTTTTAAGTGGAGCAGCTCGTCGGATTCCCAATCTCAGATCTCCACTTTCACCCCTACGATACAATGAAGCACACATTCAAATGGTCATCATCATCATCAATCAAGCCTTATCCCAACTAAATGGGGTCAGCTACATGAATCTTGTTCCGCCATTCCTCGCTCAAAGGGTAAATCGCAAAATTTTGGTTACTTCATGCCGCTACATTATTACGGTTGGCATATTTACCTAAGGAAGAGAACGGCATCCCCTGAAACGAGCTTTTTCTTGTTGACAAATGCACTCCATCCAGTTGTGAGCAAATGTCTCCGTGGCTGGCCTGCAAAAGGACACTGAATTTTCAAATTGTTGTTGCAAAATCTATTAGTGGGACCACATCTTTGTTCACTTAAATCCTAGGAACCATATTCCCAAACTATATGCCAACTATTCATATAACGCATGGCACAGGATGTTGAAAAACAAAAAAGAAAAGAAAAGCTAAAACCAATTCTTGAAAACTGTTCATGCATGAGATGTCTTGTAAATAAGAAGATACACTCCTCCCAGTATTTCACAGTCAATCTACACTAAAAACATTATATTTAACATGTTTAAGAATTAGAAGTCAGCATTCGCTTTTCTATATATTAGAGTGGCAATGGAGTCATTCACCTGCTTCTTTGTCAAAGGCAATGTAGCCACCTTCACAATAACAGTGAGCAAGATAATTGCAAATCCATATGCATAGGGAACGAGGAAAGTTGCAAGTCCATCCTTCAGCACCTGTCACCAATGCAATAGTTCAATGAAATAGGGTTTGGGAGCTTTTGGCGTAAGAAAGGGCTGAAAATGAATCGGTGGTCTGCGGCAAATGGTTGGCTGAGTTGGATCTCAGAGTTACAAACCACCGAAGAAGAAATTGGAGAATATGAGTGTTTTCTTGGCTGTGCAATCGAGCGTTTCAAGATGATCTGCACGGTTAAGATCATCCAATAGAAGAAAGTTTATGGTTGGCTCATGCACACATGTTGATACAAATGGACTACATACTGCCATGGAAGTAAAGTTTACCTCCACCTCTAATCCAGCAGACAGTCATAGCAACTATATTCCATACGAGATAAAGAACTATACCTGACAAACACAACCAATAATTAGTTCTTCAACAATTCTCACAAAAACAATTATATTCCACAAACAAAAATACTTGAGACAGATCAAATTTCATAATTCCGAAGATGGTTCATCAGTTGGAAGGTAGTGGAGGATTCCCCGAATGATTTCAGTTTTCGACCCAAAAATTGGACTGATGGGCCACATTTGTAAACTAAAAGAAAACAGGCCTAATTTCATGATTCACTACGATTCAATGAAAACGAAATTTTGGGTCTGGTTCGGCTGATTTTTTACTACTTCACATGTATGTTTGATTCCAAAACTATTGTTATAGACAGTCCAAGTTTAACATACAGTTATGGGATCTTCGGTTATGAGATAAGCTTAGCCCATAACCATGGGATCTGCGGTTATGACTGCATTTGCTTATTAGATTTTAGTTTATGACTACAACAACAACACTAGAAGGCGCCAGATCATTTATGGTCCCAAATTAAACTAATCCAATCAAAATTTAGCCTAGTAGTAATGATGATTTTGGTTGGTGCCCATAAAGAGTGTCACACTTTTTTATTAATTAATTTATTTATTTTGTAAACCAAAAGAAGTGGAAAAATATCAGAACAAGAAAATATCAGACCATTCTTAAGACTAAAAGCTGAGTTTTCGAGGCTTTGATCTCTAAATTTGGTGATAGAGCTTATGGGAATTAGAAATTCTCTGGTTGATCGTTAATCTTCACTGTAATGGGATTTATTAAATAAATATCACAAGAGTCATAAAAAATACCTCCCGAATTAAGATATTTGTGATTACAATCACAAGTATCCTGAATCCCAAAGAACAACATACTACTATAAGCGACTATGAGCCTCTTCAATGGATGCTTACAATAGCATTAGTAAAAGAGGAAGGTTGATGACTAGTAGGCAGCTGAATGTAAAACATTTGCCAATTTACCATGTAAAAGCCAACCCCCAAATTGTTGATCTATTGCTCTTAGAGCACTACAAGTATTTCTCTGAGTTGCATCAGGACACTTGGACAATCCAATGGATCAATCTGGACTGCTCACCAGGCACATCACATATTTCATGGGCTAGCATCAAAATAGAAAAGACATGCCGACAACACACACTGTTGCTCCTAGCTAGTAGCCTCTACCAACTCCTAAAGGTCTAGAAAGAAAGCATCCAACTTTCTTTCTCCTTGCTTCCAAATCATGTGGAGAACCCTGACATAAAGATGATATTTGTTCATGCAGTGAAATGCTACTCAACCACAAACACATATTTGACAAAGCATGGAGAAAGATAAAATACACATATTAAAAGAATTGACAAACCAATAGAAGATAGAGCCATTGATTCATTCTAAATGAGAAAGCAAGATTTCCTTTGAGGCCAAACAATCTCATGGCACATCTTTCACTTTCAAAACTCATGTTGCGAAAACTCTCTCAATATTTGAACTTTGCTATAAAGGAAAAAAAGGATCCATGAAACCCACAACAGGAACTGATTGGAACCTCCACCCCAGTAAGTGGAAAGAAAAGTGAAACGTAAGTTCTGGCTAACAGGAAAAATTCTGCACAAGGACAAAGCTAATAGAGATTGTGAGGTCTACATGGTAGTACTTGAGAACCCAACCATTAAAATCATCTAGTAACAATGAATGTGAACACAAACAACTAAATGAAATGTCCATCAGATATTTCTTGAAAGAAACCAAACAAAATAAGGCATAGTATTATAGTTATGGTCAGATCAGGGAACCATATTTTAGCAAAAAAGAAATAAGATCCTACTAACAATTTACTATCCAAGCAATGTAATTCTTTAATTCTTCAATGACTTTCGGGTCGTTTGGCTTTTTTAACCAACTTCTTAAGTTTCTGCAGAACCCCAAAAATTACAATAGTGAAGATTTAGGAAAACAATTAACATGAATGAGTTGCTTTTATAGTAACTTGAGGAAGAGTCACCTCTCTCTCTGTTGGAAGTTCAACCTCAAATAAGAAATTATCTCTCTTCCTGAACCTATAACAAAGCATATATACTTCCCTTGATAGAGAGAATCTTTTGAGACATCCAACAGAACTGGATGTGATTCCACAAGATATATATATAGAATGGTCTGCATAAAAAGAAACAGTGGAGGGATTTTGGAGAATAGATAGGCTTTCCACATTAGAAGATTTTAGCCCCAAATACACTGTCCACATTGGCCAGATTTGTGGCCCAAACATGCTGACCACTGGAACATATTTGTGGCCCAAATACACTGTCCACTTGGACAGCTTTGAGGAAAAAAAAAAACCCCAAACTGATCTCATTGTATTTTGGCAGTGTTCACATACTATTTTATAATTCCAATTTGTTTTGATATAGATTGCAAACACAATTTTCTTTATCCTATGCATCTAAAAATAGGATTTATACAATAACGCATTTCCCAATATAGTTTATGTATACTCCAGATGTGTGGTCATTTTAGGTTTTCTAGGTTCCCCTTGTTTGATACATCATAACCTTGTCTAACACCAAGACATGCATTGTCCATGTCTACATTACATATGCTAGAATTATAAGACATGCAACCATGCTGATGCATGCCTATATATTCCATGAACCAAACTACACCTTGTTATAGAGACCACATCAATGCCACATTCGAATGAACGATGCCAAATTAAGAATTCTAAAAGCTTGAAACTCTTCGCATGTTGTTGAAGAAAAGGGAACTTAATATTTAAAAAAAATAAAATGAGAAAAGTAGCTTAAACGTTTCTGTAATAATGTAGTCAGGTAAAGCAAACAGGTCACCAAGCAACTGCACTGCTTTCAGCTGAACATCCAACTGATTTGGGATTAGAAGTTGAAACTTGAACAGTAAGAACCAGTTTGTTGGACTCAAATGATCTTGCAAAGCAGTATTGAAATGAATAAAGTTTTAAAATCTAACTATGAAAGAAAAATCATCTAAAATTTGCAGAGCACACGAAAGCAATGTATATTACAACTAGAATCACGTTGCAAGTTTCGCTAAAAGAAAAAGCAACTCCTAAAAGTTTTTTTTCATAAATTGCACAATTTGTCAATTTGAATTGGTAAAATATATGGTTTGGGATTAAGAATCATACAAAGACAAACTAGATGAGAAGAAACTTCCCTATGAACATGGATAGATCATGACTGTCCATTCTCTACAATCATGTGGAAGGATCTGAAACCATAAAAGAAGAACTGGATACGAGAAGAAGTGAATTTAAATTCCTAAATAAAACAAAAGAGTAAAATTCAAGAAATTTGTGTATAAAGAGCTACCTGATTGAGAGATGAAATCTTTAACCCCAGAGTAGAGACATCTGATACTTCTTGCTCAAACAAGTCATTTAATTTGTAAGCAACAATGCCAAGATGATCAACAACATTAACGAGAGCTCTTACTGCATAATCTTTCAGGTTATCCAGTACCCTGATTAAGAAGTGTAATTTAGTTTTTTTTTTTTTTTTTTTTTTTTTTTCATTTATCAAAAAGATACAGAACCTGAAGAGTTAGTATGAGCCTCCACCAAGAGCATGTGCAGTATCCAACAATTATAATATATCCGGGCTACTCATGTTACCAGAAATACAAAAAAATAAATAAATAATTTTTTTTTTTTTTTTAAAATAATAATAATCCTTCTCAACTGGCCATGGATTCATTCAGTTTCTTGTTTTACACTATTTTTCCAGATAAATTTTAAGAAATATTGCTTTCATGGACCAATAGGCTTTTAGTCTTTGATTGTCACAAAACTGTAAGAAACAGAATCTTGTTGGCCATGGAAATCTAGTCAAACTGAGAACTTCCACACCTTGGCAATATTCAAATTAGGACTGCAAAGAAATTTTGAAACCTACCAATTGAAGACTTTAGTGTCTTTTAAGTTTGATTAGACAAATGTAGCTTCCCAACCTTCTTGATTCATCTGGTACGTCGATTCTATCAACCATTTATAAGAAGAATGTCCCATAAAGTGCGACTAAGCGAAATTCATTCTTCTCTTTCTGTTTCAGTTGACAGTGAGCGATGAAGGTGAGAATTGGAGTGCTGGGCATTGCCAGCTTTTTTCAGGCTTTGCTCCATTCACTTCTCCCTCGACTGTCCAGCAGGTATCTGCAAAATATTATTTTTATAGGCCCGGCCCTAGGGAGATAACATTTCATAATTTAAAACCAAACCAGCCAAAAACCATTACAGTCCCAATCGAGTTGGATAAAAAGACGGTTAAAGATCCAAACTGACTTTATTGAACTCCAACCCACTCTCGTACCAATCAGCATGAAAGAAAAAAAAATAAAAAAATAAAAAAAATAAAAAAAAAATAAAACACTTTTAAGATAATACTCTCAGCAAACAGAGCTTCGACTAGGGTTCTATCACAGCTGATTTCATCATCCAAACAGATTCAAAACAGAGATTCAAAACCAAAATGAACACAAAAATCAAAAGGCAACATTACCTCTTCAGATTGGCAACAGGAGGGAGCTCAACAACGTTCTATTGCTATTGATGACCGAAGATGCGGCAGGGTTTCAGCGGTTGGTGGATGCAGAGTAAGGATTGCAGATCGAGAGTGAGGGAGATCAAGAGAGAGGGAGATCGAGAGGGAGAGGGAGATCGAGAGGGAGGGAGATCAAGAGAGAGGGAGATCGAGAGGGAGAGGGAGATCGAGAGGGAGGGATCGAGAGGGAGAGGGAGATCGCGTGAGAGAGGGAGGGAACGAGAGAGAGAGGGAGATCGCGTGAGAGAGGGATCGAGAGGGAGAGGGAGATCGCGTGAGAGAGAGAGAGGGAGAAGAGAGAGAGAGAGAGAGGGAGGGTGTGAGAGACAGAGACAGAGACAGAGACGCCCTAGCTAATCCCCAAATCGGATTGCGTACTCCGTTACTCAGTACGCTCTTATTGTACGCTCAAACTTCAATTGGGCCCACCTTGAATGTATGTGATCTATCTAAGCCGTCCATCCATTTTTCCATCTAATTTAAGGGGTTGAGCCAAAAATTGAAGCATATCCAAAGATCAAGTAGATCATACCACAGGAAACTCTGAGAATAAAGATTTCCACCGTTGAAACTTTTTTAGGCCCCACGGTGATGTTTATTTATCATCCAACCTGTTCATAAGATCATAAAGACATGGATGAAGGGAAAACACAAATATAAACTTGATCCAAATTTTTCGTGGCCCCTAAGATGTTTTCAACGGTAGACATTCAATTCAAATGTTTCCTGTGGTGTGGTCCATTTAAAAATTATATATGCTTCAATTTTGGGATCAGGCAGTAAAATTATCTGGTAAAATGGATGAACGGAGTGGATCAAATACATAAATCATGGTGGACCTCACAGAGTTTACTCAGTACACTAAGTGTAGTGATTTACTCACTACGCAATCCGCTTCCCCTGGTACCGTACTCTAAGTTACGTCACCAAGTTCTGTGGGCCCCACTATGATGTATTTATTATATCCACACCGTCCATCCATTTTGAGATATCATTTCAAGTCATGAGCAAAAGAATGGGGCAGATAAAAATCTGTAGTGGACCCCACCATAGAAAACAGTGGGGAGAGTGATTCCCACCGTTGAAACTATCATAAGGCCCATTGTAATGTTTATTTGAAATCCAACCTATTCAAAAGTTTTTTAAAAAAAATACATGAATTAAGGAAAACACAAATAACAACTTGATCTGAAACTTTTGTGGTTAATAGAAGTTTTTAATGTTCCGCATCACTCCCCTAACACCAACCTTGGGGTGGTTGGTGCTTTGTGGGCGCCACCATTATGTATGTATTTCATCCATTACGTTCATCCATTTTTAAAGATCATTTTAGAGATTTATTACAAAAATGAGAAGTACCTAAATCTTAGGTTGACCACACCACATGAAAACAATAGTAATTGGATATCCATCATTAAAAACCTCCTAAGGCCCACTGTACTGTTTATTTGACATCCAATCTGTTTATTAAGTCATACAGGCCTAGGTGAAGGGGAAAATCAAAAATAATCTCGATCTAAAACTTTTATGGCCCCCGAAATGTTTTTAACAGTTGATGCTCATTTTTATTATAAAATATTTCAAAAAAATTACATTACAAATTCTGAATTTTTATTTTCAAATTCTCAAAAATTTTCTTAACCTTCTAATTTTTTTTCTCAAAAATTCCAAAATGTCAATTTTTTTTCTTCAAAAGCATCATTTTGTTTTCTACTTTTCAAAAAAAAAAAAATGATATATATATTTTTTCAAAATCTCAATGTTTTTAATAATAACTTTTTCTTTTAATTTCAAATTTTTAACATTTTTAATTATTTTAAAATCACAAATTTTTTCAACTTCTTTATTTTTCATTTCAAAATGTTTGTTTCTTGTTAAAGTATCGATTCTTTAATATTATTTAGTTTCAAAAATTTTAATTCTTTCTAACTTCTCCATTAAAAAAAAAAAGCATTTATTTTATTTTTCAAAATACAAACTATCATTTTCTTTTTGCAAAATATTTTCATTTTTTAACATCGTCAAAATTTTCACATTTTTTTAATTTTCTTTTTCAGGATAATATTGTTTTTTTCTTGAAATCAAATTATTTTTTTGTTCAAAATTATCAAATTTATTCAATATTCTTTTTTCTTTCCCACAAAATAGATTTTCATTAAATCACAAAATTTATTCTTTAAACCTCAAAGTATCTGTTTTTTGACCTTCTTGCTAATCTTGTTGATCTTTGTTTTTACCCTTTATCCGGGCATGTATGATCTAATCAACAGATTGGATGTCAAATAAACAGTACTATGGGCCTTAAGAGGATTTTAAAGGTGGATATCCAATTAATATTGTTTTCTTATGATGTGGTCCATCTTAGGGTCATATCCCTATCATTTTTTCGATCAAGTGCTGAAATGATCGGTAAAAATGGATGAACATAATGGATGAAATTATTTACTCTTCAATCTGGACTAATTCAATTGTCCAAAACGGTTAAATGTTCAATTAGTGTATGTGCCTAATAATTTATTAAAAGATATTTTTTTCACAGATAAATTTCAATTTCCATTTAAAAATAAATTTTTTTTCAAAATGTATATTTTCTCTTAATTTTTATTTGAAAACTTTTAACAAAATATCATTTTTATTATAAAATATTTCAAAAAATAAAATAACATACAAATTCTAGATTTTTTTTTTCAAAATATTTTAAATTTTCATAATTTTTAAATTTTTTCCCAAAAATTCCAAAATGTCGATTTTTTTTCTTCAAAAGCATCATGTTGTTTTCAACTTTTCAATTTTTTTTAAATTATAAATATTTTTTCAAAATCTTAGTATTTTTATAAATAACTTTTTCTTTTAATTTCGAATTTTGAACACTTTCAATTATTTTTCAAAATCACAATATTTTTATACTTATTTATTTTTCGTTTCAAAATGTATGTTTTTTGATAAAGTATTGATTTTTTAATATCGTTTTATGTTTAAATTTTCAATTCTTTTTCATTTCTCCATTTTTTTTTAAAGCATTTTATTCGAACTTGTCAATTTTTATTGAACTTCACAATTTTATTTTATTTTATTTCAAATTTCAAACTCTCATTTTCTTTTTAAAAATATTTTCATTTTTCAACATTATGAAAATTTTCATATTTTTTAAAATATATTTAATTTTCTTTTTCAGGATATTATTTTTTCTCAAAATCAAGTTCTTTTTTTTTTTCAAATTTATCGACTTTATTAAATTTTCTTTTTTCTTCTTCCCAATAGATTTTTATTAAATCACGATTTTTATTTTTTCAAAATCTAATTTATTTCTCAAACATTGTTCAATTTTATAAACTTCTCAATATTCATTTTCATGTGATATTACAAATCATTTAAATATTAGTTTTAAATTAAAAAATAAAAATAAAAATTCCACTGATTTGATATAAAAACAAAATAAATTTTCTTTTTTCATTCAATCAATTGTTAAGAAATAATCTTTGATACAAATATGTACAATTAAACCACTGAAATTCTATTAAAAAATAATTATTAGACTATTAAAAAACTAAAATTTCCACCAGTCTAAAAAAAATGAAAAAAAAATTATGTTAACGCAAAAGTCCTTTTACAACGGAGCATAATCCGTCGGCAAAGACCTTTTACGACGGACCATGATCCGTCGCAAAATCAACTGAAAAGCGCGCCACCAGGTATTTCGGGCGGGAATTTGCAAGGGTCGCCAAATCAAAAATTGTGACGGTTTTTATCCGTCGCCGTATTACGACGGACCAAAATCCGTCGTAAATACGTCGTAAATCAGATTTTAGCGACGGATTTTGGTCCGTCGCTGAACTCCGCGACGTTCCGCCTACGGATATTCGAGAATGACGAGCGTAGCGACGGACTTTTTTCATTAGCGACGGATTTAATTCGTCGTTAAACCAAGAGATTTTTGCGACGGACGAAGTCCGTCGCAAAAATACGTCGCAAATTGGCCTTTTGGACGTAGTGCAATCGGGTTGATAGGTCGAAATTCACATAATTTTTTGTTTTTCTTTGAATGTTTTTGAGCCCATTCGGCCAATCAATTCAACTAGTTGATGACAGGTGGATAGATGGTGAAAATTTATACTTTTTCAAAATTTATTTTCTTATTTGATTATGACTCTTTTTTTAATTACATTTTAAAATTATTTAAGAAAGCTAAAGTTGATTTTTTATAGAATTAATTATAATTCAATCAATAAAATTATCAGAAATTATATTATTTCTCTTGCGGATTCGAGAATTCTCTCTTATGGATTCAAGAGAGCCTTATAAATTCAAGGCATTTATTAATCGAGAAAGATGGTAATTAACCTCATCACGTCATTCCCTGCATCATGCACACGTCTGGATATCATTAGGCCAGAAGTGGATGACCTTTATATGAAGACATGACTGACTGAATGACTGGGTCCTTTTTTCTATTTTTGATGATTTAATATAATTTTTGTAATTGAGCATGAACCACACATTAAAATGATACACGGCATGTGACTTGATTGATTTAAAGAAAAGGGATGATTGGACGATGGATGTGTAAGGCCACCTTGATGTGCCTAAAACTAATACATGAGTGTGCACTCAAATGTTAACCATGAGTACTAAAGTCAAGCCAAACTGTAACTCAAGTAAACCACAACAAAGAAAACAATGAGGGAGAAGGCTCATATAAATCATATTAATTTGAGCTGTACTGTAGTGTGTGTATGTCATCCAACCAAGTGATTAGGTGCACCCCCATCAAGACGATGCGAACGGATGCCTAATGAGGTTGATCTAATTACCAACCTTTACTGCCATTTCCCTGGTGCCAAACGACATCTAACACACAGGTGGATTACTCTAATTTCATGATTTTACATAAGAATCTAGTTTCTACGTTGTTATCTATGGTGTGGCCCTGTTTCTTTTGGTCGCATTTACGCATAGTTGATGCATGGGTTAAATGCTACGAACATGGGTTAAATGCTAGGAACATGATGATGGGCCCTTTCTTTATCGTACGGTAAGAGAAGACTAGAAACAAATTAAGAAACGTGATAGGGATAACTTTTTGGGAATAGTTGGAACACATCTGATGGTCCACCTACCATAGGCCCCACTTTGACAGAATTGAAATCCCATCACGGATGTCGGCTCATGACACCCTATGCCAGCCAGCTTCAGAGGTGACCAAACTGATTTTTAACCCTTGATAAGACTGGACACCAATATCTAAATGATAATGCTACCAGAGAAGGACTCGGATTGGGGGGTAGCGTTTAACAAATTAAAGAATGAGGTTGTACTGTATTGTGCTGACGTGGAAAAATTTGATAGGCTCCACCACTATGTATGTTATATCCATTTTGTGCATCTATTTTTCTATATTAATTTAGGGCATGATGCAAGGAAAGACGTGATGAGGTTGATCATCGTTTTTCTCGATTGATGAACACCTTAAATCCACAAGGTACTCTTGAATTCACAAGAGGAATTTTTGAAATTAATCACATGAGAAATAAGAAGTTTTTAAAATTTTTTAATGATTGAATAATTGTTGATAAAAAATGAGTTTTACATGTTTAAATAGTCACAAACAAAATCTAAAATGTAATTAAAGGAGTCCTAATCAAATAAGGAGATAAATTTCGAGAAATGTGTAGATTTTCGTAGTTCATTGACCTGTCGTCGACTGGTCGAACATACTAAAAAATATTCGGAGACTTAAAATTAAAATTATGTGAATTTTGACCTGTCGACATGATTTGTTGATCTATATTGAACAAGGCTTCAACCTGTCAACAAGATCTGTTAACCTGTCTAAACTATCAGAATTTGTCCAGCAACCAATTTAATTAGAATTTCTGGCGGAATTTTGACATATCGACTAGATTTGTCAATCGGTCAAATTATACTGAAATTTGTCAATTTCTCAATGAACTTTTTCTAGTCCATGTGTTAGGAATGTGCCTGATCCACATCCTATATATTAGGGCATGACAAAAAAATGAGGTAAATCCAAAGCTCAAGCGAAACATACCACAAAGAGCATTGGGGACAATAATGCCAATTATTGAAGCATTCTTAGGGTCCAATATGATATTTATTGGCCATCTAACCTGTTTATAAGATCACACATACCTAAATAAAGGAAAAACACAAATATCAATTTGATCCAAAACTTTCATGGTCACTAAGAAGTTTCAAATGATATGCGTTCAATATCCCCACTTTTTCCTATGGCCTGATGATAGGTGGATTTGCTAATTAGACTGTTCTGATTGTAATAGGTGCACTTGGCATTTTCATGGTCAAATAATATATCGTTTTAGTCGTTGCTATCAAGTCACTTACTCTTATTAAGCCCAACCTCAATAAAAGTGGACAACGGCATGGTGGGAAGTCTATCACTTAAGTGATATTATCAACCTCTCAAGAGGAGCAGTTAATACGGCAATTTTTAATCTTCATCTACAAGGTGTTTCATTCATTTTAAGTTCTATCAATTTTATAACAACTATCTCCAGCATGTATGGATCTAGAGCGACTATGGTCCACTTGAACTTTAATCTACCTCGTTTTTAGACTCACACCCTAAAATGACATGGCAAAATGGATCGGCAGCGTTGATATAACAGATACATCATGGTAGGAGCCGCGAGCGGTGCTTCGCCAAGTCAACGCAGGACAACCTCGGTTCCGTGTTCCACACCGCGCAATCTATGCCCATGAAGAAATGGCGGCAACACGGTGAAAGTACGGACGCACTACCAAAAAGGTGGGCAGAATCGTTCATCTCGTGGGTAATGAGCGTGGATTCGGTGACGCAGGGTAATAGCTAAGTGACTTAGGCCCTGACTGTGGGTTCTACCTCGATGTGTGTTGTATATCAATGCTATCCATCCATTTTGCCAGCTCATTTTAGGGCATGGTATCGAAAAGTCACCCAATCTAAGCCTTAGGTGAACCACATAGAGGAGATTGAAGGCCTACTATTAAAAACTTCTTAGAGGCTACAAAAGTTTTCGAGCTTCGTTAATGTCTGTGCGACGTTATGAATAGGTTGGATAGAAAATAAGCATTACAGCAGGCCTTAGGAAGTTTTTAATGGTGACCATTTAATCACCACTGTTTCCCTGTGGTGTGGTCTACCTAAAATTTGGATCTACGTCATTTTTCGGATCATGCTCTTAAATGATCTGGAAAAACAGATGAATGGAGTGGATATACCACACATACAACAAGGTAGGACCGACGGTCAAGGCCTCACCCACTAAGCTATGGTCGCGGCTTCGTGGCTACGTCGATCCACCGATGTGGGTGGATCCCTGACTGTGGGGCTCACAGTGAGGTCCACCATGATATATGTGCCTTACATCCACGCCGTACATTCATTTTGGCAGCTCATTTTAGGGCATGATTCAAAAAATGATGTAGATGCAAATCTGAGGTGGACCACACCACAGTAAACAGTGGTGATTGAATACCCGCCATAAAAAAATTCGTAAGGCCCACCGGAATGTTTATTTCATCCAACCTGTTGATAAGGTCGCAAAGACCTGGATGAAGGACACAAATATCAGCTTAATCCAAAACTTTTGAAGCCCACGAGAGTTTTTAATTGTCAGTCACACTACTGTTTCCTGTGGTGTGGTCCACCTGAGATTTGAATATGCTTCATTTATATACAGGATCATGTCCTAAAATGAGCCGTCAAAACAGATGGACATCGTGAATGTAAGGCAGATACATCACGGTGGGCCCCACAGTCAGGGATCCATCCACCGAAGCCGCTAAGCTATTACCCTTATTTCACCAATCCGTACCCGTGGGCAACGTAGTTGAGCGTGGACCGTTGATTAAATTATTTCTAACCGTCCATTTCTTTGTTATTGTGTGATCCACCTGATGAATGTCTTGGGTGATTTTAGGCCTAAGATTTGGCTCTTTCACACATGTTCCAGATAGGCTGTGCGAGGGGTAGTTTCGGGAACGAATTGAAAAGTAGCGACATGCCTTATGGGATTTTGCGGGAATGCAGCATCCATGATTGCACCCAACATAGTAATAATCTGGATAACTGTATCGTGGGCCCAACCATATATAGGGTCCACCAGGAGGCAGGCCACACGATTGACGGTCGGATGGGCCTCTGGGAGGAATTTAGAGGGATTAGAAAATGAGAATATGAGGTGTTAATGTGGGTTAGAAAATGAGATTGCCAGAAATCGTATTTTTTCAAAGTTGTTACCCAAACATCCTCCGGAAATGATTTTTGAATGCTGACATACGTTTCCCAAACACCCTCCGGAATCAATTTTCAATTGATGCTGACCTGGTGTTCGTTTTGCCTCTGCTGCGACTAAGGATCCAGTGAATATTGCACTCTACTGGGGTCCACATGCTCCAAGTACGGTTTGATGATTTGGACCATCATATTCTGGTTACTATCATGTAAAAGCCACTATCCCATGACCGCGGTTTTGTAATGATTTAACTTTTGATTTTTAGATTTAAAATGATAGGCGCCGTTGAAAACTTTTGATTTTGATTTTGATTTTTTTCCTTGTTATTAACTCAACTACCGTTAGTGATGGCCGCGATCTTCGTTTCAGCATTAGTTTCTGACACCAGGCTGTGTATGATTTCCACATGGATAGTTCCGATTATCATTGGACCACTCAGCATGTGGGCCCCAGTTGCATAGAGGCAATGATTTGCCATAAGGCCTCATCATGATGATGTAATACGTGGCAGACATGTACCAAAATAAGGCTAAATGGAAGCTGAACTAATCTGTAGATTGAGGCCTAAATTCCACCTACAACATAAAGTAATTGGGCCTTAGGTGCGTTTGGATTAAAGAAATTCATGTTGGAAGGAGAGAAATTGTCGTTTAAAGTGTGAACTGTAAATTGGCCATAACTTTTGATCCAGGTATCGTTATAGGATGTACAACCTACTGATCTTTGTGGTGGGCCATTTAGGGTCAATCGACCTCCACGCTTCCCGTTTAAAATGGGGATTTTAAGAAAAATTAATACTAATTTTAGTAATTTTGATTTTTGTCCTATTTTCTTATTTTTAAAATTTTAAATTCTTGCCTGGTTTAGAAATTGATTGTAATCATGTCAAGAATATTCTGATAAGGTTGATTTAAGATTTTGTATTTTTGGAAATACTTACTATTTTAGGTAAGTTCTATTCTAATTGAAGTAGAATTTCTATTAAGATTAGAATTTTGCTACTTTTGATAATTATGAGTTAAAATTTTTATTTATTTATTTTGTCTATGAGTGATATAATCAGAAGGTCTAAGCATTATTGAATAATAAAATTTTGAATTTCTATTTTCATCTTATGGATTCAAGAAAAATCTTATGACTTCAAGGTTTTCCCAATTTTTATCTTAGGCGGGCCAGGCCAATGCTTATGGTCCCCCTCGAAAAGCCTAGAAATGTATATTTTGCCTTATCAATGAAGTGCATTTTAAAAAAAAACGTTTTGCATACATGAGGTAAACATTAATCTTTCTCCCCTTCCTTACATCAATTGGGAGCTTATATTTGGACTTCATTGAACTCCAAATCACATTTACATAAGAATTAAGGTGATTTAAAATCCTGAGTTACATTTAGTAGCTTGTAATTAGAGTTGCACTAGAATCCAACAATTGTATTTCTTAGTAGCTTAGGAACCTAAATATGATTAAGTAAATCAATTTTAATATTTCAAATTAGTGTATATATGTGATATTTGATAGAAGGATTGTAATATAAGCTAATGACATATATACTTCACAAAAATGATGAAATTTCGAGCCTCAACTGGCCATGTAATAACGATCACAAAAGAGTGACTCACTGCGGTTTTTTAAATGTTTATTTAGATTGCTAACATTTGGATAGTTTGGATAATTCTACTAATGTAATTTTAATATTGCAGTTGATAATTGGATTGTTTTGGTTTATATATGACGCAGGGATGAACGTAATGGGGTCGATCATCATCTTCCCCAAGGATAACTACTTCGAATCCACAAAGCTTCTCTGGACTTCTCACAAAGACTTCTTGAATCCACTATGAAAAAGTAAGAAAATAAAAATAATATTCATGAAAATTTGTAAATTGATTGATAGATAATAAAAAAGAATTTACAACTCCTTAAATAGTGATACAAAATCTTATAAGAAGTTTTAGAATCAAACTTCAACTCAAACTCCCTAAAATTCGTAACTTACTATAAATAGTAAATTTACTATTTATAGTAAGTTTCCTATTTGGCTTAACAACGTTATTTTCCTAATTTTTCTAGGCACTTTTGATGTTGGACACAACAACTAAAGCTCAAAGGATAAAGAGTTATAATCAAACTAAAACTTACTAAAAATAGTAAAAATGAAAATAAATAGGAAATTCAACCATCGATCTGATGGAATCTCGCAAATTCGGCGTGGGCAACCTTGCAACTGGGTTGGTTGGCTAAAGTAGCTTGTCCTACCCCAAAATCATATATGGTATGTCGAGAGTAACTCATTCCAGTTTGCGAGATATGCCTGTTTTAAGATTCTGACGGTCTTGATGACTTCTGCCTTCAATCGGGCCTTCTCTGATCCATCTTGGACATAAAAGTGTCCACGACCCGCTCTACATCAGTTCCCTCCAATTCAAAAAAACTTGCCCTCGAGTTCTCTTGCTGCTTCAGTTCTTAATACTCGGTCTGGTGCGCCCTAACAATACCTGGATCAAAAGTTATGATCAATTTACGGTCCACCTTCTTTCGGTTCAACCATCCTAGGAATGTATTTGTGACACGTTCTACATTAGACCCCTCCACTTGGAAAAAAAACTCGTCCTCGAGTTACTCAAGGGACTTGGCTCATGATTCTAGATAACTTCTGACACCGATGTCTATTAGCCATTTTCTTATACTTAGCATTATGCTCTTGAGTTGACACAATATATATGTACTCATGCTTTCCTTTATTTCACTAGTATCGATCAGTTCCTTCACTTCTGCCTTCAAGATCTCACATTTTTTCTGATAATGTGGGTAATTAGGCAAACTTGCCCCCTGAGATAAAATCAATGTGGTTTTGTATATTGAGTATGAGAGGCAATTTATTAGGAAGTTTATTGAGCACAATTAACTACTGCAACACTGGTTTAAATCCTCTAGGATGTTCACAGGATTCATATATATATATATATATATATATATATATATATTCAATTAATGCATCTACAACTTCTGTTTCCTCATATTGTTTAATGAAATCATGTTTGGGCATAAGAGAATGTTCCACAACTTTAGAAGTCTTGGGTTGGTTCTTTGTTTCCATAGGGACGAGGCTAATCTTTCTACCGTCTTTAGTAAATATAAATACGTTATCCTGATCTTTATGTGTAGCATCAATATTATTTTGCCATGGTCGACCAAGTAACATATGACAAGCTTTCATGTCGACTACGTCATAAAGTACTTCATCATTATAATTTTTACCAATTGAAAACGAGACGGTGCATTGTTTGGTTACCTCTGTTTTGTTGATCTCCTTGATCCATCTAATCGTGTATGGAGATGGGTGCTTTTCTGTTTTTACTCGCAGCTTTTCCATCATCATTTTTGACACGAGATTCTCACTGCTCCTGACATCGATAATCACATTACAAACTTTTTGGCTTACAATGCACCTCATTCGAAAGATGTTATCTCGCTGTAAATCTATTTATACCCTGGCATGTATAACGGCTTCCTCACGATTAAAGTGGTGGCTTGCAATTTTCCATCACTTGATGGTGCTCTGTAGAAATTGGGATTGTGTCGTACAACGACAACGGGCGGTTGAGCATCGCTTTGAGCTCGGGGCGGAATTAGTGCATCTGCAATACAGTTGAGGATTGCCTGCAGCCCTTGCATAGTCAACTGACTCTCCCGGTGGAAAGCTTTCATTCTTTCTGAAAGATAATGAATCCCTCGATCACCGCCCACATGATTTTGGTTCATATCTTCGTTATTTGCCATCAGCCCGAGGGAAGTCATCGCTCTGATACCAATTGACGTAGGGATGAACTTGATGAGGTCGATCACCGTCTTCCTCAAGGATAACTACTTTGAATCCACAAAGCTTCTCTGGACTCCTCACAGAGACTTCTCGAATCTACGAGGGAAAAAAAGAAAAAGAAAATAGAAATAATATTCATGAAAATTTGTAAATTGATTGATAGATAATAAAAACAAATTACAACCCTTTAAATAGTGATACCAAACCTTAGAAGAAGTTTTAGAATCAAACTCCAATTCAAACTCTCTAAAATTCGTAACTTACTATAAATAGTAAATTTACTATTTATAGTAAGTGTCCTATTTGACTTAATCACTTTATTCTCCTAATTTTCTAAGCACTTTTGATGTTGGACACAACAACTAAAGCTCAACGGATACAGAGTTATAATCAAACTAAAACTTACTAAAAATAGTAAAAATGAAAATAAGCAGGGAATTCGACCATTGATATGCTGGAATCTGGCAAATTCGACGTTACGTTAAAGTAGCTCATCCTACCCTAAAATCATATATGTTATGTTGAGTAACTTATTCCGGTTTGCTTTTGTATAGTTGCCTCATTCCTTCAATAAAATCTCTCTTAAAAAAAAAAAAAAAAAAAAGTTTATTTCGGTTTGCGAGATATGCCTGTTTAAGGTTCTGATGGTCTTATGACTTTTGCCGCTGATCAGGCCTTCTCAATCCATCTTGGACATAAAAGTGTCCGCGACCTGCTTTACATCAATATATATATGTACCACATGTATAATGTATTAGTAGCCTAGCCACATCTTTATTAAACGTATGATTTTCCTTCCTTTAAAAAGAAAGCCAAAAAAAATATTTAATTCTAATTATGTCTAATATATATATATATATATATATATATATATATATATATATATATATATATATATATATATATATATATATATATATATATCAAAATACAAATTCTATATTTCAAATACATTCGATTCCATTTACCTTAAAAAACAGGACGTGAAATGTAAAAGAACATCCAATCCATTTACCCCCAAATACTTCCAAATCTACTTGCCAAACCTCCAGTGAGTACATGAATAGTCTGCACTGTGTAGTTAAGTCCATGATGTGCAATGCATCGGCGTGGTGCAATACAATGAAGCCTTGCTTATCACAGTGCATAGTGTAATTAGAATACAGGATGGAGTAATGCAATATCCCATGTGTACGTGGTGCAGTGCATGGTGTCATGCAATTAGCAATAACCCAAGCATGCAACAATAAGTGGAACATCTGATCCGTTCATGAGGAGGGAGTCTACCGAGAAGATGGCCTACCACAAATATGAGGTTTGTTTCCTCGTTAAGTTGTCCACCCTATATTATTCGTGGCAGACATGCATGGCTAGCCAGGCCATCCAAATTGTGGGACGTTGTGGATGGATCATATCTCTAAATCACATTGATCAAGAAATTTTTACTGTACAATTGATGTTTATCAAATTGTTTATTCAAATTAAAATATTGTATGATCCAAATTTCAAGTGCAAAATCAGATCGTCTGTCTCATCTTCCCACAGCTGGTTTTTCCAGCCATTTGGGCCGTCTGATTGCAATGTGCCACGAGTACTGTTGGAGGCAAATGGTGGCGAAATATCATAGCATCTAATCCATCACATCATATAAGCCATAGTAGAAAAACCCCAAAACTTGACTCGATGTTCAGACAGGCAGGTGGGCCGAAGACTTGATCCAACTTGAGCTGATATTTGGATAGACCGCATACAACCAAATGCAACTTGATTGAAACCTAACTCCTTTGACCTCAAGCGTCAAGATATATTGTGAGACTGAGAACCTTGAGGGTTGGTTGTCTGTTTAGCCACCAATAGATTGAGATCAAGCGTTTGTGAAAAGGAGGGTTTGTTCTCTTATGCATGAGTTATTTTTTGTTTTTTTAGTCAAAAATACTTTTTACAATTGAGATAAAAGCTTAACAAATAAGAGAATTGAAATTACATTAATAATGTTCACAGAAAACACACTTACAAACTAACTACAACTAATACTGATCGCGATCTAGCCACTATGGCATAGATCAAAAGAATCTAAATAAAACTAACAATCCATGCTGGTTGATGAATGATAGAGAACTAAACTAAACAACTATTTCTGCGATCTGGTAGTGTGGTATATATTGTAGAGGAGTGTTAATGCTAACAAAAACTATAGGAAGCTACAATCCATGCCGAGAGCTATGTTACACTGATGAGCCATAAAGAGTTAAAGTAATCTACACGTAAGGGTCCTTGGGGACTTTTTTTTTCTTTTTTTTAAAATTATTATTATTATTATTATTATTATTTTAATGTTGTGTTGGCTTAGCAAGGGCCTAAAGAATTTCAATCTTTCTTCTATTTATGGATGATTTTGGACTATTACAGGAGAATTATCCTTATAACACCTACCCATGTCTGTTGATGTGTAAATTAAATAACCATGTAGGCCATTATGCAGTCGTGGCCTATCACATTCTGTCAAGTGTAGAGAACCGTTTCTATTAGTTGGTTATCTCTCATACATATGCCAAGTATAGCCCCCCATTCCCTGTCACATGTAGTTGATAGCTATCATTCCCCACCTAAATCGATTAATTTGATTTTGTTGCTTTACTTTTTCCACTCTTTCTGCCGAGCATTGCAGCAGTAAAAATCTCCTTCTTGTGATGTTGCCACGTGTATAAAGTAGCTATTCAACCTTATCTTCTTAGTCCTGTAGCACATCCTATATGACCTTTGCCATCTGGACAACATTTTCATGTAGAAACCAAGATAAGCTATTTGAGGCATAAGTAGCTTAAGCAAGATGACTTAGGATTGAGCTGAGATTAGGGCCATCTGGGAGGGCTGATCCCTATGTGCCAAGCTGGGATTTCCCAAAGTCGAGGTAGCCAGCGACTTACTTTCCATTGTGACCCTTCTCTCGGACATCTTGAAGGCTTTGTGGTCGATGTCTCATTGGCGGTCCAGAATCCAGACCCTCGGGTGTTTTGAATGTTTCCATTTCCCACACCCTTAGGGAGGCGAATTCGGTTGCTGATAGCCTCGCTAAGCTCGGTAGTGGCTCCCAATTGAATTTATTGCTCAACTCTTAGGTGGATCTTCCTTGCATCCCCAAAGGCCTTTTCTTTTTGGACAAAGTGTGATTGGATAACCTGAGAGTGAGATAGCATTTTTTACGATAGGCAGGTCCTTGTCTCTTTTTGTTCGCTGGTCTGCCTGAATCTCAATTGTAATTATCTCAGTTCAATGAATAGTGGTTTTTGAAAAAAAAAAAGTGACTTAATGTTGCCCTAGTTAAGTACATCTCCCCTATATAGTAGGTTAATTGAGAGTTTGATTTTACACTATAACTAACTCATTAACTGAATTGTTTAGAGCCACCAAAAATGGTGTCAGTCCACCGGGCAGTCAAGTCGAACCGACAAGTCTTCCAGAGTTGACATCGAGTCAGGCTGAGTTCCAAGTTTTCCGCTGACTCAAATTTATTGGGCCAAGTTTCGAGTCGACTCATCGGGTTTTAGAACAATCACATGTAGGGCTGTCATCAGGCCAGGCCTGGGGTTGGTCTTGGCCCATATTTTGAACTATTTCGAGCTAGCCCTATTCAAAATTCTGATTTTTTAGGCCCAAGCCCAGCCCATTGACACCCTTAATCACACAAACATGGATTTTTGACTGGCCCTAACTCCTTCAGCCCCAAGTCGAGTTGGAATTCACTCAATCAGGGGTATTACAGCCCGACTTGGTCGAGTGGTAAATATGGCATCCAAGTAATTGAAAATTTAAAGTGTCTAATATATGGGTTCCCATGACATATGCTTATTTGATTATCTAAACTATTCGATTGGTGGCAAACAAGCGTCCACGAATCCGCATATTAAGGGTCTTTTAGTCCTGGATAGATCAGGCCTTGGTGCCCTTAAAAAATATTAGGTGATTTGTAAATGCCTAGCTTACGATAGGAGGCTTTTTTTCTTTTTTTTTTGGTAGGGTGCCCGAAATGTCCAGCTTATAAGTGTAAAGTTCCTCTTTGATGAATGAAAGCTTTGTTTTTCTGAAAAAAAATAAAAATAAATAAGTGTCCACGAATCAGGGTTAATTAGGTGACTGTAGCTCTGCCACAATGGGTTTCACTGTTTGGTATGTTTAATTTGAGTTAATGTTTGCCATGTGTACAATTTTTGAGTACCTGCATATCAAGTGTCATTCAGTACCAGCGTATCAAATAATTCTGTCCGGCGCATCTACACATGAGTGAAATCCAGGAGTTTGGCTTTCCTTGGATCGGCCAACCATTTCGGATTATCGGAACCATTCATTTTATGAGCATGATTCCTTGCATTAATGATCTGCTAATGGATAGGTTGTGGTCCATGTTATGAGAGAGATTACGGGGAAAATTGTACGTCTTCATGATAATCAATACGAGAATATATACGACTCTAGACGCGCGTATGAAACGCGCATACAGCTGCTCTATCAATCATGTAAAGCAGGCCCACCACTTGCATACATGCATGCTAACAGACAAATGGCCACGACTATCTATTAGTGGTATTTAGACAGACGGTTCAAAACCAAATGCCCCGCAGCTTAGGTCCACCTGGGCTCAGCATCATCCGCGGGTTTGAAATTCGCAAGGCCTGCCAACTCATTGATGGCATCAACGACTCCTTCGATCCTCTCTGCGATTTAGATCAGTAGCGAGGTGACCACGACAAGAGGCATGAACTCCGTAAGTGGCACGTTGATGTTCGAGATGCATGTGTCTTCCTTCTCCTCCATTGCTTCTATTGATGGAGGCGGCAGCGTCGGTGGAACTTGGTCAGGAAGAGATTTCAGTGCGTTTCGGAGATCTTCTACGGCGCCGTTCATCTCTCCAACTAAAAACTCTATGTTGGAAGATCTACTCATGCTTTTGGTGGTGGTCACGAGCTCTTTCAAGACCATGGAAGATTGGAAACTTAGTTTAATGCATGCCTCACTGAGATGTTTCTTCATGAACTCGGGTGCCTGCACCATGGTGGCAATTCCGATTTTAGGTAATGCAAGTGTTGAAACGGTTAAGACCATAGTTCAAAAATTCAGTGACTCAGCTTGAAATTAGTCTGAGTCAATTCACAGTCAAGTGCCCGCAAGCAGCAAGTACTTGTTTTTATTTATTTATTTTTTGAAGTTTACAAGGGGTTTATACTTGATTCAGTTGAGTTTCTATGGGTTTAACACATCCGAGTTATCCTTTGAAAAGGACCCAACTCATAACCAAGTTGATTCAGTGAGTTCTCAGGGTACACAGCTGAGGTTTTGAACTTGAAAACCTGATTAGTAAATCTTTGGATCATTTAGCGTACCTTAATCTCTGAATTGATGGAACCGTTGAGTGCCTCTACTCGATAGTGCAGCAGCGAATTGCCACTGTGATCTTGAGATACTGCTTCCATGGATGCCGAAACCAGAAATGGCCATGTGGGGGTTCCCATCGTGCCAAATTGGCCTGTATAGATAAGCCGGATCCAGATCAAATCGAAGAAAATTCAGTTAAAAGAAAAACCCCAAAATAAATTTCTTGGTTGGATTGCCAAGGGTACTGTGTTTGGTTACACCAAATGTCATGAAATTTCATGATATTTTGCACCAAATTAGGCTGATTAATCACGAAATATCATAAAAATTCATAATATTTTGGTAAAACCAAATGCACTGTAATCAATTTCAAATAATTCTATGACTCACCAGTGATTCTTCGGTGGCCTTTGAATTGAGAACGCTTTTGTAGCCTTGTGATTTTTGACAGGGTTCTTTGTTGTCTGCTGTACTTCCACTTTCAATGAAATATTCGGCAACACATCCTAAATCCAAGAAAAAAAGAAAAAATCTGTGATACAAATGATGGTAGGACATGCAAATGAACATATGTGTCTGTATGTATGTACGCATGCAAGCATGAAAATAGGTACATATTACGTACATTTGTATGTATGTTGAAACTACGAGAGAGAAGACCATCATGAAGTGTTCATAGAATATGTATATATGTTTGTAAAATGCAAAAGTCCATAGCGTCTAAAAAATCGGAAAGCTTTTCGATGTTACAAGTGATCAGGTCGTGGAGTTCTTTGCCAGCCCAGATGGGGCAGATAGAAATGCTGACAAGCAAGCACAAGAGCCCTCCTATGGCAATGGTGGACAGACACTGGTGGGCCAATTCAAACAATTTATCCTCACGGTAGCCCGAGATGGAAACCAAGCTGAAGGTGAGGATAAAGATCAAAACACCATAATCAAATCGGGTTTTCACCGTGGCAATGAATCTGAAAAAGGTCGCCGTGGAAACTGGAATGAAGAACATGGTGAGTAATGTGTGATTAGTATTTGTATTTAAAAGGAAAATACAATTCATAGGCAATGTTTTATACCTATAAGGAAGACAAAGACACCAAGAACCACAGGCTCAGCTTTCTCGCCAGTTTGGCTTGCAAGCCAATGAACAGAGAAGCCGAGGACTCCGGCAAATAGCGTCGCTATTCCTCTGTATAAGCCTTTGGAGAGCGTTGCACCTACAACAGCATTGGGAGGGTAGTTTCGTCAATTTATTTGAAGATTTGAAGTTTGAACATCACAAAACAGTGTCACAAGTGTGGTTTTTCTATCTGCATTTTGACGAAGAAACCCACCCAGCATCATGCTGTTATGCATCGAAACTCAGTATGAAAAATTTCAGCGGTCCAATCGTCCTTTGGAATGATCTGCACCATCCAATGGATGACCACACCTCTGCACATGAATAGATGGTGAGAAAATGTTGTGGAAAATTGTCAACGTAAAAGTCCATTGATTGGACGGTTAGAAACATTGAGATTTTATGTTATGGCCCATACAAAAGATGACAGATTAACCATCCAAACCCACATGCTTGTGCACTGATTGTAGAGAAGGTTCTGGTGTATGGTTAAGGACAGTAATTCTTTATACTATATTAATAATTAAAAAAAGATAGAAAGAAAGATAGAAAGAAAGAAAGAAAGAAAAAAAAAGCGGATGATCCACTACTGCATGTGTTTTCTATACCCAACCCTTTTCTACATTTTGGTATTAGAAGTTAGAGCATTACCAAAAGGAGCACTCTTTTACCATCAAGAGTTGAAAAGAGTAGGAAAGGGTGTTTTTATTTATATAAAAAAAAACATATAGGGTGCTAGTATCATTTCCATTCTCAAAACATGTACATACCGACTGTGTATTCGAAGACTACCACGACAGTGAAGATGGCCCACATGGCCGTTCCTCCAACTCCATCATACAAGGGCCTCATGTAGTAAAACAGGGACACCAATGTAAGTGCTAGCCCCACTTTGAAACAATGGAAAATCCTTCTAGGATCATCAACAGCCAACTTCCTTATCTTCTCCCAAAACCTCCACACTTCTGATTTCAATGCTAAAATCAGCCCCATCCATGCTCTACTTATCCATGAAGGTTCCGCTATCGGTTTGACAGGTGACCCATCAGAGATCATCACCGTCCATTCCAACCCATCTGAAGCTCCATTTGTGTTAGCCATTAACCAACAAAAAATTTGTAAATGGTGGTAATTGAGAATCCTGGAGCTCGTTGGAAGTAGTTGGTAAATAGAGAACACTCGGAAGAATTACTACCAATGCTCTATTGAACTTATCAAAGTAAGATCGAGAAGCTTGTTTAAAACCATAGACAACTCAAAGCAGATCCTGTGAGCTAGGTGAAGTACTTGGTAAATAGAGAAAACTTGGAAGAGATACTATCGACAGGGAACTGAACTTTTCAAACCAATATCGAAGAGATACAGAACTTTTAAAACCAAGAGCTTGGATTAAACCACAAAGAAGTTGATGCAAATAGCAGAAAAGATATAGAATTGCCAACAAAGAAGACGGCGATTCCAGCACGATTATTAGGCGTTAGAAAGAGAGCTAACTTATATACTGATCATTTGGATTGAACGCGGATTGGAATTTGAGATATTACAAGTTTGTATTGTTTCAATTCCTACGATGGCGAGATGCGCGTCCGTGATTTGATTTGGGGTGGGTGGAGGCATTGGATCCATTTTTTAGTATTTCTTTTGTCACTAAATCGTGCTTGATTTTCTCACGTGTCTCCACTAGCATATAAAAGCGCTGATGGTGATAGACGCGGATTTGGTGGTGACCCCTCCAGCACCGAGGTCGGTTCTATGGCCCACCATGATTTTTTGTGTTTTATCCACGCCGTCCTTCCATTTCAGCTCATATCAGGGCATTTGGCAACAAAAAAATGAGGCAGCTCCAGATCTCAGGAGGATCACACCACAGAAAACAGTGGTGATTGAATGCCCACTATTAGAAACTTCCCAGGGCCCAATCTAATGTTTATTTGCCGCTATATCTGTTGATAAGTTCACATATATCTGAAAGAAAAATACAAATATCCGCTTCATCCAACATTTTTGCTGCTAGAGAAATTTTAACGGTGGGAATTCAATCACCACTTTCCTGTGCTGTGGTCTATGCGAGATTTGGAAATGCCTTATTTTTGAGGTTTTTTATTTTTTATTTTGGATTTTTTTAACTTGTGACTGAAGTCGACAATCATTTCCTACAGTCAACTCAACAGGAAACACCCCTGTGCATCTCAGCGAAACAAGAGAAAAACTAATCTAATTAAAGTCAACAGCTCAAGTCAACAGGATATTTTTAAGTTCATACACTAAAATGAGCTGGCAATATGGATGGATGGGGAAACGGATTGGCTACTCCTGCCACAGCCAATGGCTGGTGGTCGGTGGTCTGTGGGCCCCACCATGATGTATTTGTTTCATCCATGCAGTCCATATATTTTTCCAGATCATTTTATGGAATGAGACAAAAAATGAGATATATCCAAATCTCAAATGGATCACATTACAAGAAACAGTGTTGAATGAGCGTCGACCATTGGAAACCTTTTGGGACCATAAAAGTTTTGGATCAAGCTGATTTTTGTTTTTTCCCTTCATCTGGGCCTATATGACGTAATCAACAGATTAGATGTCAAATAAACAGTATAGTGGGCCTTAGGAGAATTTTAATTGTGGATATCCAATCAATATTGTTTTCCTATGGTGTGGTCCACCTGAGATTTATATCTCTCTCGATTTTTGGAACAAGCCCTAAAATGATACGTAAAAATGGATGAAACACATACATTGTGGTGGGGCCCACAGAGCACCGACCACCAGCCACGGGGCTAGTGGCCGGGGGAGTAGCCAATCTGTTTTCGATGGATGGCATGGATAACACACATAAATATTTAGGATCCAATAGAGCATCGACTAGTACCGACCTTGGTACTGAGGGTAGAGCTGGGCATCGGACCAAGTTGGATCGGATTGGGTGGAACTCGATTCGGTCAGAAATCTACATGGGTGGATCTGAACTCGATCCGATCCGGGACCGAGTTCGGAACATCTTACCCGAACCGATCCGATACATGGTTGGCCTGACCCGAACAGAGTCCGACTCGGTCAGGGAAACCGAGTTGGATCGGGTTGGGTACGAATCGATTTTTTTAACAGTGAAAGTCATTATCCTCATTGTTATTTTTGGTGTGGTCCATTTAAGCTTTAGATATGATTTTTTTTTTTTTTTATTTAAATTTTTTTTTTTTTTTCAAATCCTATAAAATGATCATGAAAATGGATAAACGGTATGGATATAATAAATACATCATTGCGGGGCCCATATATTTGTGTTCTCATTTGAGCCGTTCATACGTATCGGAGCTCAAGGCGCGTCTCCCTCAAATTTGCATGACACGTATCTGCTGTCGCCTACCAGCTGCTGCCTGTGTTGTCCCGTCGGATTAGATAACAAAAGGTTGAGCGAGTGGCTACTGATGTAACGTCACCAAGTTCTGTGGGCCCCACTACGCTGTATGTGTTGTATCCACACCGTCCATCCATTTTGAGATATCATTTTAGGGCATGAGCCAAAAAAACGATGAAGATAAAAAGTTGTAGTGGACCCCACCATAGAAAACAGTGTGGAGAGTGATTCCCACCGTTGAAACTATCCTAAAGCCCACCGTAATGTTTATTTGAAATCCAACCTGTTCAAAAGTTTATCAAGCTAGAAATAAGGGAAAACACAAATATCAAGTTGATCTAAAGCTTTTGTGGCCTTTAGAAGTTTTTAATGGTGGGCATCACTGTCCCCACAGCTTTTTGTGCTAGGGTCCACTGGAGCTTTGGATTTAATTCATTCTTTAGATATTGCCTTGAAATTATCTCTCCAAATGGATGGAAGGTGTGGATACAAAACATACATCATGGTGGGCCCCACAGAACTTGGTTACATCACTTTAATAGAGACTCTCGCCGCCTACCATACCCATGTTGACGTGCATGACACGTAATACAACTATTGCCTGTTGACATGCTGTGAACGTAATTAAGTGGCGAGTAAGCTCTGTTGTGGCCCTGTGGCCCACCGTGAATGCATGTGGTTTATCCACATCGTCCATTCGTTTTTTCGGATCATTTTAGTGGTTGAACCCAAAATTGATGCATATCCAAAGTTCAAGTGGACCATATCATATGAAAAAGTAAAAGTTTTGATTTTTTACTCTGGATCGGGCTGGATCGAATCGGTCTGGATCCATTCGGATCGGGTTTTCAGATCGGATCGGTCCGGATTGACCACGACCCGATCTCAATTCGAAAAATAGTCGGATCTAAATGACCCTACTCGATCCGCACCGATCCTGGCCATCGATTCAGTTTGGAATGGGTCGGATCGGGTCTGATCGGGTCGGATCTACCGGATCAAGTCAAATATGCCCAGCTCTAACTGAGGGACACTAGAAGGAGTTTTGCCTTTAATAGTCGATATTTTATGAAGTGGATTGTGTATAATTGTAATGCCATTCCATGCCCTACCATGATGTATGTGTTTCAGCCACACCGTCCATCTATTTTGTCAGCTCATTTTAGAGCATGAGCCCATAACTGAGGCAGATACAAAGCTTTAGTGGACCGTACCGCTGGGAAACAATGGGGATTGACTGCTTATCATTGACAATGTCTGGGTGCCACGGAAGTTTTGTATCAAGCTGATATTTATGTTTTCCCTTCCTCCAAAGTCACGTGACTTTATGAATAGAGTGAATGTGGTAAATAAACATTGTGGTAGGCCTCAAAAATTTTCAACGGTAAGCGGTAAGCGGTGACCGTTCAATCCCTGTTGTTTCCTCCGGTGTTATTCACTGAGCTTTTGATCCGCCTCATTTTGGATCATGCTCTAAAATGTGCGAATAAAATGGATAAATGGCCACATACATCATGGTGGAGTACATTTAGCTTTGACACCAGCTAGCTAGCTGGTGTTGGGTATCATCAACTAAACTACATTGGATGGTCCTAACTAGGGATGTCAATGGGCCAGGTTAGGGCCGTGCCAAGGTTTCACTACAAAAAAATAGGGCAATGCCAACTGCTAAAATCTGTCGGCATAACCCTTCTCTGATGGGCTAAAGGGAGTGGGGACAGAGGGAGGAGGGCCTATAGAGTGAGTGCTATCCTATAATGTGGTTTGGCTTGTGACATTGCCACTGGCTAGATGGCTATAGTTGGTGCTTTGTGGAATCCACCATGATGTGTTTTATCCACACAGTCCATCCATTTCTCAAGATCATTTTAGGACTTGATCCCAAAAATGAGCCAAATCTAAATCTCAGGTGGACCACACCACAGGAAAATAGTAGTGATTGAATGTCCATTGTAAAAAATCTCATTGCTTTCGCTAACGGGTCATTATGATTCGTTAACGGATAAAAGCCGTTGACGACTTCAATGGCTAAAAGCCATTGAGGAAACCACCACATGATCGTCGGCTTTAGTCATTTTTTTGGTAGTCTGTCCAAGCCCGACCCATATTGTTAAACCCAAGTCCCCTTTAGCATATAAAGTCCTTCCTCTCCCAATACCAGAGAGTGTCCGACCAAAAGAGAAATGCTCAAAAAAGTTTTTTTTGTTCTCTCGTCCACCCAATCAGACATGCGAGCCAGAGTAGCACAACAAATCCCGGGCTTCAACAGAGGGCATGCTCCCTTTACTTACCTCGGTGTTTCTATCTTCAGGGGCAGACCCTGTAAAGCTTATTTCCAGCTTGTTCTAGAGAAGATATCCCACATGAATTTAGGTTGGAAATGCAGATTGCTGTCACAGGCGGGCCGTCTAACTTTCTTAAATCATGTTCTCGCGGGTATTCCAATCCACACTATGGCGGCCGCAGACATCCCTAGTAGCCTGCTGGAAGACCTGGATAAAGCTTTTGCTGCCTTCTTCTAGGGATGGGATGGAGATTAAAAAAAATGTCACTGGGTCAGATGAACGTCGATCGCTTTGCCAAAATCTGAATGTCGTTTGGGAGTCAAAAGCTTAAGAAGTGTAATGAAAGCATTCAGGTTGAGATGGCGTGGACTATATATAACATGCAGGGGTAGTGACAGTTGCTGGGTAGCATTCATGAGGAAGAAATATCCCAACCACATGTTTTTGTCAAGAGGTTCTAGCCGCATGAGGAGTGCATCACCATTGTGGAAGAAAATCTGCAATCTTATCCCAATTGTAGCTGCCCACACCTGCTCGCTGGTAGGGCGCGACAACTGTAGCTTCTGAGATGTAGATTGGTCTGGTCTGGGCCCCTTTAGAGATTGGAAGCTTTAAGATATGCTCCATCAACCCCTTCAAGTTCACGATTGGATCGGGCCAAATGGGTAGAGAGATCCCGCTCAAGCCAGTTTTATTCTTCCCCAAGTTGTGCTCGATCACATCTTAGAAGAAGAAATCTTCACCTCATCTGCGGACAATAAACAAATCTAGGCCATTTCTTCAATGGGTGAATTCACCATTCATTTAGCCTGGATAGTCTCAAAACCGCCAGGGCTGAGGAAGGCGTGGTCAAAATGGGTGTGGCACCCAAACCTCCCTCCAAAACTCTCCCTTCTCTCCTGAAAAATCATCCTTAATGCAATACCAGTAGACTCTAGAACTAAAGCTACGGGTGTGGCTATGACTTCTAAATGCGACTACTGCCTTCCACCCTTCTCGCCCAATATCAAGACGACAGATCATATTTTCTCCTCCAGCAACCTTGCTAGAAAGGTGTGGGATCACTTTGAAACTCTCTTTAAAGACCCCCCTCGTCTTGGTGGGCAACAACGTCCACGTCAGATCGAGTACATTCCCTTAGAGGCCTCTTGCCTTCCCTAATCTTCTGGGAACTTTGGCTGGCTCGTAATGTAGCTCGGTGAAAAGGTACTGCACCAAGCACGGTCAAGGTGATCTCCAAGGTCATGCACTGGATAAGGCTTCTAGCCCCTTACCTTCCTCCACCACCCAACACTTGCACCCTGGATGGACTGGGGTTAAATGGAGCGGGGTCGTCCATCATATTGGTCCGTATAGTAAAGTGGATGCGGCCAGCTCTTGACTGGATTAAGATTAACGTCCATGGCTCAGCCCTCGGTAACCTTTTTGCCTTTTTCGACTGGCTATAGTTTCGGCTCAAATGGCAGGGCCGAAATCAAGGCGATATGGGAAGGCCGATCCTACTGTGTGCGTCTTGGTTATTCCAAAGTGGAATTAGCTAGCGACTTTAAATCAGTGGTTGAGTCCCTCAACAAAAAGGACGCCCCAACATGGTCTCCCTGGTACTGGTGGACAAGGAGAAGGGCCCTTACGAAGGCAAGGAAGTGATTGTGATCTCTTATTCCTTTAGGGAAATGAATGCGGTGGCCGATGGGCTCGCTTGCAAGGGCAGTAGTGGCCAGTCCCATCATTTCTTCCAGTCTTCATCTGATCTTCCGCCCGTCATCAGAGGATTGATCTTCTTGGATCGAGTGGGTTTAGGATACTTGAGAGAGATTTAGAGGCTCTCTCTCCCTCCCTCTCTTTTTGCCTTTTTCCTTTTTCCTTTTCTTTTCTTTAGTGGGCCTGCTTTTCCTTTTTGCTAACAAGCCCGCCCAGCTATGTATAGTCACATTTACATGAATATAATAGTCTTAAAAAAAAAACCTAATTCTGAACCCGACTCAGGTCTATGATGGGCGCCCGAGCCCAAAAAGGTAAATGAGACCCCACTGCATATGGTGGAAATTGTTTTGAGAGAGAGAGAGAGATAGAGAGATTTTTCGGTTTGAAGGTGCGAGCAAGGGGTTGCGGCCTGGGTGGGTAGCTTCATCTAAGATTCACGTGGACCACACAATTTGGAAAGTGTATATGACAATGCTTACCCTCCAAAATCTCTCCCTTGGTGTGGCCCACATGAATCAAGGAAAGGTATCATTTGAAGGCCCTAGGCTAAATTTTAGTTTTTCATCTAACCACTAGAGTGGATTTTATATAATCATCACGGTGGACCATGTAAAAAATCAAGGGTGTACGTCTATATCCCAAATGTTTCCTTTAGTCTGGCCCACATGAATTATGGATAAGACTGATTTTTTTAGACCCGGGTCTAATGTGGGATTTCCATCTACTGGACAAAGTGGATTTCACATATATATTATAGTGGGCCCTTAAAAAAATGGAGTTTTTATTTGAAAATTCTTGGGAGCATATGATATTCTTGTCACATACTTTTGACTCTTTATATTTAGTAAAATCGTTCCTTTTACTATAAGGATGGAGAATAAAAAGTTGAAATTACCCTTGATGGGGAAACTTTCGTATAACTGGAAGCTCCATCTTTACCCATGCTTAAGGAAATTATGTTTTGAAAAACTAGAATTTATGTTGGCCCTAATTTGTTGTGTTTCTTAAAAATTCATTGTGACCACTAGTTGTATGACCTAATTTTAGGCATAGATATAAAAAAAATAGCCCAATCTTTGATTTAGGTGGACCATACGATCAGAAACAGTGTACACAACGATGTCCACCCTTCAAAGTATTTCCCTCTATGTGACGCAGTTGAATCATGGATTGTCTTGATTCTTGGGCTCTACACCTAAATGTTTTTGTGGAATCTAATGGTTGGATTGGATTTCTTATAATCTTCATGGTAGACCTTGTAAAAAATCAATGTTGGACATCTCTTTCAACTATTTCCTTTTGCATGGCCCATTTGAATCCTAAATTAGCCTGGTTTTTCAGCTATGAGCCTAATGTCAGATTACATAACTAATGATCAAAGTGGATGTCACATACACATCACAGAGAGCAAAATTTAGTTGTGGAAGAGATTTAAGTTTCGTATATGGCAGTGGATTAGGTGATACCTAGGTAACACCTTAGTGGGTGTTACCCTTACTGTGGGCCCACTTTGATGATGAGTTGTATATCCACACTGTTCCTCTATTTTTCAGCCCATTTTAGGACGTGGTCCCAAAGATGAAGCAAATCCAAATCTCAGGTAGACCACCACAAGAAACAGTGGTGATTGAACTCCCACCATTAAAAACATTCCAGGGCCACTGTAAGAAGATATGTAATGTTTATTTACCATCGAACCTGTTGATAGGCAACGAGACTTGGATGAAGGGTCCATTTTCTTTTTGTTTGGACCCGCCCGAAAGGCTGTACATCCCAGGTTCATCTATAAAAGTTGGGCGGAAGTAAAAAAAAAAAAAAAAAAAAAGACTTGGATGAAGGGAAAATACAAAGATCGGGCTTGATCACAAACTTTTATGGCTTACAAAAGCTTTTAATAGTCATTTGCAACTTTTTTTGGTGGTGCGGGTCCACCAGAGATTTGGATCTGCTTAAGTTGTGGGATAACATCTTAAAATGAGCTAAAAAAGAATGGGCAGGGTGGACATAAAAAAATTATCAAGGTGGGCCCCACAGGTAAGGGTAACACCTAATTGGTTCCCTCCGTATATGTGGTGGCATCTGAAGCAGATTGCCTGGCGTGAGAACTTAGGTGGTGTGTTGACATCACCAAGTTTTATGGGCTCCACTGTAATACATGTGTTATGTCCAAACTGTCCAACCATTTGGCAAGATCATTTTATGGTATGAGCTCAAAAATGAGGTAGATCCAAATCTCAATTGGACCACACTACAAAAAGTAGTGGGGATTGAATGCCTATCATTGAAAACTTCTTAGGGGTCATTGGAGTTTTGGATCAAGCTAATATTTGTTTATTTCCCTTCATCCAGGTCCATGTGACCTTATGAACAGGTTGAAAAAAATGGGCTACACCGAAGGAAACAGTTGAGAAACAGTTGAGAGGATGTCCAACATTAATTTTTTATAGGGCCCACCGAGAAGATTGTAAGAAATCCACTCCAACCATTAGATTTTACAAAAACATTTAGGCCTAGGTGCCAGAATCAGGACAATCATGATTCAACTATGTTCCAAAGAGGGAAATAGTTTGGAGGGCGGGCATCATCGTGTACATTATTTCTGGTATAGTCCACCTAAATCACATATGAGGCTTATATATATATATATATATATATATATATATATATATATATATATATATATATATATATATATATATATATATATACATACGCCTAAAATTAAGCCATGCAACCAGTGATAGGATTGGATTTTCAAAAACACAACAAGTTACTGCCAACATAGCTTTTGGCGTTTATAAGCGGAATTTCCTTAGCAAGTGGGAAAGACCGGGCTTCCTTGTGTTCGAAGATCTCTACATCAAGAGTAATTTTGACATATTCATCTCCATCCAACGTTTTGGTAAATATAAAATGTCTAAGCTTAAGATCTTACGGAAATATCAGATGCTCCCAAGAATTTTTGAGTAAAAACTCCTAAAAAAATTCAATAGTGAGCTACCATTCGTAGGAGGTTCCTAAAATTCCTTAAAAACTTTTGCTCTCATTAATAAAAGAATAAAAAATCTTTATGAAGGCCCATCTTGATTTTTGATTGGGCCCACCTTGATGTGCATGCAAGATCCACTCAAACAATTAGATGTGTAATCCCAATATAAGTTTTTTGACAAAAATAAGATTGACATGTGCATCAGGTGGGTAACGCAAAAGGAAAATTGGGAGAGACGTCCACGCTTGATTTTTACAGGGCCGCCATGATGATTATATGTAATCCACCCCATCCATTAGATTATTAAAAAAAAAAAAATTATTCACAGAGCAAAAAAGCAAACCTATCCGTGATTTATTTTTCCAGCTAGAATTGAGGATTTCTAACTCTCAACTGCTAAAATGTCCATACTCTCAGCGAGGATCTTCTAACCGATCGTTTGGATCACCGAACCATCGGCCCCACCATACAAATCTAGAAAAGGTGAACCATGGCCCTACTTAAGGTTGCATTTTCAATTTTCGCAAGCTGGGTGCACAGTTCAACCGACCGACCTCATTGGTCTCTTTGGACACGTTGTAAATGAGCCATGACATGGAAACTTGAAGATCGGAAGATCCTCGCCAATAGTCATGTATGGATCTCCCTTACCGTTGAATATGGCCATGAATTGAAAGTTGCAATTGAAGATATACTTAAGGTACGGTCAGTCCAGGTGGGGCCCAAGAGAACGATGTTCTTCAACTCCATATTTCTGATCAACGTTTCCGCTCGTAAGAGACGAGTGTAGCATGCGAGTCCACCGGATGGAGAGGTCGTCCAAACAATAACGGTAGACGTGCTGAGAGTTTACTACCATTTAAAAATGATGGTGACTCATCTACTATGCATGTGTCATACTTTTGGGAAGATCCAGAGCATCCAAATGCAAGTAGGTGTCAGCCCATAGTAGCCTAAGGCTTGATGCAGGGGAGGACGTGAGGTCGAACACCGTCTTCCTCAAGAGGATAAGTATTCCGAATCCACGGAACTTCTCTGGACTCCTCACGGAGACTTCTCGAATCCACGAGGAAAGAAAACATAAAATAGAGATAAATTCTAATAAATTCGAAATTGATTAATGAATGAATAAAAATGAGTTCACAACCCTTTAAATAGGGGTACCAAGCAATGGGAAAGAAATTAGAATCAAACTACAACTAAAACTCTTAGAAATCGCGACTTACTATAAATAGTAAACTTACTATTTATGGACGGTCGTGATGTCTACTAGTGCACAAGGTTTTTGGCCAAAAATAGTAAGTGTCCTATTTGGCTTCACCAAACCGTTCTCCTAATTATTTTAAGCTCTTTTCATGTTGGGCGTAACTCCTAAAGCCCGACGGATGAAGAGTTATAATCAAACTAAAACTTACTATTTATAGTAAAAACAAAATTAAAACAGGGAAACAACTGTCGATCCAGGGGTTTTTCACAATTTCGGGCGTCGCAACCTGGCATAGTAGGGTTGGTTAGCTAAAGTAGCTCGTTCTACCCCAAAATCATATATTTTACGTCAGGTAACTCATTCCGGATTGTGAGATACGCCCGATTTAAGGTCCGATGGTCTGGATCACTTATGTCGCCGACCGGGCCTTTTCTGATCCATCTTGGCCATGAAACTGTCCGCGACCCACTCTACATCAGTCCCCTCCACTTCAAAAGAACTCTTCCTCGAGTTCTCATCCTGCGCTGGTTCATGATACTCGGTCAGGTCCGCGACGTTGAAAGTTCGTAAGATCGCCATGTCATCTGGAAGATCAATAACATAAGCATTGTCATTGATCTTTCAGATGATTGATACTGGTCCAATCTTTTTATTCTTCAACTTGTTGTACGTTCCAGTCAGAAATCGTTCTTTGCGCAGATGGACCATTACTTGATCGCCCACCTCGAACACTTTTTGTCGCCGATGCTTGTCCGCTTGCTCCTTGTACTTTTCGTTCGAGGCATGTAGCTTAGTTTGCACCTCCGCATGAATGCCCATGATCTTATCAGCCATATGTTCTGCTGCAATGCTCATGCCTGGGAGCTTGGGCAGAGGGACCAAGTCTAGTGTGTGGCGAGGTACTCGTCCGTAAATAACCTGGAACGAGGATTTTCCTGTCAAGCGGTTCACCATGTTGTTGAATACAAACTCCGCTTGAGACAAAGCCAAATCCCACTGCTTCGATTTTTCTCCTGAAATACATCGAAGAAGGTTTCCCAACGTGCGATTCACAACCTCAGTTTGACCGTCAGTCTGTGGGTGGTAGGCGCTACTGAACTGGAGTCGTGTATCGAATCGAGTCCACAAAGTCCGCCAAAAGTGGCTTATGAACTTCGTGTCTCGATCAGAAGTAATAGTCTTGGGAACTACGTGTAGCCGCACAATTTTTTTGAAGAATAGATTCGCCACGTGTGTTGCTTCGAGAGTCTTCTTACATGGAATAAAGTGCGCCATCTTGGAGAAACGATCTACTACCACGAACACTGAATCCATGCCGCATTGTGTTCGTGGGAGACCAAGCACAAAGTCCATAGATAAATCCTCCCAGGGTCGTCAAGCACGGGTAACGGGGTGTAGAGGCCCGTATTATGAGATTGCCCCTTGGCGGTCTGACAAATATAATAATGTTTGACTTTCTTTCCCACATCACGTACCAATTGCGGCCAGTAATACCATTCTTCCACAAGAGCTCGCGTCTTGTCTCGCCCAAGGTGTCCATTGAGGCCACCTCCATGTAGCTCTTGGATTATCTGTTCCTTTAGCGAACTGTTCGGATGCACAATCGATTTCCCTTGAAAAGGAACCCATCTTGCATATGTAAGTCGCCGGGGTGACCTTCTTGGCATCTAACCCATGCGTCCTTGAAGTCGTTGTCATCAGCATATATGTCTCTGAGGCGCTCGAACCCGACAACCTCATTGCTCATAGTGACTAACAAAGTTACACGACGACTCAGTGCATCAGCTACTTTGTTCTATTGCCCTGACTTGTGTTTTAGTATGAACGTGAATTCCTGTAAAAATGAGATCCATCTAGCATGCACACTGTTAATGTTAGCTTGACTATTAATGAATTTGAGAGCTTGATGGTCCGTGTAAAGTATGAATTCCCTTCGGATCAAATAATGTCGCCAGTGTCGCAGTGCCTGAACCACCGCGTATAACTTGATCTCATATGTAGACCACTTCTTGCGTGCATCGCTAAGTTTCTCACTATAGAAGGCTACTAGCCTACCTTCTTGAGACAAAACTCTCCCAATTCCGACATATGAGGCATCACATTTGACTTCAAACAGTTGTCGAAGTTGAAAGTACGAGAACCGGGGTTGTGGATAATCTGTGCTTGATTTCGGCAAAGCTCCTGTCGGCTTCGTCAGTCCACTGAAAATGTCCTTTCTTCATGCAATCTTTGATTAGTGACACAATGGTACTGAAATTTTTTACGAACCGACGATAGAATGTCGTCAGTCCATGAAAACTTCGCACTTTGTGAATATTTGTGGGAACCGGCCATTCTCTGATTGTCTTCACCTTTTCCTCATCCACCCGAATGCCCGTGGATGTTACGACAAAACCCAAAAAAATAGGTTATCAGTCATGAAGCTGCACTTTTTGATCATTTTGATCTACTGGTTTGCTCCAACAGTCTGAAGCATAATGGTCGAACTTGTTGCAATTGTAACATTGAATATTTTTTATATTTCCACGTCCACGCATGGAACGACCTCTATCATTTCCTCTTCCACGGAAATTGATAGTCTTTTGTTGATTTTGTGATTGGCTTGGATAATTTCCACGCCCTCTGCCTCTTGCACGATTGCTAGTGCCACGGCCGCCTCGTTGTGTATGACCATTCTTTTGTTCATTTAGAGTCAACTTAGACTCTAAAGCATGTTCAAGCGTTGAATCGGCATTCTTTTGCATTCGTTGCTCATGCACTTGCAACGAGCCCATCAATTCTTCAATGGACAGATTTTCTAAGTCCTTTGATTCTTCTATGGCAACAACCACATGTTCAAATTTGGTTGTGAGGGATCGAAGTACTTTTTCAACAACCCGTACATCTTCGATCTTTTCACCATTTCTTTTCAAGTTGTTAACAATAACAAGTAACCTTGAAAAGAAATCAGAAATGGTCTCACCTTCCTTCATGTGTGAGGTCTCGACTTCGGCTCTAAAAGTTTGGAGACGAACCTTCTTCACACGATCAACTCCTTTGAAGATTGTGCGAAGAATCTCCCATGCTTGCTTGCATGTTGTCACTTCAGCGATCCATTCAAAGGTGGACTCATCCAACCCTTGATAGACAAGAAACAAAGCCTTCTTGTCCTTCTTTCTTTGATTTTTGAGGACCGCCCTATGATCAGCGGTGTAGAGAGCTTCTTCTTCTGTTGCGGGTTCTACATACCCATCGATAACAATCTCCCATAGATCTTGTGACCCAAATAGTGCTTTCATCTGGATGCACCAGTTTTCATAGTTATCTTTGGATAACTTTGGAATTTGTGGCTGGATCGAGGATGCCATCTCTTCTTTTTTTAAGAGAAGGAATGATTGATTTTTTTTATATGTAAGGGAGAGAGATGAAATTGAAAACAGATTTTTTTAACAGATTTGTTTGGCTGAAAAAACAAAATTTCTGAAATCTGATTTTTTTGAACAGAAATTTTCTTTTCTAAAATTGCTGACAACTTCAACCGGGAACTCAAAAAAAAACTTTCCTTTGCGACAGATTTTTTCAGAAAACTCTGGACTTGGCTGAAAAAAAAAATATGCTGGAAACTTTCGTAGAAAAAGAACCTGGGCTTTGCTATCTGAATTTTTTTCAAATAGATTTTTTCTTCAGCCCGATTTTTCAAACAGATTTTTCAAACTTTGGCTATGTAGAAACAGATTTTTTAAACAGATTTTTCTTCTCAGAAAAAATCTGTACTTGACTGAAAACCTCTTGAATGCTTCTTCCAGGAAAACAACCGAGGCTCTGATACCAGTTTGTTGGCTGTACTAGCCAGAAATTCTCTTGGCTTTACAAAGCCTTAGAACCGAACACACCACAAATATATAAAAATAATTTTACTTGCTGCACTGTTTTTGTAATCGGACATACAAGGTGCCTTTTGTAGGCTTTTGCACCAACTATGAAATGACTACAATACCCTCACTAGACTCTTCCATTATTTAATATTCCTAGAAACTGACATTTGGCCATTCATCTTCCAAAACAGCTCCTTTAGAGCTTCAACTGTTATGCATGGGGAGTTCAATGGTCACCGGTTGTTGCTGGAAACGGCTGTTTGGGTTTGCTGTTTTCAACATCCTCACGGCTGATTTGTTTTTTTTGTTGTTGGGTATTTGCAGACCCAAAACAGGGAGTGCAGAACCTCCTTCTTTGCTGATGAGGCCCGAGGATCAGTAGCTCTGATACCAGTTTGTTGGGTCTATAATCCAACTTCTTCCTGATGTGTGGCTACAGCCATAGTAGAATAGAAAAAGAAACTGAACCCTTTGAAGAGGAAGCGAGAACCGCTGTTGTCTTTCTTATTGAATTGAAAGGTATTACACTGCTACCTTTTATAAACTTTCTTATTCTATGAAATTACTGATTTATCCCTATCTAGATTCATCCTAGGGGCAGCTAAAGAAAGAAAAAATCCAGAGAAAAATCTACTGTTATCTTAACCTAGCTAGCAAACTAAACTTAGAAAAAATCTCAACACCACAGCTGTGCATACACGGTTCTTACACGTTATGCACAGCTAGATCTTAAGATGCTTATACACGGTTTTGGATTTGCACCAATCCACCACCGTGTCCAACACCATCTCCATTGTCCGACCATGGATGCATCTAGGACACACCTTAGGCTAATTATTGTCCCGCAGCTTAGACTTTCCTGCAGCGGGTTTGAAATTCGCTAGGATTGCCAATTCATTGACGGCATCGACGACTCCTTGGATCCTCCCTGCGATTTCGATCAGTTGCGAGGTGACCACGACAATAGGCATGACCTCCGTAAGTGGCATGTTGATAGTCCAGATGCATGGGTTTTTCTCCTTCATTGCTTCTATCGATGGAGGTGGAAGCGGCAGTGGAAGTTGGTGAGGAAAGGATTCCAATGCATTTCGGAGATCTTCTACAGCGCAATTCATCTTTGCAACTAAAAACTCTATGTTGGAAGATCTTCTCATGCTTTTGGTTGTGGTGGCGAGCTCTTTCAAGACCATGGAAAATTGGGAGCTTAACTTCATGCATGCGTCACTGAGATGCTTCTTCATGAACTTGGGTGCCTGTACGATGGTTGCAATTCCGAATTTAGGCAAGGCATATGTTGAAAGGGTCAACTTCACAAAAATTCAGTGACTAGGGTTTGAAACTCATCCGAGTCAATTCATAGTTCTAACCCACAAACTCCGAGGGCGAGGAGAGCACTTTCAGCCAGCAAGTACTTGATCTTTCTTTCTTTCTTTCTTTCTTTCTTCTTCTTCTTCTTCTCTTCTTTCTTCTTTTTTCTTCTTCTTCTTCTTGTATTTTTTTTTTTTTTTTTTTTTTTTTTTTTTTTTTTTTTTTGGAAGTTTAGAAGGGGTTTGTACTTTACTCCATGGAGTTTCTTTGAAGTTAAACACATCCTAGTTATCCTTTGAAAAGGACCCGACTAATAACCACGTTTTTTTTTTTTTTATATATAAAAAATTTATTTATCAAAAGGCTTTTCATATATATGAAGATGAAAAACTGTACGTAGAATGGATGGACCTGTTAACAAAAAGGAGAAAGAGGTCCACCAACCGAAAGGAGATAAAAATCATCCCTAGGTTTCTCTCAAATAGCCTAAACCGACTAATAACCAAGTTGACTCAGTGAGTGATCTCAGAGTACAAAGCCGAGGTTTTGAACATAACTACGCCTGATGAAACTAGATTTTGAACCTAGGGATGATTTTCAAAAAAAAAAAAAAAAAAACTAGAATTTGAACTTCAAAACCTCATTAGTAAATCTTTGCATCATTGAGTGTACCTTAATCTCCGAATTGATGGAACCATCGAGTGCCTCCACTCGATAAGTGCAGCAGCGTGTTGCCGCTGAGATCTTGAGATACTGTTTCCATGGATGCCGAAACCAGAAACGGCCATGTGGGGGCTCCCATTGTGCGAAATTGGCCTGTATGGATAAGCCGGATACAGATCAAATCGAAGAAAATCGAGTGAAAAGAAAAACCCAAAAGAAAATTTCTTGGTTGGATTTGGAAGGGTGTGTTTGGCAGAGAGTGCGTTTCAACACAGGTCATGGGTGCCCATGCGCGGTGTGTGTAAAAAAGAAAAAAGAAAAAAAGAAAGGCTAATTAATCACGAAATATCATACAATTTCATGATATTTGGAAAAAACAAATGCACTTTGATCAATTTCAAATAATTCTATGATTCACCAGTGATTCTTCGGTGGCCTTCGAATTGATCAGTACGCTTGTGTAGGCTTGTGATTTTTGACCAGGCTCTTTGTTGTCTGCTGTACTCCCACTTTCATTAAAATATTCAAACACACATCCTAAATCCAAAAAAAAAAAATAATAATAAAATAAATAAATAAATCTGTGAAACCAATGATGGTATGACTTGCAAATGAGCATTTGCGTATGTATGTTTGTATGCTTGCAAGCAAAAATATGTACATATTACGTACATATGTATGTATGATGAAACTGCGAGAGAGAAGAAATCATGAAGTGTTCATAGATGTATGTATACATGCAAAAGCCCATACCATCTAACGAATCGGCAAGCTTTTCAATGTTACGAGTGATCAGTTGGTGGAGTTCTTCGCCTGCCCAGATGGGGCAGATAAAGATGCTGATGACTATGCACATGAAACCTCCTATGGCAATGGTGGATAGACGCTGGTGGACCAACTCAAACAATTTGTTCTCACGGTATCCCGAGATGGAAACCAAGCTGAAGGTGAGCATAAAGATCAAAACACCATAATCGAATTGGGTTCTCACCGCGGGAATGAATCTAAGAAACGTAACCGCAGAAACTGGAATGAAGAAGATGATAAGTGAGTAATGTAGGATTAGTATTTGTATTTAAAAGGAAAATACAATCTACAGGAAATGTTGCATACCTATAAAGAAGACAAAGATACCAAGAACCACAGGCTCGGCCTTCTCCCCAAAGTGGCTTGCAAGCCAATAAACAACGAAGCCTAAGGCTCCAGCAACTAGCGTAGCCATTCCTCTATTTAAGCCTTTGGAGAGCGTTGCACCTACAACAGCATGGAAGGAGCAGTTTCGTCAATTTATTTGAAGATTTTAAGTTTTAACTTCACAAAACAGTGTCACAAATATGGTTTTCTATCTGCATATATTTTTATGAAGAAAACCAACACCATGCAGTTATGCATCAAAACTCAAGCATGAAAATTTTCAGCGGTCCTGCACCATCCTATGGACGACCACACCGCTTGTAAAGGCATAGATGGTGAGCAAATGTTATGGGATTGTTTACATAAAAGTCCATCGATTACACAGTTAGAAACATTGAGCTTTCAGGCCACGGCCTATGCATATGATGGCCGACTAACCATCCAAACCCACATGCTTGTGCACTGATGTTACTGTCGAAATATTTGGAAAGTGGAATCTCTTTCGAGAATTTGACCATACAAGGATGCCAGTACGGTCAAAATCCCTACTAAAAAGGAAAAAGAAAAAGAATAACAGATACACTACTACATGTTTTTTCTATACACTACCCTTTTCTACATTTTGATATTAGAAGTTGGTGCATGACCAAAAGGTGTATTATTCTAATATCAAGAGTAGAAAAGGGTAGTTTTTGTACAAAACATATAGGGTGTAAATATCAGCTCCATTCACAAAACATGTACATACCGACTGTGCATTCGAAGACTACAATGACGGTGAAGATGCCCCACATGGCCGTTCCTCCGACACCATCGTACAAGGGCCCGACGTAGTAAAACAGGGACACCAATGTAACTGCCAGCCCCACTTTGAAACAGTGGAAAATCCTTCTAGGATCATCAACAGCCAACTTCCTTATCTTCACCCAAAACATCCACACGTTCAATTTCAATGCTAAAATCAGCCCCATCAGCCGCATCCATGCACTACATATCCACGATGATTCCACCACCGTGTCGGGTGTCCCATCAGAGATCGTCACCGTCCACTTGAACTCAGTTGAGGTTCCATTTGTGTTAGCCACTGTAATTAACAAAATAATAATAATAATCATAAATGGTGGTAATTAAGGATCCTGAGAGCCTGATAGAAGTACTTGGTAATTAGAGAGTGCTCGGAAGAATTAGTGAGTGAATTTATCAAACTAAGATTGAAAAGCATGTTTTAAACTATAGACGACTTAATGTAGATCGACCTCCGTGGAAGTATTTGTTAAATAGGGAATACTGGAAGATATAGTATGTTGTGGGTAAAAATGGTTCAACCACCCATGGGGTCAGCTCGGACTCACGAGCGCATACTTTTGGACCAAAGAGTTCTTGAACAACCGTCTCAGATCATTCTAGAGAATGGTAGAATTTACACTCCTAAGCCTAGTCCTCGACATCGTATGTTTCCGAGACTTCAATCAAGCTTATCTATTCGAGCTTCGACCAAGCTTATTTATACATTTCCAAGAGATGTCTGAATGTATACGATCAGAAGACCAATCGGCTCGAAGAGATCAAGGGGACTGTCCATCAAGAGCGGTAAGTATCACCAAGAAGATGGGGTCCGCTCCCTATGTCCAGAGCATAGACAAATCGAGGTACACGAAGAATTGACCAGATGTGGCCAGTGTACAAACTCACCCTGAGCTGACCATGGAGATCAACCCGATTGATCGATGGCTCGGCACAGCTCGGCCTCATCCTAATTGATTGAGGGCTTGGCTCAGGTCTACATAAACACTTATTTGTTCAAGGGCACGGCTCGGGTCGGCCTCGACCATCCATTGTGTGATTCTAGGGTTGACCACATCAACACTTATCAAGATTACACCCAAGATCAAGAACGTCTCTAGCCTGGCCATCTACACTACAAATAAGAGATCCATCTATACGAAGAGGTACGCAAAAACTCTCACCCAAAACCCGTTAATACTACTAGACCTAGATTCATATCCTGACTTTTGCATCGGAGAGTCCCCTGCTTTAACCAGGGTCTCCTTTGTTTTCTTCATGTGCAAGTCTTTGAAGGTCTAGCAGTTCAGCAAGGTGAACCAAATTTTTGCATCAACATATTATATATATGAACCTGAACTTTTCAAACAAAGATTGAAGAACTACAAGACTTTTAAAACTAAGACCGAGGAGCTTATTTCAAACCAGACACGTACAGCTTAATGCGAATAGCAGAAAAGATAAAGAAATGCCAAGAAAGGAAGATAGGTAAATTCAAGCACGATTATTAGGCAATCACATACTTAGAAAGAGAGCTTATGGCCCTTAGAAAGCACAAAGCGATATAATAATGTAGAGAGCGAGCTTGTTCTGTGTGTGCATATAGCACATGTAAACCTTATATAAGTGCTCATTTCACGGTTGGATTTCTTAAAACGACATTCAACGCGGTTATTCTTGGGGATTGACATTTACACCCAGACTTATGGATTTACATACACCCATTTCACATTTTAGCGAATCTATGATATTACAAGTTTGTACTGTCTCTATTCCCAAGATGGCCGAACAGGTATCTGTGATCATTTGATTCGGAGTGGATCCGTTATTCGTGGATGGTGGATTTATTTTTATTTTTATTTATTTAAGAATTCGTGGATAATAGATTTGTTCAGAGTATTATCAATATCATCATCATCATGTCATTATTATTATTATTATTATTATTATTATTATTATTATTATTATTATTATGTTTTCATTACATGGTGCTTGCTTTCTCACCTGTCTCCACGATCATCTAAAAGGGATAGAAAGAGATAGAAATAGAAGGACGCGGATTGCGTCCTATGCCGTCCGGGCGGGGCTCTGTGGGGCCACCATGTTGTAAGTGTTTTATCCACGCCGTTAAAAAATTTTGTCCGATAATTTTAAAGTATGAATTAAAAACTGAGGTAGGTCCAAGCTTAAATGGACCACAAAGTGGGGATTGAACGTCCACCATTAAAAACTCCTCGGGAGTTGGAGAAGTTTTGGATCAAGCTGATATTCGTGTTTTCACTTCATCCACTTCTACATGACCTCATGAATAGGTTGTATGGTAAAAAAAACATCATGTTGGCCTTTAGAAAGGTTTCAACGGTGGGTGTCATTATCAGTGCAGCTTCCTTTGGTGTGGTCCACTTAAGCCTTGGACCTGCCTCAGTTTTTAGCTTACATAATAAAATTATCGGAAAAAAGCGTTTAACAGTGTGGATAAAACACTTACAACACAGTGGGCCCCACAGAGCCCTGCCCGGATGGATTACCGTCCGGGCGGGGGTAGGACGCAATCCGCGTCCGAAATGGAAAGAGAGAGGGTGGCTACTGACGGTGCCAGTGGCCACTAGGGCCTGTTTGGCCAGACGGATTCCATGGGATTGCAACCCTACAATTTTGTAATTAATGCCATTCACGTTTCATTGATAGAGATAGAAAGAGAGAGGGTGGCTACTGACGGTGCCAGTGGCCACTAGGGCCTGTTTGGCCGGATGGATTCCATGGGATTACGAGGGATGGGATGGATTTTAACGTAATGATGGTGGTGTCAGCGGATTGGTTTAAGATCCGTGGGATTGCTATATCCCAGGACAAGTTCACCCAGTCTATTTGGCACGCCCGGCATATCCTGAGATTTAACCTTTCAATCCCTTCCAATCCATCCAACTAAACACGCTCCAGGCACGGTTGAACGGGACTAGGAGGGATGGGATCAATTTTAAGGTAATGATGGTGATGTCGGTGGATTGGTTTAAGATCCATGGGTTAGCTATATCCCGGGACAAGTTCATCGGGTCTGTTTGGCTCATTTTGGTATATCTTGGGATTTCCATCCCATCCCTCTTAATCCCATGGGATCCGTTGGGCCAAAAACTACTGGTCGGTGCTCTATGGCCCCACCATGATGTATATATATTTTTTTCATTCATATTGTCCATCCATTTTCCAATTCATTTTATGGCATAGGCCTGAAAATGAGGTACATTCAAATCTCAAGTGAACCACATCACAGGAAATAATATATTAAATGCCCACCATTAAAAACTTCGTAGGACCACAAAGGTTTTGGACCAAGCTGATATTTGTTCCTTTTCCTTCGTACAGGCCTGTATGACCTAATCAAGAGGTTAGATGTTAAATAATATTACAGTGACCCTAGAAGGTTTTTAACAGCAGACATTGTGGTACACCTTAGATTTAGATATGCCTCATTTTATAGATCAAGCTGCCATTTGGCTACTAGCAGCTAGCAGGATGCGGTTTGGGGTACTAAAGACCACTGTGATTTATGGACTTTATCAACTGTCCACATTTTGCCAAATCATTTTAAGGTTATAGGCCCAAAAATAAGGCAGATCTAAGGTTCAACTTAATCAGACAGTGGAGATTAGACGCTCACTGCTGAAAACTTTTTGGGGGCCATATAAGTGCTGAAAACTTTTTGGGGGCAATATATCGATCAAGCTGATATTTGGGTTTTTCCTTCATCCAGGTCTCATATGACTGTGGGCGCTAGGAAGGTTTCAAGAGTGTGCGTCATTAGCACTGCTGCTTCCTGTGGTGTGATCCACTTGACCTTAGATCTGCCTCGCTTTTGGGCTCATAACCTAAAATGATAAGGCATAATGGATGACGGTGTGGATAAAACACCTGCATCACAGTGGCCCTCAGAGCCCCAACCTGTCCCAGGCTCCCAACGGGTGGGGTAGTACTCAATGGACGTCCCAAGTATCACCTAGTAGTGTCACTAGCCAAACCGTGTCCCGGAGGGGGAGAGAGGATGGATGGGTATTGCCTACTACAGTTTTTTCCTACAATAGAAAGCTAGGGGGGCCCACTGTAATGTTTGCTAGAAATTCACTCCATACATCCGTTTTTACATATCATGTTAGGACATGGCCCAAAAAGCAAAGCAAATCCAAAATTTAAGTGGGCCGCATGCAAATGATTAAACATCAACTATTGAAAATTTCCTAGGACTAACAAAAGTTTTGGATCAGGCTAATTTTTGTATTTTCAGTTCGGCCCAGCAAGATGACCTTTTGAACGGCATGGATGGCATATAAACATCAAGGTAGGCATTTACCTGCCTTTGTTTCCTGTCACAAGGCCTAATTTAGTTTTGCATTTGCACCAGTTTTGAGCCCAAGTCGTAAGCATGATCTGATCTGGCTAAACGGATGTCCCCCTGACATCACATTGGCCCCACCTAGCGTAGGAAGTTCCTTAGCATTTCTCAGATAATCCGCGTCCAGAGAGGATTGACCAGGTGGGGCCATAGAAGGACCATGCCAAAGAATATCTGAATATCTCTTGGCCAGGTGGGGCATAGAAGGACCATGCCAATGAATATCTCTTGGCCAGGTGGGGCCAACCATAAAAAAGATCTATGCCAAAAAAAATTAAAAAATCTCCTTGATATTCCTAACCTTTTCAAAGGACGCGAATTGCCTCTGCCACCCGCGGTAGGAGTTTCCTTCGTGCGGAAGCTATGTGTGTCCCACAGAGATGCCAGTTAGAAATCCACTCCGTCCGAAGGTTCTCAAACTTGAAATAGGTCATGAGGCCGAAAATCAGGCAAATTCAAAGCTAAGGTAACCGACGCCACATGACACAGCAGGGATTGAAAGCCCACCATTGGAAACTTTGTGGGCCATATAATTTTTGGATCAGTATGATATTTGTGCGTACAATTTATGCCAGTGCTAATAAACTTATGAACGGTTTGGATGGTATATAAACATTATGGTCGGGTCTAACTGTAGACGTTTCCATTCTCAATGTTTCTGTTGTATGGCTCACCTGAGTTTAGCGTTTGCCTGATTCCTGGAGTCCTATCTTCAGCTTCATCATTACGGACAGAGTAGATATCTCACGCGCATCTGGAAGAGATATGCAGTAATGTCGTCATCTAAGCTACTAAAATGTTCACACTCTCAGCCAGATATTCAACCATTCGTTTAAATCACCGACTCATGAGCCCCGCTTGCACAATGTGAAAATCATCGAACCATGGGCTCGACGTGAGGTTGCGTTTTAAATTTTTAAAAGCTAGGTGCAGAGTCGGAGACGTTATTAGTTAGCCATAGTCTCGGGACGCGGTTTGGCTAGTAACCCCAACACCAGCCAGCTAGCTGATGGCAAAGCTCTATGGCCCCGTTTGTGTTTTATCCATGCCGTCCATCCATTGTTCCAGCTCATTTTAGGGCATGATCCCATAAATGAGGCAGATCCAAATCTCAGGTGGAGACCACAGGAAACAGCGGGAGATTGAACACTTACCGTTGAAAACATTTTGGGGCCACAGAAATTTTGGATCAACCTGATATTTGTGTTTTGCATTCATCTAGGTCTGTGTGACTTTATCATCGGGTTGGATGGCAAATAAACATTAAAATGAGCTATGGGAAGTTTTTAATGATGGACGTTCAATTAATACTATTTTCTGTGGTGTGGTCCACCTGTGATTTGGATCTACCTCTTTTTCAGATCATGTGCAAATATAAGATGGTAAATGGAAGGATATATAGATAAAACACATACATAATGATGCGACTCATAGAGCTTTGACACCAACTAGCTGGCTGGTGTTGGGTTCACTAGCTACACTGTTCATTGCTAGGGTTGTATACAAGCAAGCTAACTCGAAAAGTATCTATCTCAGCTTGACTCGGCTTGAAGGGCGACTCGAGGTGATTCCAAGCTTCATATGACCCAGACTGTTTTGAAAACGAGCCGTTCAATCGTAGTGGATCTTGACTTGACTCGACTTGAACTTGGATCGGCTCGAAGCTCAAGCTCAGTTCGACTCGAATATATTATATTTAAAAATAAAAAATGTTAAAACTTAAATCCTACCTTACCCATCTGCCCATTTCTTATCCTTTTCCTTCCCTTTCCCTTCCTTACCTAACCCGCCACGCCTGAGCTCTTCCCTCTCTCTCTTGTACCCAAGCTCCACTCTCTCTCTCTCTCTCTCTCTCTCTCTCTCTCTCTCTCTCTCTCTCTCTCTCTCTCTCTCTCTCTCTCATCAAGCCAAGCTCATGCCCAGATCCATAGCTCAGGTGGCAGATTGAGTGGAAGATACCTCATTTCAACACTGAGGTCTTGACATCGATTCCCTAGTGGGGGTGGCTAACAGTGAAGTGTGATCTGACAGTGGGTATACAAACAAGCTAACAAGAAAAACAAAACAAGCCAAGCTCCAATGGTAAGCTTGAGCTCGAGCTCAAGGAGATCACGGACGAGTCAAGCAAAGGTTGGCCCACCTCGACTCGACTCGGCTTGATGTACAACCCTATCCATAGCCTAGCCTTGGGCATTTTTACCATTGAATAATGTCATGAGTTGATAATTACGATTGAGGTGATATTTTTTTAAAAATTTTTTTAACCTTTTTTCTTTCTTTTTCTTTTTGAAGGTAGAATTAAGGCGATGTTTAAAACATGGTCAATCCACGGTGGGGCCCAACGTAATGTTCCATCCACGATGTGCCCAAAATGGTGGTGAATTTCCACCAGTCCTGTGCAATCCATGTTTTTCCCCACGGGTTAAACAACACATGCGGAGCCCACCCTGTCATATATATAAAATGGACTCTTTTTATTAGGTTCTATCCTTGATTCTAGGTTGGGGAGTCAAGTGAGCTACACCGCAGGATAATCAGGTGTAACTCGCCAATAGGATGAAGAGAATATGAAAATAAGCTTGATCCAAACTCAGGCAGGCCACATCGCGTAAACTTGGACGTGTTAGTATGATTAATGAAACTAGTTTTTACAGTGTTAATACTTTTTATATGCGGTTCAAAAAAAAGCATTTCCTTCCTATGACCAGACCAAAGTAGATTTTACAAATACAATATGATTGGCCCAAAGAGCATAGGTGTTTTATGCGCCACATGAAATTAAGTATGGTAAATGATTCCCGTCCACCAAATAAGATAGAAATTATATGATTGGCCCAAAGAGCATTCGTGTATGATGTTGGGTAAGGTGTTTAGAAATTGTACTAGAGGCACGTATTTGCTAAAATTAAGTCCACTCAAATATGAAAATCACCCTTCTTAACTCACTACCTGTGAATGCGCCTGCCCAAACGGTGCCTCACTTCTTTGGCTTTCTTCTTTATTGTTGTAGGAGTATGGTATTGATTCATACATAAAAATGCGTTTAATTCAAAATCAACACTAACCAAATGAAGTTTAAATTCTATAGCCAATTAGAATTTGTAAAATCGCCTTAGGTTAGAAAATTAAATTTCTCAATTCAAGTGACTCATGCGATTGGTTTGTAATCATAAATTCTGAGTAAGGGTCTCGGTAAAGGAAAATAAGGGGTTAGACACCCTTTTCCACCTACATAACGTGTTATCCTTTATAAGATTTTGCAATTTTAGATGATTTGATAGAATTTCGACACTTATATATTTTGTTGTACATCACATAACCTACAGGGACTGCGCATGTGGAAATAAATAAAAAAGAAACTATCAAGCTTTACTTCGGAAAACCAAGTTGCTCAGACTAGACAAATAAAATAAAATACAATAAATATAAGGAAATGCAACCTAGCATTACTCTATAGAGTTAGAGGTTCCGAAGTAGATAAATAAAATGAAAATGCAGTCATAGCCTTACTTCATAAGGTTTAAGAATCATGGTGTCCACAAAGAAAACAAGCAGTACATAACCCTACTTCACATGGTTTAAGATTAGAGATAAGCAAAAGGAAAATAAGGAGCACATAGCTTGCTTCATAGGGTTTAAGACCTCGAGTAGACAAAAATAAAAAGAATAAAAAAATAGAATGCTACAAAATATAATAAATAAGGCGCGAGTTGGTATTGTAGAAATGATTAGAATGTGTGGAATGAAATGTAGTCTGAATCAAGATATAAGAGGAAAAATGGAAGACAAGACACCGTTTATATATATATATATATATATATATATATATATATATATATATAAGAAATGCTCACACACAACTAGCATTAAATGTCAAAGATTCCTCTTTTCATTCGCATGGAATGCACCATATGTGAAGATATGTGACATTGACTCTTATATAAGTATGATGAGAATTATGTGTTAGAGAGAGAGCTGTTGCTGCGGCCGCTTAGGGGAATTGAGAATGTCATTTATAGCGAGAGCGGTACAGGTCCCACCGAACTCGGCAACACCATCACAAACCCCAAGGTCATTGACATGCTTCTCTTCAAAGGGATGGAGGAACTGAACAACATTGTGGAACACGCAAAGCAACGGCACCACATCATCGGCCAGTATGTTGTCGGGAGCGGTGGGCTTGTTCAGGACCGGGGCACGAAAGATGAGGGGAGCTCGGAGTTCCTAAAATAGTTCTACACCAGTAATTATTTCTAGAACTGGAAGACGAAAACCCAATTCATGTTGCTCTCTTTAATTTCTAGTTTTCTTGTCATTTTGCTTTGGTGGGTCTGATTTACTTTTGGTATTAGACCAGAAAAAATAAGATCCCGAAACCCGCCCAGTTTAAAAAAAGAAAAAAGAAAAAAAAAAGAAAAAAAAAGAGAATTATGTGTTATAGATCCAACCCATTTATTAAATAGGGCCTACTAATGAAATTTTATGTACTGAAAATTAGTAAATCGTTATCACCACTAGAGTCACATATGTAACTTGAATCTGGACTGTTGGAATAGATTTATAACAGTTCACTTTTCTCGAAGATGATATCATACTATTGATCACAAAAAAAAATAATATTTTTTCCTTCACATGCTTACAATGGAACCTATCTAATTAACTAACTGGATTTCTAAGAAATGTGGAGCATCATCCGAATATATCACATATGCCCAACTTCTTTATTAATCCCATTTTCTTCATAAATATTCCTCGTTTTTCTCCTCATTTAATGAGTAGTTAATGTTAGCAAACTTTTTCACGTGAAAGTTATTTCAATTAACAAAATGGATTTTCTTGCTTGGGTGGGCACCACTACAATGTTAATATGAAATCCACCCAACCATTAGGTGAGTCACTTCATGATAGACCCAATGCAAAAATACCAGCCCCATCCCTTGCTCACGTGAACCACATAATTGAAAAAAGTGTAGATAGAAAGCTCTCCCTTCAAACTCTTTCCTTTGGTGTGGCCCACTTGAATCACTTATGGGCCTTTTTTTTTTTGTTGTTAAAGGCCTAATATTTTCTGTGGCAGCTAATAGTTGGATTGGATTTTATATTCTCATCATGATGGGCCCTGTAAAAATCAAGGGCAGACATCTTTCTTAACTGCTTCAATTGATATGGCCAACTTAAATCATAGATTAACATGAATTTTTTTTTGCTTCTGAGTCCAATAAGGGATTATACATCTAATGATCGGAGTGGATATTTGAACACATTACGGTGGGCCCTTTAAAAAATGAAGGTGGGCGTACGCTCAGTCTATTGTTCGTTCTGAGAAAATTGTTAAGTTTCCGTAATAATAGGAAGCAGTTAAGTATTACCCCGAGTAACACCGGGTGTTTCCATAACCATGGGCTCATCATGATGTATGTGTTGTATATCTACGCTGTCCGTCAGTTTTTAGGGATCATTTTAGTACGAAATCCAAAAAATGAGGTAGATCCGAATCTCAAGTGGACCACACCACAGGAAACGGTGGACATTGAACGTTTGGGAAAAAAATATGCTAAGTCCGAAGACTCGGGTATGGAGCGAACCGACCCTACCCCCTGTTTCTCGGTCTTCTAGCTAAGTTCGAGATACGAAGCCAAAGACTTGATAAGTTGACTCGGTCGACGAGTTTGCAACGTCAACATAAGCCGACTAAGGCCAAAATAAGTTATAAGCCATCTGACTGACAATGAGAAACTGACTCGGTAAGTTGGTTGCGTCGGCTACGGAGTAAGGAAGGGTGATGGATAAAAATCGAGCCTATTCCGCCCGTAAGAAGGCAAAAAACTCATTCTCCTAAGCCAGCCGGGACTCTTCCAGAGTCCGAAACGGCAGAGCCGAGCCAAGGAAAGACGGTGTGAAATCAAATACCGTCCCAAAAATCCAGAAGTATAGGTGTCCGATCCCAATGATCTCGGGATCGGGTGAAATTTGTTAAAAGGATCAAATCTCCAAAGATATGGGTAAAGAATCCCGGTACGGTGGGATCCTCCCTCTCCTATAAATAAGAGATATTCAAAGGAAGGAAGGTAGGCAAACACTCTCTCCGAGAACCCCTTAATATAATAAGACCCAGATTCCTAGCCTGACTTTGGCATCGGAGGGTCTCCTGCTCTAGCCAGGGTCTCCTTTGTCTGCTTCCTGTGCAGGTATTCGAAGGTCTAAAGAGGGTGGACCGGATTTTTGCATCAACAGTTTGGCGCCGTCTGTGGGAAAACTGGACAAAAAGTCGTTTCTCATATTCTACCCAAAAGAGTAGTAAGACAAGTCCTAATGGTGACAACTAGAAGAACAGATCAAAACGATGCAAACGAGGCCGCCGCTAGTCCAGCATTAGGAGCTCCACCACTAGTCCTTCCAGCTGCGTTGTCGGTGGCCCCAGCCATATCCAACAACCAGCGGAACCGGGGGAACGCACGGTTGAGTTGGGAGGTCCAAGAGATCCGATCCGATATGAACATCATGAAAAAGATGTTGGAATAGATGTACAATCAGCAGGTGCTACCGCATCAACAAGGACAAACATCGCGTGTTCTCCCACCTGCTTCCAGCCCTCCGCCTGCTGCTCCGCCCACGGCTTCGCAAACATCCCATCAACCGAGTCTACACCAACGTCCGACTGAACCGGCACCAACCCGCTCGGTCATAGCCGCACTGCCGCCTTCTGTTCTACGGCACAGAATAGATCAAAGGAGACGTAGTCGGCCTCCCGTTGAAGAAACAACAGAAAGCGCGGAGCCCTGGAAAACAGATATCCAGGACTTCAAGAAAGATATTCGGGAGGAGATGGCGAAAGAGATGGCAGATATGAAACAGGGTCGGAATGTGTATCTAGCTCGACTCGAGGCTAAAGCGTCCCCTTTTATAGATGAAGTGATGCAGGCTCGACTACCGGAAAGATTTTGTTTACCGCAAATCATACCCTTCACCAGGAAAACCGACCCAACTGAGCACATCGAATGCTTTAAAACTTATATGGAGTTGCATAATGCCTCGGATGCAGTCATGTGACGAGTCTTCTCTCTCACATTAACTGACGTGGCTCAGCTTTGGTTTAAATAACTTAAACCGAGATCTATCGGTTCATTCGCTGAACTCAGCGACGCTTTCCTCACCAATTTCATTGGTGGGAAGAAGAAACTAAAGCCGCCGACACATCTGAATAATATAATCCAGAAGACAGGGGAGTTGCTGAAGGACTATATCAGACGTTTTAACTTTGAATCTCTTCAAGTTCGAAGACACTCAGAAGAAACAACACTCAACGCGCTCATGCAAGGAGTCAGAGACAAGCCATTTCTAGCATCTCTGGATAAAAATCCGCCGGAGACCCTGACCGAGTTTATGGCTCGGTCGGACAAATACGCAAATGCTGAAGAAAAGCAAATCCTGCGGGAGATCGCTCAGAATGCAAAATCTCGGCCAAAGAGTCGGTTAAAAAAGGAACCGACTCGGTTGAAGGGAAAAAGCATAAGGACGATCGACTACACGATGATCAAAAGTCAAGGAAGCGGCCCGACCGAAGGTTTTCCACATACACTCCCCTGAATAAAACTCAAGAACATGTGTTAATGGAAATCAAAAGCGAGGGTTTCATCAATTGGCCTAACAAACTGCGGGGTAATCCTAATCGGCGGAATAAAGATAAGTACTGCCACTATCATCGCGATCACGGGCACAATACGAGTGATTGTTATCATCTAAAAGAAGAAATCGAGTGACTCATCAGGGAAGGCCGACTCGGGGAGCATGTAGAAAAGACCGTGTCCGCGGAAGCACGCCCAAGCGAAAACTGAATCACGGAAGAAATTCGAACGATTGTCGGTGGTCATCGAGGTGGGGGCGATTCTAATAATGCACAAAAAAATCACGCTAGAAGCCTTAGTCTGCCCGAGTTCGAAATTTTCCTACTACATCGGCCTCCGAAAGAAAAGAAACGGGAGAAGTACTGCATCTCGTTCACTGAGGATGACGCTCGAGGCATCCATCATCCTCACGATGATGCGCTAGTCATCACTCTCACCATCGTTAACAGAAAAGTGTTTCGTATACTTGTGGACACTGGATCATCTACGGATGTGCTGTTCACTCAAGCGTTCGATAAAATGGGAGTCAAACGATCGGCGTTACGTCCAGTCCGAACTCCATTGATAGGATTCTCAGGCGGACAGATACTCTCGGAAGGAATTGCCTCACTACCACTCACAGCCGGAAATCCCCCGCATCAGACAACAGTGATGGTAATTTCCTGATCGTTAACCAAACATCTGTCTACAATGCTATACTCGGTCGACCTACTTTGAATCTTTTGCAAGCGGTGGTATCCACATACCACCTTTCCATAAAATTCCTGACGGAGTCAGGAGTAGGAATCGTAAAAGGAGATCAGCAAGACGCACGACGCTGCTACGCTACTGCAGTAAAAGTCCCAATTGAAGTATCAATGATTGAATCGCTGGATCCCAGGGTCGGAACTCACGAACGAGGGCAACCGATGGAAGATCTTATATCGGTACCCCTGACCGAGGGAGAAGATTCAAAGGTGGTACGGATCGGTTCATCCCTGAAGCCACCACTCAAAGACGATCTGATAGCTCTGCTCAGATGATATGCTGACATATTCGCATGGAGCCACGAAGATATGCCCGAAATCGATCCTTCGGTCATGACCCATCGACTCAACATTGACCCGACATACCGACCGATCCGACAAAAAAGACGTCCTCTCGGCCTAGAGAGGTATGCTATCATCGAAGAGGAAGTTGGTAAGCTCCTTAAGGCAAAATTCATATAAGAAATATACTATCCGGAATGGATAGCCAATGTGGTGCTTATGAAAAAAGCCAATGGGAAGTGGCGCGTCTATATTGACTATACAGATCTGAATAAAGCCTGCCCTAAGGATAGCTTCCCTCTCCACCGGATTGATCAGTTGGTAGATAGTACCGCAGGACATGAATTACTTAGCTTTATGGATGCCTACTCTGGGTATAATCAAATTGTAATGCATCAGTCCGATAAATCTAAAACTACCTTTGTCACTGATAAAGGTCTTTATTGTTACTGAGTGATGCCATTTGGTTTGAAAAATGCTGGAGCGACGTATCAAAGGTTAGTAAACAAAATGTTCGCTCGACAGATCGGCCGAACCATGGAAGTATATATAAACGATATGCTCGTCAAAAGTATACATGCGACCGATCATATAGCAGACTTAGAAGAGATGTTCGTAACCCTACGCAAATACAAAATGAAGTTAAATCGAAGCAAATGTGCTTTCGGTGTAAGCTCGAAAAAATTTCTCGGTTTCCTTGTCAGTCAGCGAGGAATCAAAGTGAATCCCCAGAAAATCAAGGCCCTACTCGACATGGAGTCTCCCAAGACGATTAAAGATATGCAAAGGCTGACTGGACGCATAGCCGCACTCAACCGTTTTCTGTCCCGAGCCACCGATAAATGTCTCCCGTTCTTTAAACAATTGAAGGGACGACAATCAATGGAGTGGACGGAAGAGTGTGAAGCAGCGTTCCAGCAATTGAAGACTTACCTTGGGTCTCCACCTTTGTTATCTAAACCTGAGTTGGGAGAAACTTTATTATTATATCTGGTTGTATCTGACGCAGCGATTAGCTCGACCCTCATACGTGAATTTGACGGAAAGCAATTACTAGTGTACTATGTCAGCAAAGCCTTACTGCCGGCAGAGACGAGGTATCCTCCCCTTGAAAAGATAGCCCTGGTCCTGGTAGTATCCTCGCGACAACTCCGACCATACTTTCAAGCTCATACAATCGTCGTCAAGAATGACTTACCGTTGCGTCAGATCCTTCAGAAACCAGAGGCCTCTGGCCGACTCACGAAGTGGGCTATCGAGTTGAGCGAGTTTGATATACAGTATAGGCCGAGGACAGTCATTAAAGGACAAGTCGTGGCCGACTTCATTGTCGAAGTAACTCCGCAGATTGACAGAATATCTAAGCTTGAAAGAATTATTGGAGCAGTGGCATCCTCTTCTCTCGACCCTTTGCCCGGCATTACCCCTTGGAAATTATTCGTCGACGGTTCCTCCAACTCTAAGGCAAGCGGGGCTGGGGTAGTATTAGAAACTCCCGATCAAACCTATATGCAATATACCTTACGACTTAGATTCTAAGCATCGAACAACACAGCGGAATACGAAGCCTTGCTACTTGGCCTTCGACTTGCCGCGAGCTTAGGTGTAAGTCATCTCAATGTATTCAGTGATTCACAGTTAGTCGTCAACCAAGTTACCGGTATTTACCAAACAGGTAAAGAACAACTGAAGGCTTATATGAAGAAAGCCAAAGAATTAATCGGCGGATTTCGACGATGCGAAATCATTCGGATCCCCAGAACCGAGAATGCCAAAGCTGATTTATTAGCAAAACTTGCCTTGGCCGACGAAGACGACATACCCAGATCGGTGTCAATCGAGTACGTCGCTAAGCCTAGTATTACTGAATCGATCAACTCGACTATGCATGTTATTGAGTCGGAACCGACCTGGTTCGACTCTATCATCCATTATCTCAACGAGGGGAAGCTACCTGAAAATTGCACCGAGGCTCGGCGTTAAAGATCCGAGCATCACGATACATTATTCTAAATAAGGTCCTGTACAAGAAAAGTTTCTACGCTCCCTTATTACGATGTTTGAATTCTCATGAAGCTGATTACGTATTACGGGAGGTACACGAAGGAATATGTGGAAACCACTCGGGAGGGCGTTCACTCGCCCACAAAGTCCTGCGGCAGGGGTATTATTGGCCGACCATACAACATGACGTTAAGAAGTTCGTCCAGAAGTGTGATAAGTGTCAACGATTCGCAGTAGTCCCTAGGCAGCCCCCCGAGGACTTGACCCCAATGACTGGTCCTTGGCGCTTTGCATAGTGGGGGATCGACATCATCGGACCATTCCCTTTGGGAAAGGGTTAGGCCAAGTTTGTTATAGTTGCGGTGGACTACTTCACGAAATGGGACGAAGCCTAGCCATTGGCAAAGATAACTGAATAAAAGATTACAAGCTTTGTTTGGAAAAACATCGTATGTCGGTTCGGGATACCGCAGACTATTATCACCGATAATGGAAGGCAGTTCGACAATAGACAGTTCCGCGAAATGTGCAGTAATCTCGCGATCCGAAACGTGTACGCTTCGCAGCATCATCCTCAGACGAATGGACAGGTTAAGACAGTTAACAAGATTATCAAATAACATCTTCGAAGGAGTCTCGATCGAGCCAAAGGAGCATGGGCTGAAGAACTTTCGAATATATTGTGGGCTTACCGAACCACAACTCGGACTGCCACGGGAGAAACTCCCTTCTCCCTTTGTTATGGCTCGGAGGCAGTCGCCCCGGTCGAGATCGGGATACATTCGGCCCGAGTTAATTCATTCGGCGAACAAGAAAACGAAGAACTCCTGTCGTTCGGGCTTGACTTAGTGGAAGAGAAAAGAGAAGAAGGTCGACTACGGGTGAAGGCTCGGCAAAGACGAGTAACTCGGTTCTACAACACCCGAGTTAAAGTTAGACGATTCCGTGCCGGAGATATGGTCCTCCGAAAAATGTTCCCGAATACCAAAGAAATTGGTGCAGGAACATTAGGGCCCAATTGGGAAGGATCCTATGTCATCTCGAGTACCATTCGACTTGGAGCGTATCAGTTGGAAAACCTGAATGGGCAGCTTTTGCCTCACCCATGGAATGCCGAACATCTCAAAATTTATTACCCTTAAGTCGGCCACAAACAGAAACAGAGTGGACATGTGAATAGTGTTGATTCAATAAAATTGAAACTTTCCATTCATAATTTCTAAATATTTTACATCGGGTTAGTCTACTTCGACTGTATTAAAGGAGCACGTGGTTAGCTCTGATAAAGGGAAAGATCTCTCTCGGTTATGAACGCTTTTGAATCGACCTGGGATAAAAGTCAGCCTGAGAAGAGCTGATGATGGTACCAAAAGAAGCTTAGATTCGGCCGACACAGCGCTGATGTGAGTGCCAAAAAATGAAGCACGGCTACTATCCCTCAGTCGGAGATACTCCCGAAGCAATCCCAAAGTGATTAGCCTCGAGGCCAGCAACAGTAGCAGTGGGAACCCCTTCATCGGCAGTGACATCAGCATGACCATCCCCGGTACCCTCGGCCTCCAGACTAATGGCTCCGAATGCCGAAAGATTAAGGTTGGGGAAGGCGACCCTCATTTCCAGAACACAGGCCTTGTATCCACCTTGATAAAGGCGATCTCTCTCTTCCTCGAACTCTGAAGATTCGAGAAAATCATCCACGGCCTGGTTCTGAGCCTCTTTGGCTTGGCTGGCCTCCTCCTGAGCCTGTTGGATAAGTACCGCGGCGTCGGCCCTGTCCCGAGCTAAAGTACTCTCACAAGTACTATAGACGTGACGAAGATGCCGCTTCTCTTCCACGGCCTTCACCAAAAGCGACGCCAAATGAGCACTCTTAACCTTGACGCCCTCAAGAGCTGTCTCCGAGTCTTCGACAGCTTTCTTGGCGAGTGACAAGTCGCCAGTCATATTGTCGATTTGACTTTCGGCAATCTCGCGGCGTCTCTCTGCCTCAATCGTAAGTTTCTTAGCCGACTTTGCCTCAGCCGCAAGCTTCTGAGCTACAGTCAACTCCGAGCAAGCCTTAACCACGTAGGGGGCCAACTGCAAACGGAAAGTAACAAGTTGTAACCAAAGCCCGAGGTTAGAGCAAAATAATAATAATAATAAATATAACAATAATAAAATAAAAAATAAAAAGAAGACAACAGATGTTACCTCGAAGAGTAACCTCGCCGTATGACCGAGGGTCTGCAGCGTGGGGGCATTGTAAAAACTGGCGAAGTCTTTTTCGCTCCCGTGAGCGATGGCCCAAGGGATCATCCCCGATATAACTTTGTGGAAGGGCGATGACTCCTGTCGAATCATCTCCTCTCTCTCGAGGATTTTCCACTCGGCCCCTCTCTCTGCCTCGGAACATCCTCGGCAATGGATCTCGGTTCCGAAGCCGGCTGAGACACAGGAGGTGTAGCATTCACCTCTTTTGCCCTCTCATCAGGGTTGGAGAGCACAACTACGGGCGAAGCAATCGGAACAGAGGTAGATGAGACCGCTGGCTCCTGGACCCTTGGACCTGTTTTTGGCTGTTTTGAAGGTCGATTCCCCAGAAGGACCGACCTTGGAGGAGCCTTCACCTTTGAGATCGGAAGGAGAGAAGGTCGAGACTCAGCCATGTCAGTGGGAGCCTGTTTGAGCAATGGCCGAGCCTCGGGTAGATCTGAAAAGAAGAACAAAGGCAAGTCAGACTAAGTACCGAGAGAACATGACAATGTAACAGTAGCTACCTGATAGGAACAAGTCTAAACCCACTAAGTGAAGACGCTTTGGTTGCAACGACGACTTCCACGACCGGTCCTCCGCACTCAACTTTTTCAGATCCCTGACCCGAACTAGGTCACCGGATCCAAGCTTCCCTTTTCTTCGGGATATCTGCAAGGCACCATAAGATCAGATTCAGAGCATTATGACGCAAAGAAACAAAATGTCTAGAGCCGAGTCACCTGCTTTATGAAACGATCGAGAAACTCAAGATTCGAAGGGCTAAGGTTCAGCCGACTCCCAACGTCCACACGCACAAAACCATCTCTCCTTCCAGTGTTTGTTGGAAGTCGGTGGGTCAATGATAAGAGAGCCACCTTTGCCCTGCCATGCACTCAGAAAGTAAAAGCCGAAAAAATTTGGAGTCGGTTTTACTTGGTATAGGTAAAGGAATTCATCGACTGTTAGTGGGGGTTGCTCTAACTCAGCCCATAACACTGCGCACCCGAACAAATTTCTCCACCCGTTCGGGGCTATCTGGCCTGGAGCAAGCTTGACGGGAGATAAGAAATCTCGAGCAATGGGCTGGAGAGGCAAACGTAAGCCACATTGCATCGAGATCTGAAAGATTGCAACTATCCCAACAGGGAGGTGATCAGGCAATTCATTCGGACGAGGAAGCTGGATTATAACCAAGTCCGGAACATGATATCCGGCTCGAATCTGATTCAGGTCAGATTCAATTAAAATTGATGCAACGGGACTGCTCAGGTCATCCTCCCCATCTCCCTCAGACGACGACTCAAAAACCTGAGCCGACTTAGAAGCCTATGCCGATCGAGTCACAGGGGCAAATACAAAGGCTCCCTCGGCAATCCATATTTTCTCTTCCTCTTCTTCCTCCTCCAGCGCATCCAATGCAGGATTTGGTCTCCTTGGGTGGGTTATCAGAGATGATCCGCCACTAGAAGGACCGGCCAGAGCAGAAGTACCGGTCAGAGCAGGGCGCTCCGCCAGTGATTCAACGGCCCTCCAAACGAATCAGAAAGCGGTGTCCGCATCAACGGCAATCTCCGCCAGTAAAGAGGGTGGCTCCGCAACATTCCAGAAATGCTGCGAATCACCCTCCTCACCGGAAGTTCCCTCCCGGGGGCTCTGAGAGCCATGCGTAGCCATTAATATTGTTAGAAAGGGAGGGAAAAAACTCACCGGAGAAGACAGCAATGGACACAAAAGGAAATGATGAAGAAGAAAATGACACAAATGAAGGCCTAGCGATAAGCCGCGGAGGAAGGAAAAGAAGAAAAAGGGGAAAACAAGAAGAGCGGGAAAAGAAAGAATGGCGAAACCAAAATTCGCACGCTTCTCCCACCTTCTTTTATGACCACACCACGTGGCAAGGGCATTTAATGGACAGACGAAGCGGCACTCACCTCAACTCCCCTTCTCGACACCTGGCGCACGCCGACTGACTACGGTAATGCTTTCGTCACTTGTTCGATGTCCATTCGTGGGAATAACGTCCTAACGGTTAACTGCTCGTGCGACCTCGGGAAACGAACCGTTGCAAGCAAAGGATGACCCAAAGAGCATTAATTGTCTCATTATGACCTCGATTTCCGTTCCGGACTGACCTAAAAATTCGTTACTCCGTAGTGCTGCAAGAGATGCAAGGAGTAAGGGGGCTTACTGTTGGGGAAAAAATATGCTAAGTCCGAAGACTCGGGTATGGAGTGAACCGACCCTACCCCCTATTTCTTGGTCTTCTAGCTAAGTCTGAGATACGAAGACAAAGACTTGATAAGTTGACTCGGTTGACGAGTTAGCAACGTCAGCATAAGCCGACTAAGGCCAAAATAAGTTATAAGCCTCCGACTAACAATGAGAAACCGACTCGGTAAGTTGGTTGCGTCGGCTACGGAGTAAGGAAGGGTGATGGATAAAAACCGAGCCTATTCCGCCCGTAAGAAGGCAAAAAACTCATTCTCCTAAGGCAGTCGGGACTCTTCCAGAGTTCGAAATGGCCGAGCCAAGCCAAGAAAAGATGGTGTGAAATCAAATACCGTCCTGAAAATCCAGAAGTATAGGTGTCCGATCCCAAGGATCTCGGGATCGGGTGAAATCTGTCAAAAGGATCAAATCTCCAAAGATATGGGTAAAGAATCCCGGTACGGCGGGATCCTCCCTCTCTTATAAATAAGAGATATTCAAAGGAAGGAAGGTAGGTAAAAACTCTCTCTGAGAACCCCTCAATATAATAAGACCCAGATTCCTAGCCTGACTTTGGCATCGGAGGGTCCCCTGCTATAGCCAGGGTCTCCTTTGTCTGATTCATGTGCAGGTATTCGAAGGTCTAAAGAGGGTGGACCGAATTTTTGCATCAACAATATTCATATGGCCCACTATGATGTTTATTTTCCATCCAATCATAATGTCACACAGATGTGGATTAAGGGAAAACACAAATATCAGCTTGATCCAAAACTTCCATGGACCCTAAGAAGTTTTCAATGACAGGCGTTGAATTCCCACTGATTTCTATGGTGTGGTTCACTTGAGATTTGAATTTGCCTTATTTTTTAGTTCATCCCATAAAATAATCTTGGAAAAATAGATGGACGATGTGGATGTAACACATATATAACATGTTAGGGCTTATATAGATGGATGGTGAGGCTTTCTTAGGCAATGCACCTCGATTTCCAATCTCATAGGGATAAAGAGCATTAAATGAGGAGGGATAACATTAGGTAAAGAAGAAGAGAAAGAATAAAAGACTTGTTTTCATAGATAATTAGAGAAACTGTGCACTTGCGATGTATTCTTGTGATGCACCATATAAATAAAAAATTAAGTCCATTAATCAAGTGAGATTCCTCGTAAGCATGTGAAGAACATGAATATATATATATATATATATATATATATATATATATATATATATATATATAATATATATTATATATATTTGGTTGATTAATAGTAGGATGTTTTTTATATAAGAAAAACTAGGCTATTAGAAATCCATTTCAACTGTCCTGATTTAACTCAAATGTGTGGTTTGAGTGATGAGAATCATTTACTAAGTTTTTACTAATAAAATTTAATAAGTGGGCCCTATTTGATGAACGGGCTAAATCAATGATACTTATTCCTATTGTACCTATATCAAATTTGATGTCACATAGCCTTCTATGGGAGGAATTATACGTGATTAAAGAAAAATAATTTTGCTATTTAATACACAACTAGTTGGACCAATTTGAATGGTCCAACTAGTTGTGTGTGAGCATTTCTTTCTTTCTCTCTCTCTCTCTCTCTCTCTATCTACTCTCCTCTCTCTAGTATATATATATCTATATATATATATATATATATATATATATATATATATATATATATATATATAAACGCCCTGAAAATCAGGGGTCGCGTATACACTCAACTCCCAAGTACCCGGGGTCACTTAGGACCTGTTTTCATTAATATGTAATTAATCCAATCAATGCGCAAACTGAAAATTCTTGGAACATGAAGCACCGCCACACAAGTCTACTGAAAAGAAAGAGATCAAATATATACATATATACATGTCCAAAAGATAAAGGAGTCGCACATGGTATCACCCAACAAAATCGTAAAAGAATAGCAAGTCCAAAAAGAATAGGACTGAGCCCGCCGCCCAACGATCCATCGGCTCATCTATGGGTTCGGTGAGGTCCTGCGCATCAACTGGAAGTATGACAACTCCTCCTCGTCGAGAGTATCATCGCCATGCTCCACCTGCTCCGCCTCCCCTGCATCTATGAGAGAGTTTGGTTGATATTTTAAAACATCATCCCAAAGTGGGAGTGAATGATCAACCTAGTGTGTACTATTAGTCTTAAGTTATAACAGGCATCAATTGTAATATGAACTTAATGAAAAGTAGTCAATCATCAACACCTAACAACTCTTATTAAATACGCATGCATGCGGGATGATATGATGCATGCCCTTGCCACAACGCACCCTCTAGCGACTCCATCTAACAATCGCATATGACAACGCTCCCTTAGAGCGACCTCGACTTCCGAGCCGCCACCTTAACTAGTGTGATGCAATGCGATCGTGTTAGCCGAGTTATTGGTTAAGTCCATTCATCCAGCAGGTTGGGGAATCTGATATACCATACGTATCAATGCCCTAAGCTAGTTGTGAGGCCAAGGCTCCATCAACGCGTGAGGTCGAGACCTTGCGGTCCGTCATCCCGTCGGGTTCCTCATCCCCGACTTCAAGCACATGAAGAGTGCCGAGAGAAACGGATTGCTTACGGTCACTACGGCGAAGCGCGACACCCCAGCGTAGACCGACAACTAGGACACAGTTTCCTATTCCACCATGCTCGGCTCACGAAATTGTGGACTAGTTGCAATCAGTTATTGGTGGGCCACTTACGGTTATAGGATGTTCCAGGTTTCATACATGTATGAGCAACCAGGGTTAACAAATAAGGTTCGTCAGATAGTAGGCTAGACCACACGAGTCAGGCGAGCGTGAGACGAGTGACCTCTGGCACAAGGGACCCATATAGTCGAACTACAGCCACCCGAACACTCCTGCCCAATCCACGGATCTAGCCCTAGCGTAATCCTACCGATGAGACTATCGTCTCTCATCATGTTCCTAACCAACCCAAGAGGGTGAAGGGGATCCATAACATGCCAACTATCCAAGTCATCAACTAGCATATCAACATCATGTTTTCATGCATCTCAAGCATGCGAATCAAATACTCCTAACAAGCAAGCTATCGCTATCATGAAACAAAGTGCATGTGAGTTGTGCGGATTTGTGAGGAAGTTAAGCACTTCCTCCATCTCAAGAAATCATGTGCACAAGAGTAATGAATCATACATATTATGAAGCACAACATATGGAAAAACCAACAATGCATGAGCATGTAATCATCCATACACAAAATCATGTGAGAGGTAAGAACAACATCATGAGAGAGCTAAGCATGCACATCCATACCATTCCAACAAACATATAATTTCCTAGGGTTTCTCTAGAATTTCAAATATAACATCCAAGCAATTAAAATCATTAAGCTTGTACTAAAATTAGTGCTAGGCTACCTAAGAGCAATAGTCCGCACCTTCGGATCATTGAAGGCTTGCAAGACGACCTAGAAATGAGGATTTTGGGGTCGAATGGCTGGAATCCCTAAGGCAAGCACTTGCATGTTAAAGATCCAAGCCAAACCCTTCTCAATACATGAATTTCAAGAAGAAGAGGTGAAAGATCTTACCTAGACAACCAACTGACGATTGTTGTGGTAGTGATAGAGAGTTTCTCCTTTGAGGAGAGGTAGGGAGATGCAAGATCGGTTTCCTTGGCCCCACCTTGATTTAGGGTCCACCTTAGCTCTCCTTCACTCCCTCTCTCTCCTCCTTTACTCTCTTGCTCTCTCTTTACTCCCTTGGCAATGGTAGTTGTGGTGAGAGTTATGAGATAAGGGGTTAGGGCTTTATTTCCTAGAGTTGGGCCATTTGGCCTCAAGCTTCCACAAATTTCCAAAATAGCCCTATAGGACTCCCTATTGGTGTTGGGGAGGCCCTAACACCCCTCTGGCCACCAAAATTGGTGTGTAGGTGTCTCATGGCCCGATGAGGGGTCATGCAAAGTTTGGGAACAAACGGATGAACGAGTATGGGATTTGAGCATACGATTTCGATCTTTAAGTGCCCTGTGGAGTCTATTTCTGTGATTGGGGTGGATTTGGTGGTCCCCTGGCCATGAAACTTATAGGATAGGTGCTCTATGGCCCGATGAAGGGCCATGCAAAATTTGGGAGCGATCGGATATGGGGTTTGATCGTACGGGTTCGATTTACAATCAACGGTCACCGTGCCACGATCGGGTCTCAGGATTCATGGACGGTCGTAGAAAAATATATTAAACCTTCATCGTAAATTTGGAAGAAATCCGACGGCTGAAAAGCCTGGTATCTCGGTTCATTTGCAAGTGCCAGATTCCAATTCTGACATTGGTGGGGTGCATTTGGCAAGTGTCAGATTCCAATTTTGGGCGTCCACTGGGTCTGTGGTCCGCGATGGACCACAAGCCCAGTGAGATCTTCAGTTTCCTAAATTTTTAGATTTTTCTGACGATCGGTCGCAGGGTGGCCCACACGGGCTATTATTAAGTGTACACAAGCCATCTGGCTTGGCGGACCGCACTTGGTCCGATCATGACCAGACGACGGGTCTACTCTGATGGGATAAGTCTAAGTTAATTAAATCGTGGTACCCCACCACGAGTGGTTTAAACGAACAGTCTTGCGGCAAATCCTATGTGGACTCCCCAGGACACTGTGCTGATTGGACGAGACGTTACAATATATATATATATATATATATATAATATATATATATATATATATATATATATATATAGAGAGAGAGAGAGAGAGAGAGAGAGAGAGAGAGAGAGCAGTGGTCTCCTGCGAACCGTACCACATGAGATTTTGTGAGCACTAAGGCATTCATATAAGCCGTAAGAGACTTCATGCACATTGAGGCCAGCTTACTAGCTTGTAGGCTAGGGGGTGGGCCCCACCACAATAATTTTGTGAAATCCACTGTGACCACAAGGTCTGTGATGAAAATTTAGCCACATAATTCAAAACCCAGTTAGACTCATGATTTAGGTGGGCAACACTAAAGGAAAAGGTGGGAGAAGGGAATACTTACCATTGAATTTTTAAAGGGCCCACGAATCCACTCCAACCATTGCCTGTCTCATGAATATTCATGCATGGTTATAAAAAATAGGCACATATATAATTTATGTGGGCTACAACAAGTGAATTAATTTGGATGGTAAGCATCCTCCCACACTATTTCCATTAATGTGCCCTACCTAAATTACGGATCATGCTGATGTTTGATCCCTACTGATAATTTTTTATCACCCACCTCATGGCTGGAGTGGATTTCACATACACGTCGAGGTGGGCATCCCCAACACATCCTATTGGCATAGGATGGTAGGACTAGCAGGACGTGGATTCTGTTATGCATGTGAACGTCTACTATTAAAAATTTCTTAGGGCCACAGAAGTTTTGGATCAAGATTATAATTGTTTTATTTCCCTTCATCCATGTCTTTAAGATCTTACGATCAGGTTGGATGACAAATACGCATCACTGTAGGGCCTAGAAAGGTTTCAACGGTGGAAATCATTATCCCCACTGTTTCCTGTAGTATGAACAACTTGATCTTTGGATATGCTTCAATTTTGGGTTCAACCCTTTAAATTGGATGAAAAAACGGATGGACGGCGTGGATAGACCACATACGTTCAAGGTGGTCCCAAATGAGTTTACTCAGTAAAATAAGAATGTACTGAGTAACTCAGTACGCAATCCGATTTCACCAATACCGACCTTGTTATTGGTTGTGCTCGTGGCCCCCACAATGATCCATGTGTTTTATGCAAGTCCATCCACTTTGCTAGCTCATTTTATGACATGAGCTCAAAAAATGAGGTAGATCTAATCTAAGGTGGACCACACCACAGAAAACAATGGTGATTAAACGCCGACCATTAAAAACTTCTTTTGACTTATTTTATATGTTTTTTATTAAAACATATAAGTTTTTGTAAACTGTATGGAAAGTTTAAAATCCATTCCATCTGTCATTGCTTTCTCTCTTGTCGTGGGTAAGTTTCTCTCTTTTCTTCTCTCTTTTCTTATTCCAAAACCCATGATTGTAACAATGTCGAGATTTAGCAATGTGGGAGGATGAAATGAATTTGTCTTTCATAGGCATGCTCAATACTTTGGATATTATTCAACAACACATTGACTGCTTGCACATTCAAGACTTGCACTTTTGATATCTGTGGTGTAATTGGTCAATTTGAATCTGTTGGTGATGATACGCTTGAATTCATGTATGCATTGGAACATAATGCAATATTCAATGAAAAGAATCTGAAAAGCAATATTCCATTCATTAATGCAAGAACAAATAAAAATCATAATAAAATTAAAACATAAAACGCTAATGTATCCCTTTTTTTTTTTCCCCCGTAAGTTTTTGTAAACTGTATGGAAAGTTAGGATAGATCTCTGTCCAAGCATTATGAAGCTTATCCCATTGAAAATTCCATGGTGGGAACCAGTTGCTTCCTCATAAAGTTTCATGATAGATAACAAATGTAATCTATGACAAGGGATACGCCGTGCAAACTATTGGTTAGTGGCTTCGATGGGCTGTTTATCATATGAAACATCCATCCCTTTTGTTAGTAGTGAAATCAAATTATCTCTAGTTAATGTGGAACTCCATCATGAAATTGTTTTTATTGATTTTTTCATGTTTTGTAAGTACTAGCTTCCTTGTAACCTGTGTGAATCTTTTCAAGGGATTGAGAGGGCGGGAGGGATCATTGCCTTTTCCCCGGATAATTGCATGCTATGGGTTCCATGTCTTGTTCTTCCACTTGTAGCATACCTGTTATGGTAATTGTTTCATTACAACATGCCAATTTTCTAGGGCTTGATTTCATGCATTTTGTTATTTCAGCATGCATACCGTGATGGCCGGTTAGAAGAAGTGGTACTACGCCATCTTGGTGCTGAAGATGGAAACACTGTGATAGCTAAAGATATCAGGTTTGGCTTTTCTTTAGCATCACTTTCTCCAATTTTTCTTTTGGTATTCAATCACACAATCTGGTGCATCTGTATCCTTCTGCTTGCATTTGTTTCATACAAAATTCATGGTTCTTTAAGGCTCTTAGAATTTCTTAGTAGGTTGCATCTATGATGGGTGAGCTGAGCTTATTAAAAGGCTTAAATGGAAGTTTGATGTCATAATTCTACTATACCTCTTATTTTCTGCACCTTTTTCATTTTTCTCATGTGCATAGTTTTTCTAGCCCTACACTCCCTTACATCACCCACCTGTTAACATGGTTTTAAATGATGTCCAATACAACTTGGTGTCGTCCAGTCTTATTGTTTTTAGTTTGACCTGAAATGAGTCACCTGACTGATTGGGGACTGAAACTGGGACAAAAATGGATTTGTGCGGGATTGAAATGGACGAGATGGGGTGTAATCATTATTTGGTTCAGACCAAAAATTAAATAGGAATTCAAGTAAATGGAAATGTGCATCTAGATAGTGCTTGCCTATAACATTGGACTTGCTTTTGTACAGACATTGTGCCGAATGTTTATCATCAATGCTGGCCTTGGTTTTAGGCTGCTGTGGAGGACAGTGAAGTCTTTTAACGATACAAAAACCACTTCAAAGATTCATGTACTCTCAATGAGGCTTTTCTTCTATTTGTATTTAATTAATTAATGTTCCGTCTTCTAGAAATACTGTGACAATGTGTCTAGCAGTAGTTTTTGACATGCTTCTCTAATTTGGAAGGGCAGGGTTCTCAGAGTTTGATGAATATGTTCCCATGGTAGACAGTTGTGGATTCAAGCTGGAAGAAAGTGTCCCATTAAAAGCTTCCATCTCCGAGAAGTATGCAAGTATATATTAGATTTCATTAGGGAGTTGTGGGCTTTTGCAAGTCCATGGGTATATGTTGTTATATGAGGTATCATATTTAGTGGATTCCATTTATGTGCATGTATTTTTCATATATGAGGTATCATATAATGCTTTGGCAAGGAATTTTTATTTTCAGTATGATTGAACTTTTTGGTTTGATGAATAGGACTCTTATTAAACAATCATGTGAATAGGATTTATCTTGTGAATAGAATTCTTATTAAACAATCGCATGAATTATTTTTTGAATGACTATCAGGTGTAAGATTCAAAATAATAATAATAAATCTGACGATATTTTTTTAATTTATAGATAATTTAGCGATGGACCAAATCCGTTGCTAAATTCTGAACAAGTTGAAAATCTACGACAGATTTGGGTTCGTCGCTCTCCTCATATTAGCGACGGACCTTATCCGTCGCTAATAATTTTAATGAACGATTTTTTGAATTTTTGCGACGGATTTTTTATTTTTTGCGACGGATATTATCTGTCGCTACTGTTCGACGGACCATATCCGTTGAAAAAATTGACCCAGCAAATAGCGACGGACCAAGCGACGGACGAAATCCGTCGTTTATTTGGTTTTACGACGGATTTGGTCTGTCGTAAATTTGCGATTTTGGCGTAGTGATAATTTAACCTAACTTGATCATAAAGCACATTGATCGGAGATCGTTTACCCTATCATCACCTGACTTGAAGTCCGCTTTATATAACATCAGTGCCACTTCGCATATAAGAACTACTATACTACTGAATCTTTATATTACTTGAAAATATGATCCTCCATACCTTAACATTTCTCCATTTAAGAGAGACTGAGTAGTAAGGAGAACAATCCTTAGATGGGGAGCATTCATTTTGTCCTTTTCGTAGATTAGTTGCTATGTGTAAATAGTTTTTGAGGTTCTAAAGTTCGGATGAGTGGCCATGATTTGATCTTTATTGGATTCGACATTAGTCGATCGGGTCCGATGGTTATCATCGGGAGGTGTCGAGGACCTTTCAACTTGTTGGCATTTTTTATGTCCTTAGGCTCGGTTCAGTGGAATTGTATATGGAATCTTTCCTCTATCTCAAGCAAAGTTTGGATCAAATTTAGGAGGCTTATATACCAAGTAAAGGCCGCTCTCATTAGGGAGTTACCGAACAGCTTGAGCTTCAAAACATCATAGGTCAATACCTCACCATTGTGCATGGTGAACCGACCGATGTGCTCGACCTTTATTATTTCACCTTCTTCAAAGAATATGGTAAATCAGGGAACCTGACTCCTCTGGGTAGCTTAATGTAATGATCCACCTATTTAAGATATGGCTTCTTGTAGATCAGTCGAGCAACTCGTTGGTCTTTCGATTGGGCATTGTATTCTTAGATGAGTCTTATGATGTCATCCTGGCCAAGCGGTCACTATGGTTGTGTAGGATACTACCTTTGCATTGTTGGTTACCAGACGCCTGAGGTGGTGGAATAAGAGGTTGCTCCCAGGTATCTCAACTCCTTGGTAGCCCTATTAAACAATTGATGCCATGGGAGGTTTCTCTCCGAAGTTTTCAACTGTTGGGTAATAATTATACAGCATCAGCGGCATGGGTGGTTGCACCCCCGGTTGATCGATGCTAGTATGAAATTGCCTCTCTGATGTATTAAGATTCTAGAGGTTAGCAAATTTCAATTAGTTATTTAGTCGATCGTTTCTCCTTACCACCCTTGGTTGTTTAGTTGACTATTTTACCTCTAGTTGCACGGGGGAACTGCTCACAAGTTAGATGTTTAAGGTCATTGAATGCCTCTCGAAGAAAATTTTGAGCATTTTGATGAATAGCTCTACTTAGGCCTTGTTTCCCTCTGCAATTTGTCGAAAATCTCCTCGCAAGCTAATAATGTGATTTGCGATATCTTTAAGGGTCGGTTGTTGCGAAGAGGGATCCTGCATCTACATCGACAGGTTTCAATTATTGTTCCTCATCTTGTGGCTCTCCTACAACTTCAGCAATAAAACTAGCCTTTCTTACTCTACCCACCATCTTGTTTTATTGAGAAGCACTAATGATAGCATACCGTTGTCCCACCAGGTGTGTTAAAAGATAGTGTTGTAGTTCAATCAAACAGGAGACCACAAGTGTTAACGAACTGCCTATATTCGGTTAAACGTGCGCAATTGGGATAGTTCCGAGTATGTCAGAGTTGTACTCGACTCAAGGTTGATTGAACTCTTGCAACCTGAGTCGCCAAATCAATTGTAGGATCACACATGTGAAGGTTGACCTGACCGTCCCGGCACTAATGTGCAATAATCAGGTGATTTAGAAGGGGAGGGTTAGTCCTTCTGAATGGGATCTTTTTGCTTTGATCTAAGGACTTTTCTTCTAAAGATGATTGGGGGCCTCTGGTTTCTTAGTAATGCAGTAAATGATTAAAAGAATTAAAAATAAAGGCTATTTGTTGATTTTATTAATGTATAATGAAGAACAATACTACATTTAGTGAGAATATTAAATAAGCAGAGAAAAATAAAAGTTAAATACCTATGATTGTCTGTGCGAACAAACAATTGAGGTGAGTGGTTAGTAAGATGAAGGATCTCATGAAGGCACTTCACATGAAACTAGCGTAAAGTGTCAGGTATGGGAAGGAAGGCAGTCTATGGGCGAGCTTTGTGCGTTCCAAATACGAGTGCAACAGCTCATCCTTCTCCCCAACGACTTTACCCGCAGGTGCTTCGCCAATTTGGAAGGTGTTGGCAGGGCTTTTCCCCATTTGGGACAGCAACGTCCAATGGGATGTGGGGCATGGTGACTGCAACATGTGGGCTTCTGACTAGTCCGGGCTGGGTCCTCTGGGATCGCTTCCCTCCCTGGGCATCCCAGCGGATAAGCTCGAGCTGAAGGTTTCAGATTTTATTGGGGAGGATGGGTTGAAAGTGGGGGACCCTTTCGACCTTCCTGGCTGGATCCAAGAGCACATTCTCAGCCGGGGTATATGCACCTCCGACTTTGATGATTCTCAGGTGTAGCCATGCGATCCCGCCAGCGTTTTCTCCTTTAAGTCAGCCTGGGAAGTGGCCAGAGAGAGCAACCAAAAAATTCCTTGGGCTGGGAAGATGTGGCATCCCAACATTCCCCCCAAGATCTCACTGTTTCTTTAGAGGCTGCTGCAAGACGCTTTGCCGATTGACTTAGGCATCCAGAAGGAGGGGATTTCCAATGCCTCGAAGTGTGAGTGTTGTGGGTTCAGCTCGGCCATGGAATCAGCATCCCACCTTTTTCTGGTTGGTCAATTGGCGGCAGATTGCTGGAGCAATCTGGCCAGTTTCTTCGGGGTGTCTCTGGCCCCTCACTCATTGGTTTGGGGTCGCCTCGTTTGCTGGTGGCAATGGGATCTTCCTCTCAGACATACGCCCTCCGTTCTCCGCTTGGACCCATCTTTCTTTCAGTGGGAAGTCTAGAAAGCCAGGAACGGAGCTAGGTTCGATGGTCGTGGCATTTCAGGGCAAGGGGTTTTCAACAGGATCAAGTGGTGGATAGAGTCCTGCTTTCCGCCGTTCCCTATGCCCCTTCATCCGGTGGAGGGCCGCCCCCTGCCTATTGCCCTTCGTCCTCGTCGTCAGGGCTGTCCCTCTCTCGGTTTCATTATTGTTAAATGGGTTAGGCCGAAAGAGGGTTGGTGGAAATTAAATGTTGACGGGTCGACCCTCTCTAATCTTGGGCTAGCTGGTGGTGGGGGCCTTTGCAGGGACCACAACGACAATCTAATTTTTGTCTTTGTCAGTTAGTACAGGTGCTCTTCCAATAATGGTGCGGAGCTTCGAGCAGTCTTTGATGGGATGAAATTCTGTCTGTCTCGTGGTGCGGGGAATGTTCTTATTGAATCTAACTCCAAGTGGGTGGTAGATTGTATCCAGGGGAAGTCCTCCTACGCCTGGAAATGGAAATATTGGGTCTCCAAGATTATGAAGCTCAATGGGCACGGCTCCTTTCGCGTTTCCCTTGTCCCCAGAGAAATGAATGGAGTGGTGGATGGGCTGGCAAAAGAGGGTAGTCAGGGTTACATGGACAGATTCTTCACCGATGTCACTGCCCTCCCTCCGACTATAAAGGGATGCTTCCTAACGAATAAAGCTGGGCTAAACGCCATTAGGAGTTGTATTTAGGCTTGTTCTTCTTTTGATATGATAGGAGGGGTAGGGTCATTGGCCCGTTCTCCCTCTCGAAATTGTTGCCTTTGTAAATTTTTCACATTAATGGAACACGGGTTCTTATATATATATATGTGTGTGTGTGTGTGTGTGTGTGTGTGTGTGAGAGAGAGAGAGAGAGAGAGAGAGAGAGAGAGAGAGAGAGAGAGAGAGAGAGAGAGAGAGAGACACCCCACCCAGGCAAACATCTTGAGAAGACTAAGATCATTTGGGAATCATGATTAAATCTTAAACCCTAATCCAGCTTAAACCTAAACCAAACCCAAAACCTTGACCTAAATCCCAAACATCCGCAACCTGAAATCCTAATCCAAACCGTTCAATTCACATACAGCCCTTGCTTATACCCTATACCCTGACCAAAACCCTTCAACCAAACCTAAGTCCATCCATCTGAACCCTAAAATTCCAGAAAGGGGACCATCGGACAAACCAACACACCAAGCAAAACCCACACGCTTGAGCCTAGCCCGAGCCCTTACCGGGCCATAGTCCAACTATCGCCGTCGGTACTTGGAGTAACACCTCTCGTGGCCCGCGTGTGATCCTCTGGGGACAGCTATCCCAACGTTTGAAAATCAGAAATTACCCCCCTACCCGACCTTTTTACCATTTTACCAACTGTAATAGCCAATGAGAGTGCGCCACGTGGCGTCTCTCCCCTCAACCAATCACCACTTGCCACATCAGCATTTACCTCTTTCAAATTTAGAAATTACCACATTGCCAGTGGAGAAGGCTATAAATAGCCTTCTCCTCTTTACATTCAAAAAATAACTTCTCATTTCCAAAGCTAAGTGAGAGAGAGAGGGAGAGAGGGAGGAAGAGAGTGAGGGTGAGAGGAGCTCCCAAGCCTCCAAGTCCAGATTTTTCAGTTATCTCCTTAGCCTACTCCCTACCTTCCCAACCATCTCAATCCCCAAGTCTAGCCGGGATTGATCATGGCTCAGTCCATGTCTTAGCCTACTCAAGATCAAGCCAAAGATCCATTCATTTTAAATACAAGCATTCATCATGACATCTATTCCCTTCTCAACCCCCTTCTTCTCTAGATCTCTGGTGAATGTATGCTCTGTGACTTATCGTACATCGGATCCCATCACATCAGAAATTCCTAGCAATCTAGTCCATTTTTCTTCACCTTTTGGCATAAGCATCATTACATCCGCTTTCTAGACACATTTTCCGGACATATGCTCTATAACTTGCCGAAATTTTGAATCTGACCGCATCAAAAATCTGCTTGTGTGCCTAGTCTTATCTCGACCACATCATCCATCCATTGAGATTGTTTTACCACATAAAGTAGAGACCGTACGTTCTACGGGCAGAGAGGGTGCCTAACACCTTCCCTCTTTGTAATGGAGGTCCCTTATCCGGAATCCCGGATTGCAGACCAGGAGTCAACTAAAGGTAGGAGAGTCTTCGGATTTCTCCAACCTCACGTATTCCTTGGTTCTAGCCGACCGCAGGATTCTAAGATTATTCAGCTAGTGGCGACTCTAACACCCACAAATCAGCCTAATCACCCCCACCACCAAAACACAACATACAAACCAGCGTAGGCGCCGATTTTCAGTGTCTACAGAATGATGACTCCACTAGGGATTTGCTAGCTCGCACTAGCTGAAACTTGACTTGAAAGTGTGTTGTACTTTAATATCCAGGGACATTATTACTGCATTCATACAAAGAACAAGAACAAAAACAAAACATCTTTGGCTTATACTTGTTTAGGCATCAATTCGAACCATGACCACTCGATCTCGGGCAGCCATGACTTCCCAGGCTACCCATGAAGAAGAGCCGATGGCTCTGCCAAGTTCAGAACCATCAACATCAGAACCAACACCTATGTCAACACCGACACCAGTACCAACGACCCAAACAGATTTGCCAGTCGCAGCGGCCTTGAATGAGATGTCTTAGAACTTCAGGGCTTTACAAGAGTTATTACTTCGCCTGGTACCTAGTGTAGTACCAAACACACAGGCGGCACAGTCTACTGTACAGAACAGCTCAATCCGTCAAACCCCTTTTGCCTTTTCCCTCATTCCTCCAGCAAACCCTGTTCTCCCTCTTCCAAAAGAGTCAGCATAGGATCAACAACAACCAGCAAATGGGAGCAACCCTCCCACACATCTCTACTCAACACATCAGGTTACAACACAAGTTCCCCCTAACGGGAACCACAGACAAGAACTGGTGGATGCCCATGAAGGGGGTCAGTTTCGAGTCCAACTCACTCCCCCTAACGGGAGCAACATTTCGGAATTGGCAGATACCCCAGGCGGGAGCCATTTTCAAAACATCACACCCTCCTCCGAAGGGGAGCGGTGTTCAATTCCAGCTACCTCCCGCCACCGAGAGTCCATCTTCTTTCCAATAACCCTCCATTCTTGATCCATATGAAGAGGAAGCAGCACAAGCCCTACAGCAAGGGGCAAGATATCCACAATAAGGCAAGTCAGGAATCAAAGAATTACAAGAACAGTTGCAAATGGTGCAAAATCAGCTCTAGAGACAGCAAGGGGTGGATCACCCATCTACCAAATTTAGGGATTTGTGTCAATTCCCAAATGCCCGGGTACCTCCGAACTTTGAGGTACCCAAATTCAAAAGATATGATGGTAGCGGGTGCCCCACAACACATCTAAAAGCATTTTGTGGGGAACTCAATGCGATAACAGGGAATGATGGAGCCTTGATACGACTCTTCCAGAAATTCTTTAAGGGTGATTCTTTGGATTGGTACACCTCACTAGACAGCCAGCACATCAGAACCTGGGAAAGACTTTCCTCGGCATTCATTAATAGGTTTTCCTATAATTTGAACATGGCTCTAAGAAGGGCAGATCTGGCTGCCTTGAGATAAAAACAGCGACAAGTCCTTATCAGCATATGTAGGGCGATGGCGGGCTATGGCAGCCCGAATGAGAAACCCCATTGATGACGAAGAACAGATATCCATGATTGTGTATTCAGCAAATCCTAACATTTCAAGATATCTGATCTCGTACCCATACGTAAATCCGAACTGGAGAATAGGTGGAAGCTGGAATTAGAGGCGGGACCGTTTCCCCATGGCCACACCAGGCCCCCATAATCAGAAGAAACAAGGTTAAGGGGAAACCTGTGGGATACGGGAATGGAAACGGCACTGCTCCCGTGCAATGCACTACGGAAGTTAATAATATCGTCGCCAATACTCAAAGTAATCTGTACGCTCCGCAACCGGAGCCACATCAATACAGGCAGTATTGGCCACAAACAAATAGGCACTACCAACCACAGCAAACCCAACAGGGATATCAGGAACATCCGTCTCAGCAGCAACAACCTAGGGGGAATGCACAAGGCCCATACAAGCAGACAATGTTAGGCAGGAAGTTCACTCCTTTAGCACAAACATACAGTCAAGTTCTAACGATGTTAATGCAAAAGCAATTGCTAACACCACTCCAGCCTCGACTTCCACCTAATCCCTTACTACCTGGTTATAATGAAAATCAATACTGCGCGTATCACCAGGTCCCTGGCCATCTAACGAACAGCTGCTTCGCTTTGAAACATGGGGTACAAGATTTAATTGAAAGTCAGAAGATTGCGATCACCCCGTAGGCTAACAATACGGCTCAACCCAACATTCTCCAAAATCCCCTGCTATCGCATCAAGCAGGACCTAGCACATCCAACACCTCTATTGTCAATCACATTGAGGGAGGACGTCCTACGTACTCCTCCCCACATCATTCCATACAACCAATCATGCCCAATATAACAAATCGAACATGGGGATTCCAACAAGCACTCTCGTCCGGGCCACAGGTAATCCTTAAAGTAGCACCAACAACACAACTTCTCGTATTCCTTAAAGCAGCACCAAACATGTCACATTCTCAGCATCCTACCCCTCAAGGGGCACATTCAAATCCAAAAAAGTCGAATTCTGAACCCCTCATTCTTCCAATAAGCCTCCCTGATCTAGCCTCACTAACCTTGCAAGAGGCACCCCCGGTTCAAACACCAAGTTTCCTAATGCCTCATCAACTGGCACATGCCCAGAGGGTCTCTCCCACACATCAAGAGGAGGAAGAAAACCCCATAACCAAATCCCATCAAGAGAAATCATCAAATCCACCATGGACAGCTCCGGCGGCACCTTCTCAGCCTCAAGAGCCAATGATATACCTAGAAGGGAGGATGGTTCCCTCCTACAACATGAAGGCAGTCTCGTGGTATTACTCAGAGTGCGCTGAAGTGGGCAACAATAACATGTTTTCAAGAGATACAATCAGAACCCAAAGGAAACCCGACGAACTTTGTTGGGAACAACCCACAAAATGGACGCCACTTACGACATAGCGGCTCAACTCAAGTCCATTCCCGCACAGATTTCCATCTGGGAACTCTTGTGTACATCAAGATCACACCGAGAGATCTTCGCTAAGACCCTAAATGATGCACACATCTCTCCTGATGTACCTCCTGAAATGGTGGCGAGTATGATCGGATAGCTTGTCACACTACGAGCAATCACTTTTTCTGATGATGAGTTGCCCCCAGAAGGACGCAAACATGGGCGCTCATTAAACATAGCAGTCCGTTACAAGAATTTCAAAGTCCCACTTATGCTCATTGATAACGGATCTAGCCTTAACGTTTGCCCTTTGAGGACTGCCGAACGTCTGGGGATAGAATTACCATCTTCCTTCAGGCCCAGCACCATAAGCGTCAGAGCCTTTGATAATTCTGGAAGGCAAGTAGAGGTGGAAATAGATATCGAGTTGCAAAACGGACCAGACATGACTCTGGTCACATTTCAGGTCATTGACATTCCTGCCTCATTTAACCTTCTGTTGGGACGGCCATGGCTCCATGCGGTTGGAGCCATCCCATCCACTCTCCACCAGCGGGTTAAATTTCATTCGGGAAATCGGATCATCTCAGTGCTTGCCGAGCCGGAAACCATCCTATCAGTGATGGTAAATATCCCAGAAACTGACATCCCAGTGATTGACGTTCAGCATGCAGAGGATGACATATCGTATCACAGTTTCGAGTTCAAAATTGTAAACTCGATCGCCAATCCACACCCTCTCGCTGTTAAATATGTCATCCCCCTGCTGAATGATTAATCTTGAACTATCGTACTGAGTTCCATGTAAAGGGTATGGTAGTAAACCCAACACGTGCCAACATGCAGAGACAGAGATTGGGATATCAACCGACGCCAGAAGATCAGACCACAAGGTCGAAGAAAAAGCAACCGTTCAAATGCACACCTATCGAATTTGTCAAGGCCGGAACGGTCTGCGGCGACACGATGATCTCCCTTGAGGATCACCTTCAGCGGCTCAAACTCACGAAACATTCCAGCCAGGAGTCCATTTGGCCACCAATGAGGTGGGACAAGATCCTCAGGGCATCCAAAGCACATCCTATGCTAAGGGCAGAATCCCCAGACCCTTCACGGGAGGCTAGGGGCATGGAAGCAGGTCCACCCATGGAGGACCCAAGACCAAAGGTGCCCCTTACAAAAGACATAAGTAAGAACGGGGAGGCACCCATCCCTACCCACAGTCAGGGGGACACACCCCCACCATCAACTTAACAGCATAAGGGGCAGAAACAGCTCATCCATTGGATCGATAAAGGGAAGTGGTCTTCTATTGATTGGACAGACATCAGGATCCCACCGTAAGGTGAGTCCGAGGAGCCCGAAGAGCTCTAACTTTTAAGAGAACAGATCGAATCAGATTCCGACTCCGAGCCCAGCCCAGCAGACATCATGGTCGTCAGGACAAATGACCCTCAGGAACAAACAGATCAGAACAACAGGATCGAATGGGGGAAAGAACTAAGCTGGTCAGCCATCCCCCTGACGATCGAATCAGCCGGCAGACCATTCATGGATGTCGGTCTTCAAAAAAAATGCCAATGTAAATAGCTATTGGTATCCCGAACCAGGACAGGATCAATTGTGGTTCGCAATGCCATCCTATTCGGGATCCCATGGCAACACAAAAAAATCAGAAAACCTTCAAAACACAAAAACATCATATATTCCAAAAAGTACAAAAAAAAATCAAATATTCCTCAAAATCACAAAACATCATAAAATCTTTAAAATATAAAAATAATAGAAATACTTTCAAAAATCACCGTGCCAAACACTTCACACGCAACGCACAAATTTGAGGTTGACTCGTATGATTTCGATCTAGAGTTAGACTTCGAACTCATGGGTTTGGATGAAGCCCTGGATGAGGGAAATGATGATACAGCTCTCAAACTCGAGGATTCCCTCGAGAAGTTTGAAATAAAGGCCAACGTTGTGGCAGACGACTTCGAGGTTGTGAACTTGAGATCAGCCGAACTCCCTAGAGAAGTGCGCATCGGTAGATCACTATCCCCGGATTACAAGCAGAAGATGATGGAATTCCTGAGACCGATGTTATCCAACTTCGCATTCTCGTACGAAGACATGCCAGGGCTCGATGAAGATTTGGTGGTACACCATTTGCCAACAAAACTAGACATGAAGCCTATTAAGCAGAAACTGCGAAGAATGAATCCAGAATGGGCTCTGAAGGTCCTTCATGAAGTCATCAAGCAATACAATGCGGGATTCCTGGTAGTCTCCAACTACCCAGAATGACTCGCAAACATTGTACCAGTTCCAAAGAAGGATGACAAAGTCAGAATGTGCATCGACTTTAGGGACCTCAACAAAGCAAGTCCCAAAGACGATTTTCCTCTGCCTCATATCGACACACTGATAGATAATACTGCTGGGCACAAGATCTTCTCACGGTTTCTCATGTTACAATCAGATTAAGATGGCAGTCGAAGATCGAGAGAAGACTTTGTTCATCACACCATGGGGAACTTTCTGCTATCGGGTTATGCCTTTTCGGATTGAAGAATGCGGGAGCTACATATCACCGAGCCATAACTGCCTTGTTCCATGACATGATAAACAAAGAAATGGAAGTCTACGTGGATGACATGATCATCAAGTCCCGCACAATCGAAGGACATTTCAAAGACCTCAAAAAGCTCTTCAATAGGCTAGAAAAGTTCAAGCTCCGCCTAACCCGTAAAAGTGTGTCTTCGGCGCAACCGAAGGAAAATTGTTACGCTTCATCGTCAGCAAAGATGGCATACGGGTGGACGAGACCAAGACAAAGGCAATCATCGAAATGCTACCGCCCAGGACCAAAAACGAGATTTGAGGCTTCCTCTGGCGGATTCAGTATATCAGCCAATTTATCTCACTGCTCACGCCCATCTGTGAACCCATATTCAAGCTTCTCAGGAAGAACTCGCCAAAGGAATGGAATAACAACTGTCAGGAGGCCTTCAACAAGATCAAGAAGTACCTGTTAAACCCTCCAGTGCTTATGCCACCTACCCCAGGTAGGCCACTACTGTTGTACATTTCTGTTGCAGCGAAAGTAATTGGATGCGTCCTCGGCCAACACAACGACACAGGAAGAAAAGAGCAAGTGATATACTATTTAAGCTGACGTTTCACAAGCTACGAAACCAAATACTCCAGCTTAGAGAAAACGTGTCTCACCCTGTCTGGGTAACGCAACAGTTACAACAATACATGATCGTTACCCAATCCTCCTGCTCGCCTGCATAGACCCGTTAAAATACTTGTTCGAGAAACCAGCATTAACGGGTAGGGTCGCGAAATGGCAACTACTGTTTTCCAAGTTCGACATCACCTATGTCATTTAGAAGGCAATTAAGAGGCAAGCACCGGCCGAACATTTAGCAGCACACTCCCTGCCTGATTATCAACCGCTGAAGACCTTCCCTGACGAAGACATCCTCCTGATTGAGGAAGAAGAAAAAAGAAAGGCATGAGAGTGGACACTCTTCTTCAATGGAGCCATAAACTCAAGGGGGAGTGGAGTAGGTGTCATACTCTACTCTCACGATGACGTCCCAATTCCCATATCTAGGCGATTGACATTCCAATGTACCAACAACGTAGCTGAATATGAAGCATGCATTACTGGTTTAAGAGAAGCCATTATTCTCAACATGAAAAAGTTACGAGTCTTCAGAGACTCACAACTCATCATCAATCAAACAAATGATGACTGGAAGACCAAGGATGAAAAGCTGATCCCATATCACGTCTATCTAGAGAACTTAACCGAAGAATTCGAAGAAATCACATTCTCTTACATGCCCCGAGCCAAGAACCAGTTTGTGGACGCTCAGGCTACCCTCGCCTCAATGCTGGAGATCCCAAAAGGAACCGCTGAATGGGAACTCACCGCCGAACTCCAGGAGGAACCAGCGTTCTGCCTACAAATTGAAGAAACCTAAAATTCTCTGAATGATCAGCTTGGTACACGAACGTCAAAGAATATCTCGAGCATTAGAAGTACTCGGAAGGAGCAACATCAACTGATCGTCGCACTATCCAGAGGCTAGCGGCCTAGTTCACAATCACCCAGGGCATCCTCTACAAGCGATCCTTCAACCAAGTCCTCCTCCGTTGTGTGGATGAAACAAAAGCAGCTCAGAAAATGTCAGAAATCCATGAAGGACTATGTGGCCCACACATGAATGAACATATGATGGTAAAGAAGATTCTACGACTCGACTACTATTGACTTAAGATGGAGATAGATTGTTGCAAACACGTCAGAAAATGCTTCAAGTGTCAGGAACATGCAAACCAGATCCATGCGCCCACCTCCGAACTCTACAACCTGACAACACCATGGCCTTTCTCTATATGGGGACTTGACATCATAGGCAAGGTCAACCCCAAAGCTTCAAACGGGCATGAGTATATCCTGGTAGCAGTGGATTACTTCACTAAGTGGATAGAGGCAGTATCTTACACCACCATTGCAGCATCGCACGTGGTCAAATTTATGAAGAACAATATCATCAACCGATATGGAATTCCCCAGGCCATCATTATGGACAACGGAGCTCCGTTCATCAATAGAAGGATGGGCGACTTCCTCGACAAATTTAAGATTCAACGTCATCGGTCAAGTCCTTAACGTCCTCAAATGAATAGTGGGGTCGAAGCCGCAAACAAGACTACCATTCGCATACTGGAGAAGATGGGTAAAACATACCGTGATTGTCAGAAATGCTTCCCTACGCACTTTGGGCCTATCGAACGTCTGTACGGTCTGCTACAGGCACAACTCCATACAAGCTTGCATACGGGATGGAAGTAGTGCTGCCAGTCGAAATCGAAATTACATCACTCCTAATACTGCTAGAAAGCGAAGTCGAGGAAGACAAGTGGCAACAGGCGAGGTACGATCAACTGCATCTGGCAGACGAAAAGCATATGTGTGCCCTAAATCACTCCCAATACTATCAGAGAAGGATTGCATGAGCCTACAATAAGAGGGTCCGAAAGAGGAGTTTCAAAGTGGGTGACATGGTCATGAAACGCATCTTACCGCCGCACTTGCCAGATCCCAGAGGAAAGTTAAAACCTTCGTGGGACGGACCGCTGATCATTCGGGAGGTACTCCCAGGAAGTGCTCTTCGGCTCACCAGTGTGAGAGGAGAAGATCTTCCTGAGCTCATCAACGCCGACAATGTGAAAACTGATCACGGGTAAATATATCTAACCTTGTTAATGAGTACAACCGCAAAGCTGAACCCACCACCCCTTTCCCAAAAAAATAAAAAAAGAGAAACAACAAAAAATCCATCACTCCATCCACCCAAAATATATCCGCCTTCCCTCCCGCCAAGTACAAAAAGAAGGATACCCGTCATTTCTCCCATCAAAGAAGAGGCTGGTACCCACAAAAAACAAAACAAAAAAAAAAGAGAAAAGAAGGAAAAGAGAGAAGAAAAAGATGGGAAATCTCAAAAGGAAGATCGAAAAGGAGAAAATAAGACCATCCCACATCCCCAACTACCCCTCCAACATAAAAATAGCTTACGATTGTAATCAAAAGACAAGGACATGAAGGCAACCAGTTGGCTAGCTATGAAGGAAGTCTCTCCGTCGCTCTAGGCATTCAAAAAAAAAAGAGGAAAAAACGTGCCTAAGTAAAAAGGGCAAGGTGAAAACTCGAAGGGCGCCTTGAGTAAAACAGCAGGTATGTAGCGGACTTGATGAAAATATGAAAAGGCACCAAGGGTAAAAATAGCACAGCTGCCAAGGGGCAGACAAGATAAAAAATCAGGGATGTAGTGAAAATCCGAAAGGACGCTACAGGTAAAAATGACGGGGAAAGCCGGACGTAGTGAAAATCTGAAAGGGCGCTATGAGTAAAAATGGTAAGAGAAAAAAAATATATATATATAATATATAAAAGTGCAGGTACAAAAGAAGTCGAGGCAGCAGACACCACAACGAGATACAAGGGAAGATCAACTTTGGATCAGTACTCTATCAAATTTTGCTCAAATCCAAAGGACACAATCCTGGACACCCTCTCAAGGAACCAAGATCCCAATAACACAATCCAGATTACTACACACAACGTGGGCTGAGCCCAACATTCTGATCCCAATCATCTAAAACACAAATCCAAACACAAGCAAGCACTGGCTAATTTGGCACAAGCAAAATTTTCTTTTAAAAGTCTTTTTTTTTTTACAAGTATATTGCTTTCTTTCCTTACAGAAAACAAAAACAAAAACAAAAAGGATCTTTTCCATGCATACAGGGCAAGCAGCTAATAAAAACCAGGGACCCCAGGTAAGCTCCTATCGCTTGTACATCAACAATCTCTGCCTGAGCCTCTCTATCTCCATGCGCAGGTAACAGGCCTCGTCCCTCTCCAGGTGATGCACAGCGAACATGCTCTCATCATACCGTCGCCCCTCTGCTACTCAACGAGCCATATCCTCGTATGCATGACGAAAGACAGCGATCTCGGAGATTAAATGACCGTGTGTGGCAACTAAGAAGGACAGATCAATGAAAGGTCGCTCCTCAAAAGCCTCGAATGAATCATCAACGCATGAAGAGGATGAAGCTGAATCACCAACCATGTCCTGACCGTTCACCTCATCGGCCAAATGCCAACCAGGGACCTGGCGATAGAGCGATTGCTCTACCACCCATCGTTGATAAGGTATCGTCGCCAAAGGAGGAGCCCAATACTCAAGATCCAAAGCTGTTGCATCTAATGAGCCCTGCCAGGAAATCCAGACTCGACGATACAAAGTTATCAGGTCAGAAGGAAGAGGAGCGTGCCCAAATCCAGATAAAGCAAAGTCTGAGACATCCTACCAGAAACCAAACTGACGAAGGAATTGCATGGGATGATAAGAGCAATACCCCCGAAGACCTAGCAACAGTAAAGGAGTGCGAGCTGCGCTACAAATCAATGGCGAGCGACAGAGCCAGGGAGCCTCCTAGTTAATCTCCCACCCTCGCAACCGAGAAAGCATACGACGATATAGCGACTTAGTGGCCTTAACACCTGAAGGAAGACTATTGATCAACAGGGACAACACATCGCCGCGACGGGAATCTGGCCATAAAAGCAGAGGGGTCATATACATGTGCTCTCACAACCACACCTGTAAGAAGGCACAGGGCAAGTTCATATCACAAACACAAAACCACACAAGGGAAAGGAAAAGAGCAAAGGATACCTAAAGGAATGAACAACAACCCCGAAGGATGCGAGTGCGTCCGAGCAAGCACTCGGTCAAGCCTAGAAAGAGCTCTGCCATCACCACAGAAATGATGCCCCTACGAAAAAGAACACGGCAGAATACATCCAGTAGAACCGCCAGCGACGACTGTCGCCAGCCCAAGAAAAGCAGCTCAGCCAAGACACAAAATATCAGGGCATTCAAACACTGAAGCTGACGATCAGACCCAGGGCCCCCTCGGGCGGTGGAATAATGATCATATAGAAGCTCCAGCGAAAGCTCACCAGCCCCACCCTCCGCAGTATGAAGAGCAGCTAGAAATCCAAACTAGGAGATCAGATCAGTAGGACGAACCGGCTTAGACAAGGAGACATAAGGCTCCCGAGTAAGAGAAAGGCTCGATAAACGCGAAAACTCCTCCAGTGAGGGACCTAGCTCCAAATCATTGAATGAGAAGAGGTTCAACGCGGGAACCCAATCATACAATGCCGCACTCAAAAGTCTCCAATCCAGGCGAATTCGATGGAAGTGAAGAATCTCTCGAAAGACTAAGGAGCCTAGCTCAAAGATCTCAGACTTGGTCAAGCTCTCGATCCAGACATGCAATCACTAAAAACAGGTGCCACGTGGCTGCAATCGGCAAGTCCGAACAGGCACGCCCTCTACAATCTGGACCCCTGTAGGAGAATCATCAAAGATGGGCATCCCCTCATCCAGCAAGTCTATCTCATGGTTATGGAAGAAGCCAGACTCATCCATCGCATCCCGCAGAGTGTCCTAAAAAGCTGCAACAGGTGGGCCCGTGCCACCAACGATCACCACATCAGGAGCAATCTGGAACGAACAGGCCCCAGGAGCTACAACACCTAAAGTGTCCAAGTAGCTGACCGGACCAGTGTCCGGATCCCTGACAACAGCTAACTGTCCCATCACCACCCATCTCCCCTTCATTCATGGATCCACCTCCATCATGACCAGCCATAAAGGACAAAGAGGAGGAAAGTACAAGGGAGAAAAAGACAAAGAAAGAGGACAAAAGGAAGGATGAGAAAGCAAAGAGAATGATCAGACGGTCAGGGTAGAGAGGGAATATCCAAAAAGGGACTAAAGAATGTCCAGAGAAGAAGAAGACTCGCTGGAAAAAAAGATGGACGGAGGCGGTAATCAATTACCGTCAGCGGTACTCTAAATACCGCTGTCAGACCTGACATTTCAGCATCGATGCAGCACTGACAACATAGAACGGGAAGAAAAAAGTCAGCAGCGGTAGTTCGACTACCGCCGATGGTAGTCCAACTACCGCTCGGGCCCACATTTGCGCGCAGTCAATGGTGGGGCCAATTTTGGAACCATGGCGTCCATTTCATCCTCAGATCATCATCAAGGTCATTAAGAAAAAATATCCCAAAAACCAAGGGCAGGGAAAACAGGTACGAAAAGTTTTTATATATTTGAGTAAGGGTCGTACAAAAGGTCAGCATATAAGATACAATGGAGACTAGTCATCTTCATCAGGAATGTACTCGTCTCTACCCTTTCGACAAACATGCGGACTCAAGACACTGCCACCAGCAAAGCGCGCACCATCATCAGGAGCATAAGCATGCTGCAATATGAGACCAATACCATACTGCTCACACCAGTAGCTATACTCTCTCGCTGGGTCGATGAAAGCGCTAGCATCAAAGCCCTCCAAAGTAGCAGCTAGTTCCTGCTCTGGCACCGCCCTCCAATCAGATGGCCAGACGGTGGACTAAACGGGACGAGAGGACTCCCCTCCAGCTGCCAGAAGAGTCTCTCGCCAAGGTACCATTTCGTCACCTGAGGGTCCTCAAGGATACGATGCCGTTTTGAGGCTTGGAAAGCCTCCTAGGCAGCAGGAGAGAGGGCCGCGTTCGACCGAAGATATGGCCAAGTATGAAACTGCACAAATAGAAGGACATACGTGAAGTACATTGCAAAACAACATAGGGCAACATGGAACAGGGCGATTACTTACATCATCTGGAATCAGGGCATCGATGTTCGACATCCAGGCGAGATCAGAAAACACGCGTGTACGGCTGCGGTTATCCTTGTACTATAGCATCATGGGAGGAAAAAAGAGATGAATGATCAATCAAGGTGGGCGCCAAGTGAGGGAAATGGTCAAAGAAGCACACCTGCATGCGGTCACAGTCAGCGATTGATTTCGATCATCCCAAAAGTGTAAAGGGTCAGATGAAGGGATACCTCAACAACCGGATAAAAGCCAGTCAAAGATCGGCTAACGCAGCGGCTGACCTTGTCCAACCCTTCATACAAATGAGCAAGAAGAGCCGCATTCCAATTGTATGGAGTAGGGAAGGTGATATCTACCACCAATGTCAATAAGCGGGAACTCACGAGTTCGTTCCCATGGCAGAAGATCATCGCCCCCATCGTATATAATATCAGGGCGCGAGCCTTCACAATGGTTGTAGCCTCGGTCTCAGGGATACGACAAGCAAAGTTCGATGACAGCCAAAGCAACCTAAACCGATGACCAGAAAAATCTGAAGCATTCAGCATCGTCCACAGGAGACTCATCCAATCATCCTCAGAAGGTACGGGAAGATCATCCTCGAAAGGGACGGACCCCCCCTCATACCTAAGCCCCAGCTGCATGTAAATATCATACGGGGTAATCCCCCACTCTCCAAAGGGAAGATGAAAAGTATGAGTCCCAGCATGCCACCGCTCCGCCAAGGCCTATAGAAGGGACATGTTCGTCTTGCTTAGACGAATCTGGAACAAACTGGCGAACGGGGTGCGCTCCAGCACCTCGAAGAACAGAGGTTGCGGATCGCAAGTGCATTTTAACTCCGCGTCCCCTCAGGATCGCAAGTGCTCCTGAGCCACATCAAACAATTGGTGACCCTCAGGTGGCACAAAACAAGGGTCCACTGACTGATGAGAAGAACCGGCCTCACTCCTACCATGACGAAGCATGCTACATAAACAGAACCCATAGGTAAGCGTTCTCAAACATTCAAAATCTCATTCCAAGGCCCATTCCAAGGCCCATTCAAAAGCCCATTCCAAGGCCCATTTCAAAAGCTCATTCCAAGGCCCATTTCAAACGCCCATCTCAAGGCCCATTTTAAAAGCCCATTCCAAGGCCCATTTCAAAAGCCCATATCAAGGCCCATTTCCAAGCCCATCTCAAGGCCCATTTCAAAACCCCGTCTCAAGGCCCTTTTCCAAGCCCGTTCCAAGGCCCATTAAAAAATCCATTTCAAGGCCCACTTTAAAAGTCCGTTTTCAAGGCCCAGTTTTAAAGCCCATCCTCCCATGTCCATAATCCAGGCCCACCTTCACAAGTCCATTTCTGGGACTACATATTCAAATAAACACATCTGGCCACATCAAGATCATGATGTGGGGTCCACTTGACAAATCCCATCCATACATCACCCACAAAAAGCAGTCGTCCATCAAAGTCTACACCATCAAAGCGCTCAAGTGGACCTCAAATCACCCATCCAACGGTCCAGATCATTTAAAAATTCAAAAAAAAAAATCATAAATAAAAAGGGTGGGGCTCCTTTCTTATCACACCCCACCCTAACAAAAAAAATACAACAAAAAGACAAAAAAAAATAATAATAACAAAAAATCCAGCCAACTCATTGGCCCAAAAATAATAAGTCAAGTAAGATCCAATAGTTGAGATCTAATCAAACGGTCCAATGATCTCGATCATGGCTCTCCCAAATCCAAGAGAAGATCCAAACCCATCAATAGTTCCCTCAAACGAGAGAAAATGGTGATCCAGCAAACAAAACTCCTCAAATGGATGATCAAGTCACTTGAAAATAAGAGGAGGGAAAATATAAGTAAGAAAATCGAGTAAAATCACCACCAAGGAGCTTTCCGGGACCACAATGGAGTCCCTGGACATCCAGAGGTCGATTTCAAATAGAGGAGGAGCCACCGTCTGGACCAGTGCACACAATGGACCAGCGTGCAAAATGATGGACCGACGGTAGTTGGACTGCGGCAGTCTGACTACCGCCCCCGACCAGATCCGCATGGGACAGCGGGCTTGTCTCCTTTGATAGGATGGGACTCTGGTCCTTCCATTGGTCCACTAGATAAAAACCTAAGAAAAAAAAACAAAAAAGTTTAAAAGTTTTTTAAAAAAAAAAAAAAAAAGGATTTCATCTCAAAATCTCGCGAGAAGTTTAAAATCTCACGAGAAATTGAGAATCTTGATAATTCGAATGATAAATTGCTGATAAAAAAAAAGGGAAATCCAAAAATACAATAAATCATGATTAAAGCCCCACTAATTTACTAGTGGAGGCCATGCGATTACTTGATCTAAACCAGACGATCACGGTCATTCATGAGATCGGACGGATCTTTCAAAAATCTAAAAATATTTCAAACCATTAGCCCCATTAATTATTAGTGGAAGCCACTTGCAAATAAAAAAAATAAAAATAAAATAAAATAATTATCAAATAAAACCATTAGCCCCGCCGACTCATCAGTGGAGGCGACACGACTGTTTACTTGACTTACGCAAATAAAAACCGAACGACGATGTCCACCCGCGAGATCAGACGGATATTTCTATAAAAAATTCAAACATATTTTCAAATAAAATCCCCAAGGAATCTAGCTCCTAAGGGAATAACTTTCAAACAAAGTTTTTAAAAAACGCACGTAGCACGCAGTACACTGAGGAATCTTCCATATTCCCCAGTTCTGGTCAGTGCAAACAACTAAATAAGATTTGGTCTCCCCAGAGGATAATCGAATCTGTACATGATACATGTACGATTGGCCCGATCTCTATATCTAGACAGTCATACGAATGCTAGTAGAAATGAGTGGATCTATCTTTAGAAAGAATAATCAAACTCAAAGTGACAACAATCCATTGTAACCAAAGTATCAGAATCAGAAAATTGTATGACAAAAGATTACCTGCACATACATAGTCTGGGATATTCGCAAAATTTGATCGAGTCCAAGTTGGCATAGTGAGTTCCTCGTAAGGCCGCACCAACACGCAGGGCAGCTAACCACTTTGATGATCAAATGGATCGAATACTCCTAGGGTGATACGCAACAACGGAACGACAAACCTAACAGTACGAGAATCCTCGTAAAGCTGCACCAACGCGTAGAGGCCCTACTTTTTAGACTTACCATCCAATGTTATCAACAATCAGACGTGAAAAGGTTGTGATTGGTGATCCGTAAAGCCGCGACAAATGCGCAGGGGACAATGACAACGTTTTCCTCAACCCTCGTGATATGTGCAAGTCATTTTTTTTCTTTCAAACAGTCAACTGACAATGATACAATGACAGACAACAAATTCGAATCTCTATCCTTTCTGACCAGAAGGGTGGGGTGTCCACTCGCTTTGACCTTCAGTTGTTCACAACCTCAGTCAAAGAGGGGCATTTGTAGATACCCCACCCAGGCAAACATCTTAAGAAGGCTAAGATCATCTAGGAATCATGATTAGATCCTAAACCCTAATCTAGCTTAAACCTAAACCAAACCCAAAACCATGACCCAAACTCCAAACATCCACAACCTCAAATCCTAATCCAAACCGTTCAATTCACATACAGCCCCCGCCTATACCTTATACCCTGACTAGAACCCTTCGACCAAACCTAAGGTCATCCATCTGAACCCTAAAATTCCAGAAAGGGGACCATCGGACGAACAAGCACACCAAGCAAAACCCACACGCTTGAGCCGGGCCAGAGCCCTTACAGGGTGGTAGTCCAACTACCGCCGATACTCGAAGTACCACTTCTCGCGGCCCGCGTGTGACCCTCTAGGGACAGCTATCCCAGCGTCCGAAAATTAGAAATTACCCCTAAACCCGACCTTTTTACGGTTTTACCAACCACAATAGCCAATAAGAGTGCGCCACGTGGCGTCTCTCACCCCTCAACCAATCACCACTTGCCACATTAGCATTCACGCATCTCAAATCCAGAAATTACCACATTGCCATTGGAGAAGGCTACAAATAGCCAAAGATCCATTCATTTTACATACAAGCATTCATCATGACATTTATTCCCTTCTCAACCCCCCTTCTTCTCTAGATCTCTGGTGAATGTATGCTCTGTGACTTGCAGTACATCGGATCCTGTCACATCAGAAATTCCTAGCAATCTAGTCCATTTTTTTTCACCTTTTAGCATAAGCATCATTACATTCACTTTCTAGACACATTTCCCGAACATATACTCTGTAGATTGCCGAAATTTCGAATATGGCCACATCAGAAATCTGCGTGTGTGCCTATTCCTATCTCGACCACATCATCTATTCCTCGAGATTGTTTTACCACACAAAGTAGAGACCGTACGTTCGTACGGGCAGAGAGGGTGCCTAATATCTTCCCTTTTTGTAACCGAGGTTCCTTACCCGAAATCCCGGATCGCAGACCAGGAGTCAACATAAGGTAGGAGAGTCTTCGAATTTCTCCAACCTTATATATTCCGCGGTTCTAGCCGACCGCAGGATTCTGAGATTATTCGGCTAGTGGTGACTTTAACACCTACAAATCAGCGTGGGCGCCGATTTTCAGTGTCTACAATATATATATATAATATATATATATATATATATATATATATATATATATATATATAAAGAGGGTAGTTAGTAAGATGCGACCAGTGTGATTTTCGAAGTATCGATTTGGATCCGATAATGATTAGTCATAGATATTTACACTACTCCTAAACATATTGTAGTGATGATACTGGACACGAACGGTATAAAATATGCTAAACTCTGGACTTTCTACAATGGGATTGGACAAAAGCCGATGTATTAAAGTTAAAACTAAGATAAGACAACATTGTACTGTGAGAGTGGTTATGTGATGGCTTGGTTGGTGCCCTCGTCTATTCGTTGAGTGCTCCTTATATATATCCGGAGAGCGGCAACTATATTGATATCCTTGTTAGCTCAGGATTTTTAAAGGTTAAGGAATCACACTGTATCCCAGTTAAACTCAGATTCCTCATCCCATGTATTGATTCTTTCTAATTTGGAAAATATTTGTTTCCTGAACCTTCTAAGTGACCGCGAAAGCACCAAATATCCATAGGAAGTTTCTCATTTCAGCATGGTTGTGTGAGACGGCGTTGCAAATGTACCTGAATTGCGATATTTTTATTATTATCTCGGACATGTCTTTATAAGCTTGTTGAATACGCTGGTGACTATACGTCCCATTCCTGTGAGCGTTGTGTCTTTTTCGTAGTGTCCTACTTTTCTAGTCGGCAGACATACGTACAGCTTCTGTCGTACTTATTGTTACGGATAGTGCTATCTAATTGGTTCATTGGAACGCGCTAGAACAGGTGTAAACGGAAGGTACCCCTTAGCAACATGACTTGGCCCAAGGATCAAGGAAGCTATGATATTGGCAGGTGGCCTGTATGGCTAGAATGATTTAGTCGATAGGACCATGGGTAAATTAATTTATGGGTCCCAAGGGAGGGAAAGGATTGGCTACTCCCGCTGCCACCAGCCCCGTGGCTGGTGGTCGGTGCTATGTGGGACCCACCATGATGTATGTATTTTATCCCTTCCACTCTTCATTTTTAAAGATCATTTTTGGACCTGACACAAAAATTTAGAGGTATATAAATCTCAAGTGAACCACACCACAGGAAAACAATAGCAATTGGATATCCACCATTAAAATCATCCTAAGGCCCACTGTACTGTTTATTTGACATCCAATCTGTTAATTAGGTCACACAGGCACATATGAAGGGAAAAAAAAAAAAAAACTATATCAGCTTGATCCAAAACTTTTATGGCCCCCAAAAGGTTTTTAATGGTCGACGCTCATTCAATATTGTTTCCTGTAATGTGGTCCAATTGAGATTGATATATACCTCAGTTTTCGTCTCATACCATAAAATGATATGGAAAAATAGATGGACGGCATGGATGAAACACATAAGCCATGTTGTGGCCCACAGAGCACCGACCATAGCCAATCCGCGTCCCCAAGGGAGTGGGTACTAATACCCAGGGGATGCGGATTTCCTCCGAACGGCTTTGGGAAGTTCATGCGCTGGGAACTTCGGTGGGGCCCACTGTGATGTTTGTGAGAAATCCAGACCGTCCATCCGTTTTTTGAGCTCATTTTAGTTTTTTATAACAAAATTGAGTAGTATCCAAGACTAAAGTCGGCCGCACTAATGGAAAAGGTGGGTAGGGAAATTCCTACCGTTGAAACCTCCCTCGGGTCAACAGTGATGTTTACATGCCATCCATACCGTTTATAACGTCATTAATACTGGGATTAACATTAAAAAAAAATATTAGACTAATTCAAAACTTCTATGGCCCCACGAATATTTCAACTGTGGAAGTTTAATCCTTACGTTTTCGGCCCACTTGAGTATTGGATCTGGTTCATTTTTGGTCTCATGTACTAAAAGGAGATCACAAAACTGATAGTCTGAGTGGATTTCTCAAAAACATCACGGTGGGGTCCATCTAGATTTACAGAGCAGGAACTACCTCCGAAAGGCTTTCACAGGATATCCGCGTTCATACTCAGGAGCCTAAGCATGGCGGAAGCAGATTGCGTGGTGTGACACGGACCATCAACTTTGGTGGTGTGTTGATATCACCAAGTTCTGTGGGGCCACCATGATGTATGTTTTGTATCCACACCGTCCATATATTTTGCAATATCATTTTAGAGAATGGACCGAAAAATGAAGCAGATCCAAAGCTCAAGTGGACCACACCACATAAAGCAGAGAGACGATGATGCCCACCATTGAAACGGAAACGGATTGGCTACTCCCCCTGCCACATGCCAATGGCTGGTTGTCGGTGCTCTGTGGGCCCCACCATGATGTATGTATTTCATCCATGCCGTCCATGTATTTTTATAGATAATTGTATATTATTACACCAAAAATGAGGTATATCGCAATCTCAAGTGGACCACATTACAGGAAACAGTGTTGAATGAGCGTCGACCATTAAAAACTTTTTGGGGGCCATAAAAGTTTTGGATCAAGCTGATCTCTGTTTTTTCCCTTCATCTGGGTCTGTATGACCTAATCAACAGATTGGATGTCAAATAAACAGTACAGTGGGCCTTAGGAGAATTTAAATGGTGGATATCCAATCATTATTGTTTTCCTGTGGTGTGGTCCACCTGAGATTTATATCCCTCTCATTTTTGGAATAAAGCCTAAAATTATATTTAAAAATGGATGAACGAAATGGATGAAGCACATACATCATGGTGGGGCCCACAGAGCACCGACCATCAGCCATGGGGCTGGCTTCGGGGGAGTAGCCAATCCGTTTCCTATTGAAACCTTGATATATATAGGGCCCACCATAATGTTTATTTGCCATCCAACCTGTTGATAAGGTCATGACAAAGACCTGGATGAAGGGAAAACTCAAATATCAGCTCGATCCAGAACTTCTGTTGCCCCATAAGTTTTCTATGGTAGGCATTCAATCCCCACTGTTTTCTCTGGTGTGGTCCACTTGAGCTTTATATTTGACTAACATTTGGGCTTATGCCCTAAAATGATCTCACAAAATGGATGAACAGTGTGGATATAACACATACATTACAGTGGGCCCACAGAACTTGATGTTGTCAACACACCACTGTGGTCTGCGGTGTGTAGCACACCACGCAATCCGCTTCCCAGCATGGCAGGGGCATATCTCCACGTCATATGGCTGGTTGAATTATCAAGCTAGTCGGTCCATCCTGAAGGCTTAGTGTGACAGCTTATGTTTCAAAAATCATGATTAGTAGTCAATCCCATCAATAGCTTTCATTCAATATATACCGTCAAATATTTGATATGATTTCATCTTAACTAATTCCTGTGGTGTGGCACCTAAGTCATGAATTAACCTGTTTTTTGGCTCTAGCCCTAGGAAGGAGGGACCCATCTGGACTGCACGGAGCGGACACACATCATGGTGGGGCCCACAAAGCTTGGCGGTCAGGTCCCTGACCTTTGTTGGAAACATGAGGTGGCAAAAGTCTAATGTGTGTAGAAGAAGAAGAAGAAAAAGTAGGAAGGAAAGAAAGAAATAGATAGCCATGTAGACAAGTGGAAATGGCATTTGGATGCGAGATCTAAGCCTTCCATCAGGTGGGCCCTACCATATATATAGATGCAGTCAGTGAAAATTTGACTGGTCCACTTGAGCCCAAATGTTAGGAACAACTAGATAGTTAATTTGGATGCACTTTTGTTTTATAACGTGTGTAATGATCACCTATTCATCGGGTCTAACATTTTCTAAGATCGAGGTATTCTCACATATCGCGGGGTTTATCCATCCCCAGGCTCAATCATGTATTCTTGATCTTGCGTCGTTGATTCTTCCTCGGCCATATCTGTTTGGCTTGGGGTGAGCTGGATTGGCCTAGTGAATAGTCCCCCACTGAGATCCCACCCTATCAAATCAGATATAAATAATCACACACACACACACACACACACATATATATATATATATATATATATATATATATATGAATCTTGATTAGATGGATGCATGTGTCCAATATAAGTATGAGATGAGGCTAGCCGCATGGGCAGGAACCTGCATCCACCATAAGAGCAGGCATCTACCATACTGGCAAGTATGAGTAGGAAAAGATCTCCACTAATCGTTTGAAACAAAAAAAAAAAAAAAAAAAAAAAAAAAAAAAAAAAAAAACAAAAAACGTATGAGCAGGAAATGTGTGAACTCACATCTGGAAGTAATGCCAGCAGGATCAACTTGATCATGCCATATGATTATTAGGTTTCACCTTTAGTTACTAAACTTACACACACCATATTCATATTCGTCTCTCTCCTCTCTCTCTCTCTCTCTCTCTCTCTCTCTCTCTCTCTCTCTCTCTCTCTCTCTATATATTATATATATATATATATATATATATAAGTATTAATAATAGAAGAATAAACTATCGATCTAGCGTATTTGAAACATATATATATGAATTTTAAGATCACATAATGCTATTAAAGTTACGACATGTATATGGGAGTTGGCATGTATTAGTAAATAAGACCATTATGATTCAACAAGGGGAAGTCAGGTTGGGATCCCTTAGCTGATAATTTGACGAGGACAACTATAGAGTGATCTAACGGAGGAAACTTCCCATTGGAACTTCCCATTGTATATGCAGTCGAGCTCATTGGAACTTCCCATGAGGTCGAGTTGTGTGGGTCCCACCATGATGTATGTCGAACATCAACATCGTGCATTTGATGGGTCCCCTTTAAATTATGGGATATCCCAAAAATCAGCCGTATATGGAACTCAGGTGGGCCATACCATCTAAAATCATGTAAAGACATCCCTAAAACATATAAAAGCACTTGGTGGGGCCCACCTAAAATTGGATGCGTTTAAAACTTGGTCTGACCCCTCATCCAAGTGGGATACATAATGGATGGGTTGGATTTGTGAACCACATCTTAGTGGGCCCAACAAATGATTATGAATGTTTTAATGAAGGGTAACCCCTCTCAACTTTTGTATGTGGTGTGGCCCACACAAGTCAAGGATTGACTTGACTTTTAAGCCCTAAGCCCACCATGGAATGGTGCATCTGACTGATGGTGTTGATGTTCTACACGCATCATGGTGGGGCCCATGCAGCTCAACCTTATCGGAAGTTCCCATGAGCTCGACTACATAAAATCTTTTCCTATATGTGTGTGTGTGTGTGTGTGTGTGTGTGTGTGTGTATATATATATATATGGGAAAAGGTACTATACGCTCGACCATATTATACCTTCCATAAGGTTGAGTGTTGGCGTCACGTTATTCGTCAGATAGTGAAGAAATTTTATATGGAAACTGAATAAACAAAACTGCAAGACATTTATGTGCAAGCCTTTCGTTGTTGGAAGATCATGTGCTAAAATTCTGTGTGGGCCCACTATGATGTTTGTGATAAATCCAACCTGTCCATCCATTTTTCAAAATCATTTTAAGACATGCGACCAAAAATGAGGAGGATCCAAAACTTAAATGGGACACATGAGAGGAAACAACGGGGATTTAGTGACCACAGTTGAAACATTCATATGGCTACAAAAGTTTTGTATTGGTTTATGTTCGTGGTGTTTTCATTTCATATAAGTGAAAATGACCTTATAACCGGTTTGGATGGAATATAAACACCAAGGTGGAGCCTAGGAAGGTTTCAACGGTAAGCATTCCTTTCTGCCGTGTTTCATCTCGTATGACCTACTTGAATTTTGGATCCTCCTCATTTTCAGTATAATGTCCTAAAATGATATCTAAAAACGAATGAACGGGTTGGATTTCACACAAAGATCACAATGGACCCCACACAAAATCCTTTTGCGAATCTTCGTGGGAAAGACTTTAGTAGGAAATCCGCTTCCCTTGGTTTGGGAAACGTACTCGTTACTCCCCCACCACCGGCCAATGGCGGGTGGTCGGTGCTATATGGGCCCCACCATGCTGTATATGTTTCATATATGCCGTCTATATGTTTTTCTAGATCATTTTATGGTAATGAGACCAAAAATGGGGTATATCCCATCTCAAGTGGACCACATTACAGGAAACAATGTTGAATGAGTGTCGACCATTAAAAATTTTTGGGGGCCATAAAAGTTTTGGATCAAGTTGACTATGTTTTTTTTCCTTCACATGGGTCCGCATGACCTAATCAATAGTTTGATGTCAAATAGACAGTACAGTGGGCCTTAGGATGATTTTAAGCGTGAGCATCACTCTCCACACTTTTTTCTGTGGTGGGGTCCACTAGAGCTTTTGATCTGCCTCATTGTAACACCCCAGATTTTTTTTAACTTGGCAATGGACGTCCTTGGACGTAGAACTACCCTAGGACCTTATTCTGCCGTGATTAGGGCGTAATTTAATCAAGTATTAATAGCTTGAATCACATTCTATACAAATTACAAAGGCCTAAGTACCACCTCAGGCAGAAATCACTCAGGACCGAATCCTTTAGGAATTAGACAAAAATAATTAAGTGTTAAATTAGATTAGCTGTGAAATTCGATTGAATCACTTTAAATACGATCTGCAAGACCCAAAACCTGTAGAATCATTGACGCTGGGTTACCCTAAAATCTAGGATCAATCTCATTACCCAGTTGCTCTCGAGAACACATTGAAACTCCGTATCGGATCTAAACTGCACGTCGAAAGTCTGATTACTACGAAATTATATAATTAAGACCGCCTTTCTGGACTTGACAACTATCTTGAAAATTAAGTCCAGATAGTGTCCCGAAGCTATTCGCTTGAGCCCAGAGCAAAGAGTGTGAGAAAACGTGGCTTTCTTTAGAAATTAAATCTAATTTAAGTAATCTGAGACTTGTCGCTTGCGGGCCGAATATAAGAATCCAGACCGTCAGAATCTTACCCAAATACACCCTCAGATCAGAAAAAATTTCATACACAGGCCAGTGTACTTGTGGCCCTGATCGGTGATCGTGGACCGTTGAATTAAAACTGGTCCGCCACGGGCGATCTGTAAATCCGATCGGACTGAAAACTTAACTCAACCTAGATCCATAGTCAGGGAGCTTAAGTCCGACCGCACATAGAATGGGGGCCTCCAGAAGTGCTCCGTTGGATCGGAACAAGCCTCCTTTGACTATAACCTAAGTATACATTGGTCCTGGGGCCATTTCCATCAGTTTTAGGCCTATATAAAGGCCTTAAGCCCTCATTCTCTCATCCCATATGAATTTGGGAAACCCTAGGAGAGAGAAGAGAGGAAAGAGAGAGAAAGAGAGAGAGAGAGAGAGAGAGAGAGAGAGAGTTGGAGTTCATCCCTGGGATTCAATCCCATCACTCCACGTACCTTACTACCACTTTCGTACCGCTCTACCGGCGCTACCGATCCCGTTCTTAGGTAAGAAAACCTAACCCTAATCCGTTCTAGGATTTCAAATAGTGAAATGATGAAATAGCTAACCTAGTTCATGCTATAGGTTGTCATTCTGCCAGTGACAAAGACTACGTATTTAAAATGACTCCGTTACGTGTTTATTGGCGTAAGGTGTGGATTATAAACGTATAGGTTATGGTTTTCAAGGCTTTCAATGTCGGTTAATGATATATTACTGACGTGGACACTATTTCACATGCATAAAGTGATGTCCGTTTCGTTTTTCAGTTATATGTTAACTAGGTTGAATATACTATATTCCTCATATTTGTAGAAAATATCGTATACGTATGAAATTTGGATTCGTGTTTGCCATGATTAATAGTTGTCTATGTATGCTAGATGCATGTGTATCAACTTTTGGGTGAATTGATTAGCCTAATACATGTTATATTAACATACGTTGTGTATGTTATTATGTGTAGCTTAAGTGTTTGTGAAAATGACTGAATGAGTATAGAATTTACATTCGTGCTTGCCAGGACTAACTGTCGTGGATATATGATTGTCGTATAAGCGACAACCCTTTGACAAAAGGATTTGCCCTAATATGTATGATAACTAATATATAAGATGTATGATGGAGGGTGTAGTCTAAGTGTTTGTTGAAATGACTGAATGAATATGAAATCATGATTTGTACCTACCGTGGCTATGGGATGCAAGTACATGATGATTATGCATGTGACAACTCCTTGTCAGAAGGATTTGTCCAAGTACATGTTAAAAATCGACATATGTCATGTAGGTTGATAGGTGCAGTATAAGTGTTTGATAAAATGTTTGTATGAGTAAGTATTTGGTGCATTGTACTATATATGGGCGTTGAGATAGGATTCTCAACTACCTTAGGGATATGTATGATTTCCTCCATACAAGTTCTTTAGTTTCTTCGCTTTACTTGTGAAAGGCATGTTTATGAATTATTGTTTATGTTGCATCTTATAACATGCTTGATAATATGATTGGACTACTTGGTTACTTTTGTTCTGACTATTCCACATGCTTTTTGATTTAGGTTGAATGTGTATGGGGTTATGTTATGGTTCAGGCAATCGATAACTGGCTTTGAGTTCGTGGCTGAGATTTATTCGCCACGTAAGACGTGTTTGATGAACCCGAGCCGTACTAGAGTTGTCGGCAGTGGTTAGGCCACACAGAGTGTTTACGCACTCCATGTTGATTAACTTTGGGTGCGCTCGTAATAGTCGAGCTCGTCCAGTAACCTGATTTGCCCGATGTATGTTCACCATGTATGAACGTTATTGCCTGAACCTAAGGTACCAAACTCACCAGTGAAATCCCGTTTAACCTTGGTACCTCGATCCGCTAAGACTCATGAGCCGGACATGGTGGCATGGGACACCGTGGTCGAGCTGTCAGCTTACGCCGGGGCGACGAGCCTCCCCGCAATGACCAGTGAGCAACCCAGACTCGTAAGCCGAATACGGTGGTATGGGACACTGTATTCGAGTTGTCGACCTACACTGATTTGGTGACGAGCCCTTTGTAGTGATCTCGAGCATACTCTGAACCTGCGTAGAGGCGACGAGCATTTCCGTAGTAATCAAAGTATACACTAGGCTGTACTGATTTGGCGACGAGCTCATTGCAGCGACTTAGAATCGCAACATCGTATGAGATTTACTAGGACTGACGACCCTAGAATGGATCCTTGTTTGGGAATGATATAAGAGAGGTACCTTAGTTTCCCAATCCTGTTGTGTGAAAAGGACTAATAAAAACTTGGTAATCATGCTCATAACATCGCACTGCATGTGCATCAGATTGAAGAGCACAGAGGGAAGAAAGCATGTCGCGACCATAAGATGGTGTCGCACGAGGGAGTGTAGGCGAGGGCATACATGTTCACTCCCCAAGTATAGGGTTGTGATGTAGTAATAAACTCGGTGAGACCGAGGTCGAATCCATAGGGACTGAAACCTATACGTTATCTGAAACTAACTAGGACTAGAACTCGAAGAAGATGAATTCTAAATCAAGTAAAGATGAGTGAGTAATGGTGAAATAATTAATTAAACTTAGGAGAATTCAGAAGAAAAACTAGGGATTCAGAGGATCCACTTGTAGAGATCAGGGAGATCTTATACCTGCTTCAAGAATCATTGAAATTAAACTGAACTGATGCTTGATATAGTTTTCAAGAGACGAAAGGTGTATGAATTAGAATGGATTCCATCACCAAACCATGCCCATGAGACAAAGTAAACAACAGAATTAAACTAATTGATAACCAATCAGATGATGCATGAAGGTTAGGAAGGGTACCGACATCCAACCATGCCCAGGAGACGATGGTGAACAACAGGGCTTCCTGACGTCAGACACATAAAAAGGAAAAGAAATACTCAAAGCTATTGCAGATCTATTGTAATTTCAGTCACAATACACCATTAAAAACTGAAAGTATTCCTTTAATTAAACAAAAATTAAATTCAGTTCATGAGTTGAAATCAACTTAAAGGCAATGAATAAAATCCCCCATCTCACTACAAGCTTCACCTCTTAGCCCTAGCTAAGAGGTTTAGCCCGTCATAGATGGGCTGAATCCCTTCTTAAAATAAACAAAAAGGAAAAGAATAAAAGAAAAAACTAACTCCACACTCTCTCCTCTGACCACATATAACCAAAGCCAAGCTCCCAGCCTGCCACAAGATCAGAGATCCCCTTCCTCCTTTTTTTTTCTTTATAGCGGTGCGGATGGTGGAGTCATCCGTGTATAACTGGAGTTGGTGCAAAACTCCTCTAAGCATCAGAGGAGAATGCTGTTGGTCTTGCGCAGGAACGCAAACTGCCTTGCGTTTGACGATTTTTTTGGGATGGCTGACGTCCCTTGCTCGGTTTGGCTCCTTGGTGGGATCATGGCCCTCCTATGCACCTGATAGACGGATCGGATGTTGATCCGACGGTGGTCACAAACAAATGAGGCCCACAGCGGCCGGAAATTGCGGACGCGGCGAACAGAGCTCCCGCTCTTGCGCTGAGATGATGGCGGGGCCCATTATCGGGATTGATGATAAATCCAAACCTTCCACTCGTTGCAGATCGAAAAACCAGGTGGGACTGACTTGTTGCGGATCAAATTCGATGTTGCACATGGATAGTTCGTTGCACCATCAATCTTCCGTTTTAACAAACCGATACCATCTTTCTTTTCCTCAAAAATCTTCACCTAGGACTTGGTGAGCGGGCTTCTACGAATCTGATGGACGGCTTGGATTGTCCATATGGACAATGGGTGGGGCCCACTACGTGAAAATGGACGGACAGCGTCCGTCCGCTGTTTCCGGGGATGAAACCGATCGGGTCAGCGCCCGCTGACCGATCTCTCACTCCAGTGCTCCTTGAGTGCACCTGTGCACTGTGCACAGGTACGGCCAGTTGGGCCACTTGAGATATGTGTGAAAGATCCATGCCACTCATCTGTTTTGTCACCAGTTTTAAGCTGTCAAGGAAGCTTTTGAAGCGTATCCAGGTAGCAGGTGGGCCCCACTTAGTGAATTAAGGGGTAGATCTGACCGTTGGGGCATTTCCATAGCGATTCGAGGGCTAAAAATTGACGTGTACGGTTAATTCATGGTCCTCAGGTCATGTATGAAGTTTCGAGCCAAACGGACGGTGGGAACCCTGTGATCCTGCATTCTGGCTGACTTTCAGGCCACTTGAACGTGAACGACTTGATCTTCTTGGATCCCTGGCATGTAAATCCGTTGATTTTGGTCTCATGGAGTCCGTCCTTTGCCTTGGTGTCATCAGAGCGTTAAATCCAGGCTTTAAGCATCATTTTCAGTCCCCGCTTGTAAATACATCCTGCATCACAAACACGATTAAATCAGGGCATTAAATAGCATTGTGCTTGTACTTCCAGGAAAAAAACAGGGGTCTAATATGCAATATTTTACCCTCAACACAACCCCCAACCAGCATTTTGCTAGTCCCGAGCAAAGTATGTGAAAAATACGTTGAGAATTGAGGTCGATTTCTATAAATTCGAGTGACATTTGAACAACCATCCAAATCCTAGAATTCTAAGATGCATGAGTGTTGGGTATTACTTTCTCTTGGACTCAAGTGCATGGTAAACTTCATAATCAAGTCAAAGTAGTAGTCCACCAATTAAAAAATTCTAAACATTGAGTCCATAGGTGTATAGTGTAATCTCGGCTTATCAACATTAAGACAATCGTCAATTTCATGATAACATTGATGATCAAAAGAGCATTTAGGACAAGCTAAAACCGGAATTTGCCTTACAGTTTTCTTTTCATTCTTCAGCTTTGATTTTTCCAATAAAAGTAATACAAGAAGGGGAATAAATCCTCACCTATAGGGAGCAAAACCTATGGTGAAAACTATCGCCTAACTTTCTTTCGAATGGTAACCATGGGGTCTTAAATCTACACCTATAGGGAGGAAAACCTATGGTGAAGTTCGTTCGCCCAATCCTTTGCGTAGGCAGCTCTCTTGTAGCTGGGTATATATATATATATATATATATATATATATATATATATATATATATATATATATATTATATATAATATATATATATATATATATATATATTCTTCATTCTTCTATTGAACAGGATGACAAATTCCCTAGAATGGTTCCTTTCATGCTTAATGATTACCAAGTCATCCTTCAATATGAACTGAAACCTCAATGTGTAAGCGAGATGTGACATGTGAAATCATGACTCAATCAATGTTTAAAACTTCTAATCATGGATTAACAATTCAAACTTAACTGTGGAATCTAACAGACACTGAATCCAAGAGTCATAAATTACCAACATGACGTATCTTGAAATTCTAAATCAAAGATGGCTGTCAAAATCACCTCGAATTCACAAGAAATTTCAGAAAAAATTTAAAAATTTTCACAAATTTTGCTCAAGACTAAGAAAAACACTGATTAGGACACCTAATCTCCCACCCCAACCTAAAATTTACATTGTCCTCAATGTAAAAGATGTAAGCATGTAATCCACATGGGACAACAAAAGTAAAAGAGAAGTGATGGGAAGATGGTACCTGGATAACGAATCAGGAGACTTTTCCAAAAATATCAGCGAGAGAGTAAGTCGCGCACAAGAGAGAAAACAAAATAAGAATAATAAAAATAAAAATCCTACCTATACCACTTTCGCAGGTGCTCTCGATTGCATTTAGCATATGCAACAAGCCTTTAAACCCCTAGGTTGCCCTAGTGGACGAGTTGTAGTCTCGTGAGGGTTTGCAGTAATGTTACCCACAAACATTGAACTAGGAAAATGAATGAAAATGAAAAGCTGCGCTGCTTCCCAGGAGCGCTAAGTTTACCGTCTTCAGCCAGACAAATACAATAAACTACCCTAGTCCTATGAAAGCGATAAACCTACCTATACCTCCATCAGACTAGGAGATCATTCCTGGTAAACAGGATCAGTCAGAGGCATGGACATGTCCTCTGAATCAAATTTCTCGACAAATGCTTTAAGCGATGTCCATTTACTTTAAATTCCTTGCCATTGTCGGGATCTCTTATCTCGACGGCCCCATGAGGATATGCAGTAGTAATAACAATGTAAGGGCCGGTCCAACGAGATCGAAGCTTACCCGGAAAGAGATGTAATCGAGAATTATACAAAAGGACTTTCTGACCTGGCGTGAATGATTTTCTTAGAATATGTTGGTCATGAAACGCCTTCATCCTGTCCTTGTAAATTCTCGAGTTCTCATATGCGTCGTTCCGGATTTCTTCAAGTTCATTTAATTGAAGTTTGCGTAGCGAGCCAGCGTTGTCAGATTGAAATTCAGATTTTTGATCGCCCAGTAGGCTCTATGTTCCAACTCCACAGGCAAGTGGCAAGCCTTCCCATAGACGAGTCTAAAGGGAGACATTCCAATAGGAGTTTTAAAAGCAGTACGGTAAGCCCACAAGGCATCGGTCAATCGGATTGACCAATCCTTACGGTCAGGGTTAACCGTTTTCTCCAAAATGGTTTGATCTCCCTATTAGAAATCTCAGCTTGCCCACTTGTCTGTGGGTGGTATGGGGTGCTCACCTTATGAGAGATACCGTATTTCTTCATTAAACTCTCGAATGGCCTATTACAAAAGTGTGAGCCCCCATCACTAATGATGGCTCGAGGCGTTCCAAATCGGGACAGGATGTTTTCTTTTAAGAATTTAATGACCGTGCGATGGTCATTAGTTCGACATGGAATTGCTTCGACCCATTTAGTGACATAGTCTACGGCAAGCAAAATATATAAATTCCCGAAAGATTGGGGGAATGGTCCCATGAAATCGATGCCCCAGCAATCAAATGCCTCTATGATAAGAATGGGATTCAAGGGCATCATATTCGACGGGACAATGCTCCCAATTTCTGACAACGCTCACAAGCTTTGCAAAACTCATGAGTGTCCTGAACATAGTGGGCCAATAGAAGCCACACTGCAGAATTTTGGCCGTGGTCTTTTTAGCAGAGCAGAAAAGTGACCACCACCTGCCTGTGAGTGACAAAGGAGATGACACTCTGATGCTCATCATCTGGTACACATCTCCTTAAGATCTGGTCTGGGCAATATTTAAACAGATAAGGATCATCCCAGAAAAATTTGCGCACCTCGGTAAAGAATTTCTTCTTATCTTGTGCAGTCCATGTGTCGGTATGGAACCTGTAGCAAGATAATTAGCAATATCAGCGAACCAAGGTGAGGGGAGACTCTGAACAGTTGTTCATCAGGGAACATGTCGTTGATATGGGTTGCCTCAAGGGAATCAGAGGTATTAAGGCGAGAAAGGTGATCGGCCACTACGTTCTCTACTCCTTTTTTATCTTTAATTTCCAAATCAAATTCTTGGAGTAGAAGGATCCATCGTATCAGGCGGGGCTTAGAATCATTCTTAGAAAGAAGATATTTAAGTGCCGCATGATCTGTATAGATAATGATCTTGGATCCAATCAAATAGGACCTAAATTTGTCCAAGGCGAACACTACGGCTAAGAGTTCTTTTTCCGTAGTCGAGTAGTTCACTTGGGCAGGATTTAAGGTCCTACTTGCGTAATGTATGACGTATGGCCTCTTATCTTTTCTCTGGCCTAGAACCGCTCCAAGAGCATAATCAGAAGCGTCGCACATAAGCTCAAAGGAAGGCCAGTCGGGTGGCTGCATGATGGGTGCAGTGGTTAACGTGCCTTAAGCTTAGTGTGAAAGCTTCCTGGCACTGCTCAGTCCACTCGTATGGAGCATCCTTTTGAAGAAGATTACATAAAGGACGAGAGAGGAGACTAAAGTCTTATGAATCGCCTGTAAAATCCTGCGTGTCCTAAGAAGGATCGCACGTCCCTGATGTTCTTGGGTGGAGGTAGGTTAGAGATAAGATCGATTTTTGCCTTATCTACCTCAATTCCCTTGGACGAGATGATATGTCCAAGGACAATCCCCTTATGAACCATGAAATGACACTTCTCCCAATTAAGTACCAGATTTTTTTCTTCACATCTTTTCAGCACACATTTAAGATTCTCTAAGCACTCGCTGAAAGATGAACCGAAAACAGAGAAATCGTCCATAAAGACCTCTAGATATTCCCCACCATGTCAGAAAAGATACTCAGCATACATCGCTGAAAGGTGGCAGGGGCATTACATAACCCGAATGGCATCCTTCTGTAAGCAAAGGTGCCATAGGGGCAAGTAAATGTGGTCTTTTCCTGGTCCTCAGGGGCGATTTCAATTTGGTTATAGCCCGAATACCCGTCAAGGAAACTGTAATAGGAATGACCGGCTAACCTTTCCAGGATCTGATCAATGAATGGTAAAGAAAGTGGTCTTTCCTCGTGACGGTATTTAATTTCCTGTAGTCAATGCACATTCTCCAACCAGTAGTGACTCTAGTTGCACGAGTTCATTATTAGCATTGGCTACGATGGTGATTCCGGACTTCTTAGGAACCACCTGAGTTGGACTCACCCATTGACTATCAGATATAGGGTATATGATACCCACATCCAATAGTTTGAGAACCTCGGCCTTAACCACTTCCTTCATGTTTGGATTTAGTCTACGCTGTGGTTGCCGAGCGGTCTTCGCATTATCCTCAAGATATATGCGGTGAGTACAAATCGAGGGGTCGATTCCCTTGAGGTCCGCGATCGTCCATCCAAGGGCTCCCTTATGCTGAATGAGAGTAGCTATGAGCATACTCTCCTGTTCTTTCTCCAGGTGGGCAGAGATCACCACCGGGTATGTCTCATCTTGACCTAAATACGCATATTTCAAATCAGAGGGCAAAGGTTTTAGGTCAAGCTTCGGTGCCTTGAGGTTAGACGGTAGAGGCACTACATCAGTTTGTGGTAATTCTTCAAATTGTGGCCTCCACCGGTTAACTTCAAGTACCGGTGCTGTAGTATCCAGCAAGGCACACGTCTCCCTAATCATATCATCATCAAACTCATGGGAGTGGGCCAGGCACGTCTCTAGAAGGTCGGAGGATAAGGTCAGAGGGTTGTATCTTCACGAAAGAGTCAATCATGTTAATGTCGTGGATATCGTCATCATCCTCTGAGTTGTTGCCGTGATTGAAAAAGATGTTTGACTCCAATGTCAAATTTCCGAAAGACATAGTCATGACACCATTCCTGCAATTGATAATTGCATTTGACGTAGCAAGGAATGGGCGACCAAGAATGACGGGAATCTGAGTGCTTATGTTATTGATGGGTTCGGTGTCCAGATGATAAAATCTACAGGGTAGTAAAATCTATCGACTTGGACCAACACATCCTCAATAATCCCTCTTGGTACACGAACAGAGCGATCGGCAAGTTGTAGTGTGGTTAGAGTGGGTTTTAACTCACCCAAACCTAACTGTTTGTATACCGAGTAGGGAATCAGATTGACGCTCGCTCCTAAGTCAAGAAGTGCGTGATCAATTCGATGGTTCCCGATTACACATGATATGGTTGGGCTACCGGGATCCTTGAATTTCTGTGGCACGTCTTGCTTCAGGATGGCACTCACTTTCTCAGTCAAGAAAATCTTCTTTTGAATACTCTGCCGTCTTTTGGTCGTACATAGGTCTTTCAGAAATTTTGCATATGAAGGAATCTGTTTTACGACATCAAGTAGAGGAATGTTGACTTTCACTTGTTTCAACACCTCCAGAATATCCTGAGAGTTAGAAAGACGTTTTGGTGCAACCAACCGTTGGGGGAGGGAGAGCAACTGGCTTCTCTAGAAGTTCCGGTTCTAATTTTTGTGGGGTATCACTAGATCCATCATTATTGTCCTCTTCTGGTTCTTGAGGCTTTTCAGGCCTAACCGGAAGGGTTTTATCAATGATCTTCCCACTCCTAAGAGTGGTGATGGATTTAGCGTGCCCCATTTGATTTGAAGAGCTAGGATCACTTATCTCGTACTGCGGTTTAGGATTGGGGAGCGGTTGTGCAGGAAGCATCCCCTTTTCTATAACCGTCATACGAGAATCTATCTTTTGCATAAAATCTGTAAATTCTCGCATCGCCTGAGCCAGCTCTTGTATGGAATTTTGAACCGGTTCTTCTTGAAGTTTCCCCTGATTTGGATTTTGAAAAAACCTTGGGGGGTAGCCGTTTGTCCATTTCTCCAACTAAAGTTTGGATGATTTTTCCAACCAGGATTGTATGTATTGGAGTTGGGTCCAGAAAAGGTCTTTGATAGTTGTTCACGGCATTGGCTTGTTCATTCAACACTCCTCGAAAGGCAGGTATTGTAGGACAGTTTTCAGTTGTGTGAATGTTGCAATCACAGATGCCGCAAACAATTTCATTGACCTTATCCTTCTTTCCCTCCATGGCCTCAAATTTTCTTATGAGATTAGTCACTTTTTAATTGAGATCATCCTCTCTTTCAGGAGATACAATCCACCTTTCTCCTTAGATTGAGTTGGCCTAGACGTGTTGATTTGATTTTGGGTAATGTCCAAGATTGTGTTTTTTCAGCCAGACTGTCGAGGTAATCCCATACCTCGTCGACATCTTTGTTAATGAACTCTCCATTGCACATTGTCTCGACCATTTGATGCATGGAAGATGTCAGTCCATCACGTAGAAAAAATTTGTAATGCGCCACGTTTCAAAGCCGTGTTGTGGGCATGAACTGACCAGATCCTTAAACCTTTCCCAACATTGGAAGAATGTTTCATCTTCCTTTTGGGCAAAGTTCATGATTGCTTTTCTGAGGGTAATTGTTTTATGATGTGGGAAGAATTTCTTTATGAATTCCCTCTGCATATCATTCCATGTGCCAATGGATCGAGGACGCAGTGAATGTAGCCACGTCTTAGCCTTCTCTTTTAGGAAAAAGGAAAGAGTTTCAGCCTGATTGTATCCTCGGATACATTGGGAAAGTATAAGGTGGCTATAATCTCATCGAACTCTTTCAAATGTAAGTATGGACTTTCTGATTCAAGCCCATGGAATTTAGGAAGGAGTTGGATAACTCCTGGCTTGATGTTCATTGTCCTGTGTTTTCAGGAAAAATCATACATGAGGCGTACTCACCCCGCCGGTTGTAAATAATCTCGTAAAGTACGAGGCGGGGGTGCTTGATGCACCTCATTCTCATCATGTATTCCTCATCCCTTGGTGAGGTGGGTAGTGTTTGAGTTGATTTGCAGCCATAACCTCAATTAACTCAGGGGAATTCGAGCGGTGTCTAATCCTGCGATGGACAGTCAACCCCTCAACTAATCCTCCTTCAATCAAGAGACGTCGAGTGTCGTCACGGGCCCACTTGGGCATGAAACACTCGCAGCCCTCAATCAAATTCTAAACCTAATTCTAAGAAAGAAAAATGAAAATCTAGAAAGAAAGAGAGAGTTGGAAGGAGATTACCAATTGGAGTCCCTAAACTAAAACCTGCCAAAATAAAACAAAACAAGTTAGTTTCTAAAGATAATAGGCCTAAGAGTAGAAAATTCCTAAGCAATTAACAAGTTCTAAATTTAGAAAAGAGAAATCCTAAAAAGGAAAGTAGGAAACTCTAAACAAATTAGGAAAATTCTAAACTAGAAAGTAAGTGAGTAATGAAAGAGATTTGAAAACAAGAAAGTAGAAGTCAGAAAGAGCTTACTGAGTTAGAAAACCTACAAAACAAGAGGGTTAGTTCTAAATAGAAAATCTAAAAATAGAAAATTTCTAGAAATAATATAGGAAATAACGTTAGATTCTAGAGGACTTAGAATTAGAAACTACCTAAAAAGGAAGACAAATCTACTCTATAAATAGAAAGGAAAACGTTACCAATTTAGAAGTCTATCAATGGTCTACAAACAAGACAATTAGGTTAGTTTCTAAAAAGAGAACAAACCTAAGAAAGTTAGTAAAAATCCTAATCTTACCTTAATCTAAGACTAATTAATTTCAAATTACGTAGCCGTCAGTCCCCGGCAACGGCGCCAAAAAACTTGTTCACTCCCCAAGTATAGGGTTGTGATGTAGTAATAAACTCGGTGAGACCGAGGTCGAATCCACAGGGACTGAAACTTGTACGTATCTGAAACTAACTAGGACTAGAACTAGAATAAGATGAATTCTAAATCAAGTAAAGATGAGTGAGTAATGGTGAAAAATTAATTAAACTTAGAGAATTCAGAGGAAGAAACTAGGGATTCAGAGGATCCACTTGTAGAGATCAGGGAGATCTTATACCTGCTTCAAGAATATGAAATAAATTGAACTGATGTTGATATAGTTTTCAAGAGATGAAAGGTGTATGAATTAGAATGGATTCCATCACCAAACCATGCCCAGAGACAAGTAAACAACAGAATTAAACTAATTATAACCAATCAGATGATGTTATGAAGGTTAGGAAGGGTACCGACATCCAACCATGCCCAGGAGACGATGGTGAACAACAGGGCTTCCTGACGTCATAAACATAAAAAGGAAAAGAAATACTCAAAGCCATTGCAGATCTATTGTAATTTCAGTCACAACACACATTAAAAATGAAAATTCCTTTAATTAAACAAAAATTAAATTCAGTTCATGAGTGAAATCAACTAAAGGCAATGAATAAATCCCCCATCTCACTACAAGCTTCACCTCTTAGCCCTAGCTAAGAGGTTTAGCCCGTCATGGATGGGCTGAATCCCTCTTAAAATAAACCAAAAGGAAAAGAATAAAAGAAAAAAGTAACTCCACTCTCCTCCTGCCTCTGCCCACGTATAACCAAAGCCAAGCTCCCAGCCTGCTACAGATCAGATATCCCCTTCCTCCTTCTCCTTTTTTTTCTTTATAGCTGTGCGGATGGTGGAGTCATCCGTGTACAACTGGAGTTGGTGCAAAACTCCTCTACGCATCAGAGGAGAATGATGTTTGTGTTTGCGCAGGAACGCAAACTGCCTTGCATTTGACTGATTTTTTTGGGATGGCTGACTGTCCCTTGCTCGGTTTTGGCTCCTTGGTTGGGATCATGGCCCTCCTATGCACCTGATAGACGGATCGGATTGTTGATCCGACGGTGGTCACAAACACAATGAGGCCCACAGCGGCCGAAAATTGCGGACGCGCGAACAGAGCTCCCGCTCTTACGCTGAGATGATGACGGGGCCCATTATCGGGATTTGATGATAAATCCAAACCATCCACTCGTTGCAGATCGAAAAAAACCAGGTGGGACTGACTTGTTGCGGATCAAATTCGATGTTGCACATGGATAGGTTCGTTGCACCATCAATCTTCCATTTTAACAAAACCGATACCATCTTCCTTGTTTCCTCAAAAATCTTCACCTAGGACTTGTGAGCGGGCTTCCAATCTGATGGATTGGATGGCTTGGATTGTCCATATGGACAATGGGTGGGGCCCACTACGTGAAAACGGACGGACAGCGTCCGTCCGTTGTTTCCGGGGATGAAAACGATCGGGTCAGCACCCGCTAACCCGATCTCTCGGTCCAGTGTCCTTGAGTGCACCTGTGCACTATGCACAGGTACGGCCAGTTGGGCCACTTGAGATATGTGTGAAAGATCCATGCCACTCATCTATTTGTCACTAGTTTTAAGCTGTCAGGAAGCTTTTGAAGCGTATCCAAGGTAGCAGGTGGGCCCCACTTAGTGAATTAAGGGGAGATGGAGTTGGGGGCATTTCCATAGCGATCGAAGGGCTAAAAATGACGTGTACGGTTAATTCATGGTCCTCAGGTCATGTATGAAGTTTCGAGCCAAACGGACGGTGGGAACCCTGTTATCCTGCATTCTGGCCTGACTTTCAGGCCACTTGAACGTGAACGACTTGATCTTCTTGGATCCCTGGCATGTAAATCCGTTGATTTTGGTCTCATGGAGTCCGTCCTTTGCCTTGGTTTCATCAGAGCGTTAAATCCAGGCTTTAAGCATCATTTTCAGTCCCTGCTTGTAAATACATCCTGCATCACAAACACGATTAAATCAGGGCATTAAATAGCATTGTGCTTGTAATTCCAGGAAAAAAAATAGGGGTCTAATATGCAATATTTTACCCTCAACAATACATCATGAATACATTTCATCCTTGCATTAATAAGAGTATCTAGGAATGTTTGATTGTACTGCTTTATCATTACTGCTTGACTGAGTTGATAATATGTTAACCTCTGCTTTATAGTTCCACTGAGTTGATCACTCACTCCCACGTTACGGGACGGTGTTGTACACACCAACCAGACCCTGTCTTAGTTTCAGATGATGGTGATGCATGCGAAGCGGAGCCGGACTTTTATGATGATGAGGAGGGTTTCTCCTGTGTATAGCTATCAGGCGGGTCTATGTAGACAATCTTCTGATCGACGGGATTACATGGTTGCTGATTAGACGCCATTACACTTTAGTTTGCACTTTTGGAACACTCATGTATATTCATTTTGTTCATTTTTGGTGTATACATGTCTATATTTAACCTGGTAACATGTTCCTACTCTGGAGACTTACAATAGTTTATAAATTTTATATATCTATCACAGTCTTCCGCTTACGGAATTTAACTGTCTCTGGAGTATGATATGCTGTTTTGGTCTAATCATATTCATGTTTCAATGCACTGATCATAATCATCATTATCTATGTTGCATAAGTGATGCGTTGGAACTCGGGAGCTGAGCTTTGCTCGACCCCCGATTTTCAGGACGTTACACTCATTCTTTGGATAATGCCATATTATGATCTCTTAAAGTGGATGAATGGTGTGGATATAATACATACATCATGCTGGGACCCACAAAACTTGGTGACGTGACATCAGCTACTCAACCTCTCATGGTGGACCAGATATTGTATCAAGCTTACTTTTGGTCTCAAGTCGTAAAATGAGCTCAAAAAACCGATGAATGGGGTAGATTTTTCATAAACATCATGGTGGGCCCCACCTTAGTTTTGGTGCGCTAACTTCCTACAAAAACTCCGAGTAGACTGCGTCTCAAGAATCCAGAGTGAAGTGCGTATTACAACGGGTTTCTTGCGGACGCGAATTAGTTACTAAAGGTTGAGTTGCCAAACTCGCTGCAAAAGTCACGTCACCGAATTTTGTGGGCCCACCATAATATGTGTTGTATCCACACCGTCTATCCATTTGGAGAGATCATTTCAGGGAATGATCCAAAGAATGAGGAAGATCCAAAGCTTGAGTGGACCCACCATAGAAAGCAGTAGGGATAGTGACGACCACCGTTGAAACCTTCCTAAGGTCCATTATGATGTTTATTTGAGATCCAACCTGTTCATGTGTTAACGCAGACATGAAATATAGAAAGCTCAAATATTAGCTTGATCTAAAACTTTTGTAACGCTTAGAAGTTTTTAATGGTGGGCGTCACTCTCTCCACTATTATCTATGGTGGTCCACTTGAGCTTTTGATTTGACTCATTCTTTGGATCATGTCATAATATGATCTCTCCAAATGGATGGACGGAGTGGATACATAATATACATCATGATGAGACCCACAAAACATGATTACATAACTTTAGTTAATCCGCGTCCGTTTCCTACCAAATTTCTTGCGGTTTTGTTTATTTAGTTTCCTCATAAAATTTCCTCACCATCCATGATATATATATATATATATATATAATATATATATATATATATATATATATATATATATATATATATATATATATATATATATATATATATATATATATATAATGCTTTGCCCACGTGAATTTACTGGGAAAGCCTTTAGCAGGAAGTTCCTGCATAAGGATGTTGGGTGAGGCCATAGATAGGTTTCTGAGGAATCCACCCTTTTCATCCGCTTTGAGAGATAATTTTAGGACTTGTGACAAAAAAAAAAATGATGTGTATCCAAAATTTAAGTCGATCACACGAGAGGAAACAGTGCGGATTTAGTGTGAATAGTTGAAACAGCCTGGGGCCATAAAAAAAAAAAAAAAAAAAAAATTCAGTCAAATTTTTTTTATATATTTTTTTGGTATTTTCACTTCATCCCAGTGGTAATGACTTTATAAATGGTTTGGATGTCATATAAACAACAAGTAGAGCCCAGGAAGGTTTCAACGGTGGGAATTTCTTTCCCCAATTTTCCCTCTCGTGTGGCCCACTTGAGTTTTGGATCCACCTCATTTTAAGTCAAATTTCCTAAAATGATCGCTTAACGAATGAACAGGGTGGATTTCTCCCAAACATCTCGGTGGGCCCACCCAGCACCCTTGCGCAGGAATTTCATGCGAAAGGCTTTCTCAGGAAATCCGCGTGAGCATACTCCTTTGATTAGCGTGGTTAACTACGCATGATTGTTGTAGCGATAGGCATAATGCACAATCAAATCGATCGCGACCCTTTTGGATGACAAGGTGAGTATCAAAATTTTGCACGAGCGCTCCATATGTAGCTATATTTGGATGATTGGAATGTCCATCTTCCAGGGACTGGTGGGCCATGGTCCAAGAATCACAGTCAACCCAAACAATTATTTGCATCTGGACCATTGAACGGTGCCATGGATATGGGCAGTTGAAAATGGAAGCCCCCTATGGCCCACATTCTGCAAGAAAAGTTGCTGGTCAAAAAAATAATTTCAGGGGCCATTTTGGACCATGTCCCATCTGCACTAGAACCTAGAAGGTGGACTGTTGGGATAATCTGACACTGGTTGCATAAAACACATCAACCCCATTGTTTAACCAAAAAATCATCTGGATGGCGTGGATTCATTCATTGGGGTGCTTTCTTTACCATGTCCATCTTCTGTAGGGTCCACGATGTTGTTGGTCCTGATACGATGATTGATCCAGTTACTGCTTTCTTCGGGCCCGGATTGGGTACTACCCCCACCGGACCTCGCTAGACATGGACGTTCATGTCAGGGGCTCTGTGGGGCCCGCCATGATTAATATATTTTAACCACGCCGTGCTTCTATTTTGATAGATCATTTTAGCACATCAGCCCAAGGGGAAGGAAGATTGAAGGTTCAAGTGGACCACACCACGTGAAGTGGTGGCGATTTAAAATCCTACCGTTGAAAACTTAGTGGGGCCTACATAAGTTTTGGATCAAGCTGATATTTATTTTTTCCCTTCCTACAGTACACGACCTTATGAACAGGTTGGATGGAAAATAAATATCATGGTGAGCCCTAGGAAGTTTTCAACAGTAAAAGTTCAATCTCTACCGCTTCTTGTGGTGTGGTCCACTTGAGCCTTCGATATGCCTCTCTTTTGAGTTCATGCCCTAAAATAATATGTCAAAATAGATGGATGACGTGAATAAAACATATTGATCATAGTGGACTCACAGATGCCTTGACATAACCGTCCATCTCTAGCTAGGTTGTGGTGGGGGTAGTACCCGATCTGTACCCGCTATCTTTGGACCTGTACGCCTTATAACTGGGCTACTGTTTCTGGATAGAGTTGTATACAAGTTGAGTTTGCTTGGTTAGCTCGCACAACTTGACTTGGAAAAACTTGACTTACCTTGAAATTGGATTCAGACCAAGTTTAGCTGATTTTTGAAGCTTGAACAAATTTCGAGCCAAGTTCGAACTTGCTCGAGCGAACCTCAACTCGAATTGACCCGGATCGAATCGGCTTAATGACTCGGTTATTTCGATATTGATGCTGCTCGCCAAGTGTTTGATGAAATGACTCAACAAGTGTTGTTTCGGGTGCATAAATTCTTTGTGAAATCAATTATAGTGATGAAGGAATGGATACAAAATAAATCACCACAAAAAAAATTTACATTATAAAATTACCCTCTTATCTTAATTTTCATGCTGTCCGTCAAGTGTTTGAAGAAGTACTTATAAACCGCTATTACTATTTTGCATGGCGTGAAAAATTGAAAATGCACTTTATACGTTTGAGAAGATGTTATATCAGCATGAACTCGGCTCGAACTGCCCGAGTTGCTGACTGAATCAAGCCGAGTTGGTCAGCCAGGCTTGAGTATCGAGCCGATCCAAGTTCAGACCAGGGTTAGCTACTAGCCGAGCCGAACGGTGCCAAGCTCGACTCGGTTCGACACATGTGCAACTTTATCTCGGGATAAGTCTGTTTAATTGATAGGCCTAAATACATCAACTGATCTGGATGGTGCGGCCAACCTTTTGTACGTTCGGGTCTAAAATGCGTGAGTCACATGACAGGGAACAGTTGGGATGGGGACCACAGCCAGAACCTTCCCAACTGTCCATGGGGCCCACCGTGTGTTTTGTCTACGCCATCCGATCCATTCAGGTGATGCGCCACACCAGGGCTCAGGTGGGTCACACCATGTTTTAAGCATAATTTTACAGGGCGTATTTGGCATGGGCGTCAGGAGGTGCACATGATGGAAGGATCACGTCCGAACACCACCGACTAGGACGCGGATTTCCTGCCAAAGCCGTTCTCACACGAGGTTCTGCACAAGGATGCTAAGTAGGGCCCACCGAAATGTTTGAGAGAAATCCACTCCGTTCATCCATTTTGAGAGCTCATTTTATGAATGCGACTACAAATAATGTGTATCCAAAACTTAAATGGGTTACATGGGAGAAATAATGGGGATTTAGTGTGAATCGTTGAAACATTTTTGTGGCCTTAAAATTTTTTTGTCAGACAATTTTTTTGGTACTTTCACTTCATCCCAGTGGTACTGACTTTTTAAACGGTTTGGATTGCATATAAACATCAAGGTGGAGCCCAAAAAGGTTTCAAGTGTGGGAATTTCTTTCCACAATTTTCCCTCTCGTGTGACCAACCTAAGTTTCGGATCTATCTCATTTTTTGTCACATGTTTTAAAATAAGCTCTCAAAACGGATGGATGAAGTAAATTTCTCACCAACATCTCTGTGAGCCCCACCCAACATCCTTGGGTAAGAACTTACTGCAAAAGCCTCGTCCCACCGAGTAGAATACGCTTTTTCTACAAACGTTGTAGCGGAACCGACCTATGTAGAAATATCCAACACTATAATATGTATGATTAGCCCGTGAACGAGCCGGTTGCACTTTATCTTGTAAAAGTTAAAGAGCCAGATTACGTCACGGTGATGTATTGCATACCAAGACGCGTGGAGCAAGATAAGACGGTCATTGCATGCTTTGATGTAATGCATAATTTCAGTGGAATAATGAAAACTCCTGCGTACCTCTGGCATAGATTGCCAGCTAATGGGGTCACTTTCACTGACGTCCGAAAAAGACACAAGAGATGCTTGGTATGTCAACAAATAATAGTTTATTAGTTTATTTTTAAATAAAAAAAATAATAAAAATTTAATAATTTTTAAAATATAAAAAATATCTCACGTATTTTTCTCTATCTTTGGATGGGCCCTACATGATGGATGGCCCACGTTAAAGTGTGGCCCACATGATGGATGACCCACATCCAGTGGGCCTCACCTTATGGATGACCTTCAAGTTGGGACCTATATAATAGACAATTTACACATCAATGGTTGGCCCTGATGATGAATGGCCTACATGGTGGATAACCCACTACGAAGGTGAGGTTCACACAATGACACATCAAATGTGGGCTTCTTGTGATGGATAATGAACATTGAAGGCCCTACACAAAGGACAATTAACATTGATGGCGGGCCCGCATGATGGATGACCTACATCAAGGTGGGCCCCACATGATGGATGATCCACATCAAAGGTCAGCCGCCAATGATAAATGGTCCATATCCAAGGCGGGCCTGCATGATGGACAACCCACTTTGAATGTTTGATCCACATGGACAGTCCACATCAATGATGGGCCCACATGATGGATAATCCACATCCAATGTACAACATACACGACGGACACCCAACATCCAACGCGAGAGGCATGAAGAGGATGCTTGTTTGAGAAATAGTTCTTGTAATTTTTAAAAATGACAACTACTACTTTAAAAAAAACTCTCATTTGAATATTTAACCAAATATGCTTATCGTAAATAAGATCTTTTTCCAGGTCTAAAAAATTGATTTTATCAAACAAGCTCATTGTATAATAAGAACTAACATAAAAAGTCACATTTGAAAGCTCTTATTGGATTAGATAAGAGGTGCCAAATGGGCCCTGACCTTTGTAAAATCCACCTTGTCCATTAGGCAAACTTTTGTGTTGATCACAAAATTAAGCCAATTCAAAACTAACCCAATTTAGAATTACACAAGGAACCTCTAAAATCTGATAGCATGGCTAAACTGGTACGTTCTCAGAATATTGGGAGTTTTGGGTAATCATTTCCTCATGAGTCAATAGATGAATAGATTGGATGGCATATAAAACCATGGTGGTCCCTAAGCAAACTTAATGGTAGACCTTCCTGCTCAACTGTTGCCTATGATGTGGCCTACCTGAGTTTCATATCATAATTTTGTGAGTTCAACCATGAAGATGAGGCAGAGTACATGATGGACGAGGTGAATCTCATGAAAGGTCCAACCATGTGGCCTTCGGATAGCAGTAGGTGCGTAGGCGAGGTTAGCAATTAGGTGCCGGCCGGGCACCTACGCGAGGTACGCTGGTGCGGTCCATAGAGCAACTATACTGTACAATTGACCAACATGCCCCTGTCTTATTAAGAAGCTCATCAATAGATGCACAGGCATAAAAATGATGGAGGGGTAATAAGGTCTTTTGCCCATCTGATCATGTCCAAAAGAGGACGATATCAAGTCAAAGTTCAGAGAAGGTAGGCTAATCCACCAAGACCTAGTCATAGAAGGACGGTCATGACAGGGGCTGTGCGGCCCACTGTGATTTATTTGTATTATCGATGCTGTCGATCTATTTTGGCAGTTCATTTTAGGGCATGAGTCCAAAATGAAGGCAGATCTAAGGCTCAAGTGGAACACACCACACAGGGAGATTTAAAGCCTACCATTTAAAACTTGTCTGGGCCTCGAAAGTTCGGTATCAAGCTGGTATTTATGTTTTCCTTTCATATAGACCTACAGTTCTATATGACCTTATGAGAAGGTTGGATGACAAATAAACATCACGGGGGGCCTTAGGAAGTTTTCAATGGTAAGAGTTTAATCCTCATTGCTTCATGTGGTGTGGGCCACTTGAGCCTTATATCTACCTCCATTGTGGGCTTAGGCCCTCAAATGATCTGTCGAAATAGATGGATGGTGTGGATCAAACAAATAACTCACGGTGGACCCCGACATTACCGATTGCTTCTATGGAGGTCCTCGTGGGGTAGTACCAAACCGCGTCGCTAATCAACGGCATTTCTACAGGGAGAGGATTAGGTGAGACCCGGGATCCACCTAGGTGGGTAGGACCCCTGTGGTGCTCACAGGGATTTATGTGTCTTACATTCACCCCGTCCGACCATTTTGAAATCTCATTTTAGGTCATGATCCCAAAAATGAAGCTGACTTAAATGTTAGGTGTACCATATCACAGGAAGCAGTTGTGATTGAATCCCCACCATTAAAAACTTCATGGATTCCACTGAAATGTTTATTTGCCATCCAACTAATGGTAAGTCACAGACACCTAGATGAAGAGACCACACAAATATCATCTTGATCCAAAGCTTTTGTGGCCCACCAGAAGTTTTTAATGGTTAGTCACCATTGTACTATGGTCCATCTGAGATTTGGAATTACTTCGTTTTTGGATCTTGCCCTAAAATGAGCTTTCAATAGGGATGGACGGCGTGAATGTAGTCACATACATCACAGTGGACCCCACAATCAGGTCCCACCCACCTTGGTGGATCCCGGATCTCACCTAATCCGCTCCCATTTCTATAACACTGCTTAAACAAATCTCCACCTCAAGCTGAAGGGACCCAAAGGGATGAGGAATCCCAAGAGTTCCTTTTGCATGGGTCATTGGCTGAGGCTCACCCGCTTGTGTTGGTCATTATTAATTAAAATTTTAATGTCATGGATCCCACCACACTGCTCAAACAACAAGTGTCTACTTACTCTATTTTTACAGAAAACATTTAAAATTTAAGAGCAGATAAGCATTTTGATTAGCTATCGGTATTTCATCTTGTTGTTATGATGATCATGACCATGGGTTCAACGACAAGTTCTCTGGCAAATGATTGAATTGTGCTTGGATTTATAGGTGAATTCAGTTGAGAACAATCATTTTAACCAAGAGGGAATGATAGGAAGTGGCCCTCAAATAGCAATTTTATACCATGCAAATCCAACTTGAAAATAACACAAGTGCTCATTTGACATGGTATAATTTAATCACTGGAATTTAGTAGGTTTTGCAACATGAAAAATTAAGTGGATTTTGTTGAGGTCAAAATCTGGATCGCTCTCCACTCCTCGAATAGACCCTGGTCCTGCACAAAGGGTGAACAAAAGAGACCCTGGCTAAGCCGGGGGACCCTCCGATGCCTAAGTCAGGTCAAGGGAATCGGGGTCTTAAGTTGTAAGGTAGAGGGAGAGTGCAAGATATTGCGTACCTGTAGCAATGATGTCTTCGTGTATTTATACCTGGCTGTATGATGATCCGCGTCTGTTAATCACGGCACGATTCCCTCAATCGGGGAGATTTTAAGATCATGGGGATACTGCGTGCAATCCAAGGATCATGTAATATATGACGCGCATCGTGCATATCTGCGAGCGATATTTTCGGCCTTTTCCTCTTATGGTAGCTTCTAAGTTCAGCCCGAGGGACGTCCGCCTCAACCTCCGCCTCGGAGTATGGAGTCGGCTCGGACATTTCAGTAGGTAAGGTTAGCTCAGCCCGAGGGGTGTCCGCCTCACCCTCCGCCTCGGAGTATGGAGTCGGCTCGGACCTTTCAGTAGGTAAGGTTTCCGACTGATAGAAATAGGCCTTCGTCGACCTTTGTCTGAGCCCAACAGCTTCGATTCCTCTGATCGAATTAACATACCGTAGGGCCTCGGAATCTTGAGGAGCTCGGATCTTCCCATAACAGAAGCCCCCTACTCTTTGAGGTCCGCTAAGGACTCGGAGAGTAATCATTCGGAAGATCAATCGCCTCGTCTACCGGTTCCTCTGAGCGCGTTGTAACCCTTACGTTTCAAATCCTTATGCCCGTAGGGTTTCCCGCCCACAAATTCCTGCGCAGTGGACGCGTGGCGATGGTTTAGATTTCGAATCACCATCCACCTACGGCCTGTTGCCACGTATACTTGGAGTAATGCCTCGGATAGAATCTTTCCTTATCTGGGTGTCGCTTCACTTATCCGAAGCACGCCGCTTGATGTCAGAGACGCACTGCCCGACAGTGTGCGAGCCAATAATGTGGGGCCACGTCAGTTCTGAGGCTGACCTACGGCGATTCGGCTGCGGCCATCATGACTGGTCATTAATGCAGGGATTTGCCATTGTCTATATAAACCCTCCTTTGGGGATTTTGCTTTACTTGTGTTGTGCTAGAGCTGTCATCGGAAGAGGCGATTTTCGACGAAGGTGATTCCGGCCACCCAAAGGTTTTTATCAAGCGATTCCGACCGATTAGATATTTTGGTAAAAGCGATTTCCGGTGACCGTCCGGTGAGTCCCCTTACATCTCTTTGCATTTCTTCCTTTTTTCTTGAGATGTCGTCGTTCGACCTAGAGACCGTGCGGGACTAAGATGACGACTCCGAGTCGGGTAACTCCAATAACAGGAGAGGGGCCTCTGAAGGGCCCTATGAGGCTGTGCCCTTGTACCCTCCGCCCCGACAATAAAAGGAGACTGGAGTTTGGACTCGCAAAGCTTGCAGAGGAAATCCGCTCGGGTCCTTCGGACGACCACCGAGGCTGCTGAGATGCCAATGAGTGGGCGAACCTCGGAAGTAGTCCCAGGAGGCTCCATACTGTCGGAGTCTCAAATGGAGTGGATCCGTTCGGAGTTCCAAATCCCGGGCTCCGTCCGGATCAGAGTCCCTGGGTCCCTTGACACCGTCGGTGCGCAGGCTGAGGGAAAAGTTGTTATTTTCCTCTGTGCGCTGCAATGTGGAGTCCGACTTCCCCTGCACCCCTTTGTCCGATCAATGACTGCCCACCTCGGGTTGGCTCCCGGGCAACTAGCCCCCGACACTTGGAGGGTGCTCGTCTCTGCCTACATTATCTGGCGACAAGTCGGGAATTCAGAGCTGACCCCGGAAGAACTGATGAGTTTATACCTGGTTAAGCACGACAGCAACGAACCATGGTATTACTTCGCGACCCGAGGCAGCAAGGGGTCAGGGCTGGTTTTAAGTCTTCAGTCCTCCAATAAAGACTAGAAGAACAAATGGTTCTGGGCCGCGGGCGAATGGGAGGCACCTGTGACTGAAGTCGGGACTCTGATGGCACGGGTTCCGACCCAATTTTCAAAACCAGGTCGGACTATTTAATTTCTTTTATCCTTGTATTTTCATCTATTGTGTCAGTCGGACTAAAACCTGCTCTTTATCTTGACAGACTTCCCGAGAGGCACGCCCCTCCTCACCTCTGACCAAAAGAATCGGATCGCCAAGGCGAAGGCGTGATCGGGAGAGCTTCGCTCCTAGTCGGACCTAATTTCCACTGAGAATCTTCAGTGGTCTGGACTGTGCAAGTCCCCGCCTCTCCCAACTTCTTTCAGTGAGTATTCCTTCTATTCATTTTGCCGAAACGAGACTTACTAGTTAGGTTGCTGACCCGTCGTTTTTGTAGGTATGACCGAAGTGTCAGGTTCACGGAAGAGGAGGGTGGCCCTGACAGCAGAGGAATTATTGAGGCCCGTTCCCCGGACGAAGACCACTGTTCGGAGGAAACAAGCAGCTCCTCGCGGAGAAGGTCCCTCAGGTCTGAGTGTAGCGGCTACGACTCCAATTACGGCCATGGTCGCAACTATACCTGCAGCTGCGGTCACTACGGCCCCGTCTCCTTCCCCGATGGCGCGCGCTGAGGGTCACGTCTCAGCGATCGTCACTCCAACTCCTGCAACTATAGCCCCTTTCATTTCGCCGTAATCGTTCCTCCCATCGGGGAGGTTCATCCGTTGGCTCCTTGCATAGTTATTCCTTCATCATCCAAGCGGGAGAAAGCTGTTCGGCCGACACCATGATTCCCCCCCCCCCCCCGAGGTTGGAGGTGACCTTGGAGCTGAGGCTCAGGCCTCGGCTGGTAGCGGAACTGGTTTCGCGGAGGCGGCAAACTCTGCTCACGTGGGAACCAGCGAAGGGAAGTTCGCACTGGGCTATCATCTTTCCTGCTTGGCTCCCTGGGCCGCGAAGCACGCTCCTGAGGAGAGTATAGCTAACCTCCTCGACAAGTCGGATAGCTCCTTCCTGAATGACTTGGCTTCCATTTTTTACAAGGTATCCCCACCATCTATCGTCGTTTTCCATGTACTTATGGTTTATTCATTTGTTTTTGTGCAGTCTGTCCCTGTAAGACCTATATCCTAAACCGTACCATTCCATAAGCTTCCGCGGTCTTCCTAGTCGAATTTCGGCAACCTTCGACTCTTAACCGGCATTTGCGCGTGACCCTGATTCACACGCCGTCAACCCGAGTCGACTCAACCTAAGACTGGTAGCTTAGCGACCGCACCGTCGCCGCGGTTCCGATGCCGCGACTCGCGCGCCGAGGCGATACCCGGGCCAGGAGATGTGGGCCCACGTCCAGTTCGAGAATAAATGTCGAGCGTTGCAATCCCTAGAAAACATCACATCAATCAAGTACTCATCACTCCCATCACTCACACCCGTCCCCAAGTACAACCACCTTTTCCTTAAAGTCAACATTTTCTTACAACAAAGTACATACTTACATCACTCACCATCACTTCTTTCCCATCACTCTCTCTCTCTCTCTCATTTCTCTCTTATTTTTTTACAAGCAACTCCCATGGAGCAATTGTCCATGACTTCCATGGAGAGCAAGTATGGCCCACCTTCCTACCTCCCATCTCCACCCTCCAATGATCATCTCCACCGTTGAAATGCGTCCCTCGGAGCTTTGGGATGCATTGATGGAAGTGGAGGACCAAGAAGATCATAAGGTGGGTGATCTTTATTTTCTGTTTTGTGATTTAAGGGCCCACATTTGGTGGGGCCCATCTTAATGAATGCTTTGCATTGAGGGGCCCATAGTGGCGGGGCCTCTCCTCCACCCGATCTCTCTCTCCCTCTAACTCTCATGTATTATGGACCCCACTATGTCGTATGATCCACACCATCTTATCCGTAGGGCCCACCTTGCTGACCACCTTGGGTGGGCCTGGATGTAAGGGAAACACAAATAACGGCTTGATCCAAAAATTCAGGTGGGCCACGTCCCTGTGGGACCCACCAAGATGTTTGTGTTACACCCACACTGTCCAGCATCTAGGGACGCTAGACGTGTGCTGGAGTAATGGGTGGGCTGCCAGGAGGTGGCTAACAGTGATACGAAGTGACGGTGGGCTCCATGGGACCCACTCCCGTCCTCCACCCCTCCAATGGGCCGCACCATGATGCATGTGCCTTATCCAAACCGTCCACCATTCTGGACGGTGGACCATGTCCATGTGGGGCTCACTTCCATGCCCAAATCCATAGCTCGCTGGCAGATTGACTGGAGGTACCTCGTGTCAACGGTGGGCCCCCATGGCTCACGTGGTAGACTGTGTGAAAGATACCCCATTTCAACGTTGAGGTCTTGGCTTCCCCAGTGGGGTGGCTTACGGTGAAGTGAAAGTGGCCGTGGGACCCGTGGGACCCACCCACGCTGCCCACTGATTTTGATGGCCATGCCATCATGTACGTGTTGCGTCCACCGTCCAAAGACGGTGGGGCACACCCCACGTGTGGGGCCCTCCCTGATGGATACCCGGTCCAGGCCGTCCAGGCCTGGACGTTATATTTTTATAAATATATATTATATTATATGTATATATATAGTTTATATACATATATGTGATATGTGTGTGTGCTGGTGGGCCCTATGTGGGACCCACCTCCCCCTTGATAGGGCAGCAATGCTGCATGATCTGCGTGTATGCAGCTGTGCCCTCTGGCGTCAGCAAGGGGCTGGCCCCACATGAGGTATGTGATTTTACCCAATCGTCCATCCACCCTAGTGGTGGGACCACCTTGATGATGCGCTGCATCCACCGTTCAGTCCATGGACGGTGGATCTAGCCATGATATATGTGTTTGACACATGCCGTCCATCTGTTTTTGATGGTGGGATCCACTGCCACCTCACAACAGTAAGATCCGTGGGTCCCACTTCTAAGGTGCTATTTATATTATAAATAATACATTATAGTATATATTTTATATCATATATTATATATTATATAGTATATACTTGGTGGTGGGCCCTGCGTGGGACCCACCTTGCCCTCCTTGTGTAGCCAGCTGCTCGTACAGCCGCTACCTAGCTGCCCCTTGTTGGCAGCAAGCCCACAGGCCCGCATTGATGTATGTGTCATATCGACACCGTCCACTACTTTGAACGGTGGGGCCCACCATGATGCATGTGTTGTATCCATGCCGTCCAACCATTTGTGAGATCATTTTATAGGGGGGGCACCATTTAAATAGTGGATAGTGATATCCACCGTTCAAACTTCTAAGGGCCGAGGTAGTTTCCCATTTAAGCTGGTAGTGTTTTCACTTTATAAGTAGGTCGGGTCTCAAATATACATAAGGTTAGGCCCGAGTTGATATAAATGAGGCCCATCAGTGTGGCCTATTTGATATACATGAAGCCCGTTGGTGCGGCACATGTAATACGGCCTATGTGATGTGGCCCACTTGACATAAGAGGCCCATTGTGATTTATTTGAGGCCCCGATACGAGGCCCACCTGATGTGTATTCGAGACCCGATGCTATGTATATTAGGCCCAATATGATGTATTCAAGGCCCAGGGGCAAGGCCTGATGTGATGTATATGTGGCTCATTGAGATTGTATGAGGCCCATGGGACGTGACTCATTTGATATATCCGAGGTCATGGGCGCGACCCATTGAAATGTATCTGAGGCCCATGGGTGTGGCCCATTGAGGGGGGGCACCATTTAAATAGTGGATAGTGATATCCACCGTTCAAACTTCTAAGGGCCGAGGTAGTTTCCCATTTAAGCTGGTAGTGTTTTCACTTTATGAGTAGGTCGGGTCTCAAATATACATAAGATTAGGCCCGAGTTGATATAAATGAGGCCCATCAGTGTGGCCTATTTGATATACATGAAGCCCGTTGGTGCGGCCCATGTAATACGGCCTATGTGATGTGGCCCACTTGACATAAGAGGCCCATTGTGATTTATTTGAGGCCCCGATACGAGGCCCACCTGATGTGTATTCGAGACCCGATGCTATGTATATTAGGCCCAATATGATATATTCAAGGCCCAGGGGCAAGGCCTGATGTGATGTATATGTGGCTCATTGAGATTGTATGAGGCCCATGGGATGTGGCTCATTTGATATATCAGAGGCCATGGGCGCGACCCATTGAAATGTATCTGAGGCCCATGGGTGTGGCCCATTGTGATACGTTTGAAGCCCTTGTAAGAAATCCAACGCGATATATGAGAGGCCCATGAATGAGGCCCAATGTGACGTATGTGTGGCCGTTACGTTGTTTATGAATCCCTTATGTAGGCCACTCATTAGGAGCAATGTTGGTTAGATGTCCACATTGAGGGACAATGATGGTTAGATGTCCTCATTGTGGCCTTCCCTTAGGCCTTGTTAGGCCCATTCTCTTCGTGGGTTAACCCCAAATAAGTGGGCCCCATTCACCGTAGATTGATGACTCCATGTTATCGGATTTGATATAACCACGGCCGAGTGCCGATCTTTATACTATGGTTGATCGGCTGATCATCTATGGACCCCGCCTTGCTTGTATATGCTGATTGTCGGTGTCGATTATCGTTGTTGATTATCGGTGCCGATTATCGAGGTCGAGGCCGATTATCGTGGCCAATTACCGATTATGATTGTCGTGGTCAGTTGACCGATTATCGATCGAGACTGATTATCGTGACTGATTTGCTGATTTTGATTATCGATCGATTTTGATCGCCTTGACCGATTACCGATTCTGACTAACGTGATCGATTTGCCAATTCCGACTATCGATCGGTGCGATTGTCGTGACCGATTTGCTGATTCTAATAATCTTGACCACTTGTCGATTTCGATTGACGTGACCAATTTGCCGATTCTGATTGTCGATCAGTGCGATTGTCGTGACCGATTGTCAATTTCGATTGACGTAACCGATTCGCCGATTCTAATTATCGATCGATTTCGAGTATCAAGGCCAATTTCGATGATTTTGATTTATCGAGGCTGATTGTGTATGTCGATTCTGATTGTTGAGATTAAGTATCGAGGCCGATTCTGATCTGTCGAAGACCGAGTATCAAGGTCGATTCCGATTGTCGAGGCTGAGTATCGAGGCCGATTATCGATGTCGATGCCGATTGTTAATTCTGACTCTAATTGTCGAGGCCGATTGAGGCTGATTCTGATTCTGATTATCGAGGTCGATTCTGATTTGTCGAGGATGATTGTATAGGCCGATTCTGATTGTCGAAGCCAAGTATCGAGGCTGATTCCGATTGTCGAGGCCGCGTATCGAGGCCGATAATGAGTGTCAATTCGATTGTTGAGGCCAAGGCCGATTGTTGAGACCTATATGATGTATATGCGACCAGCAGTTGGGGCCCACTGTGATGTATTCGTGGCCTATGGGCAAGGCCCATTGTAATATGTATTAGGCTCATGATGCATGGCCCATTTGATGTATTCAAGACCCATGTGTAAGGTCCACATATCATGTATTTAAAGCCAATGAGTAGGGCCCACCCGTTGTGTATATATGGCCCTTAAGTAAGGCCTATTGTGTTATATATTAGGCCTTTGTGTGAGGCCGTGGGCCCATTATATGTTTGGCTTTGTGCGAGCTATTCCTTGGGGGCAATGTTGGTTAAACGTCCACATTGTCGAGGTCGATTGTTGATACCGGTTATTGGTACCGATTATGAGTATGTGACTGCATAACATCATGATACATGTCCATACGCATCATTTGCATGTTTGTTATGAGATGTGGTTGACCATTGCATATGTCATTTGACAGATTGTTATGAGACTTCCTGATAGGCAGAGGTTATCTCACATGAGCGCACGGTATGCACATGATTGATGCATGACTGGATTGTATGGCTCATGCATCTTGCATTGTGTGCCCTAGAGACATCTGGGCCGTAGCCTCCACAGGCATATCGTGGATGGTCAGACGGGACACCGAAAATCTGTTCTACATGGGGTGCTATAGATATCCCTCGGTGAAAGTCCCTAAACCCTCTTGGTTCCAGAGGTTGCTCCAATGTCTAGACTGAGTGGATGCATGAGCGCATGAGGGCCATATACCGTTAGGCTGCGTCTCCCACTGTGTCGTGGTCGGTTGGAAGGGGGTACGGCCTTACCTGCCCCAGAGGAGGGGGCAATGCTAGGTTGAGTCTGACCAGCTCGAGGAATGGGTCTGCTATTGACGAGCCGGGCTCGATATTGGCAGGCGGATAGTGAGGTCTCTTCCACTCACCTTGTTGCACGCGATGGGGTAGCAATCTGGTTTGGAGTGTAATAGACCCCGGTAATTTTCTAGAGAGGAACCGTACCGATATGTGGACTTATTGAGGAGTTGCATACTCATGCATTCATTTCATTCACTATCCACTCGGGCTGGTGGTGCGTAACTAATTATTGTGTACCTTCACATGACCAGGATTTCAGTTGGGCGCGCGACTAACCTAAGACCAGGAGTTTACCACATTGAGTCTGACTATCCAAATTTAGGTATAAGACTGGTTTGGATAGAAGTCCTTTATGATTGACCCCATAGCCTGCGATACTACGTACTATCATCCCGACTTCACTCCAGCTTGGTCATTTCATTCGCATCGCATATTACATTGCATCTGTAGTACTTAGCATTTTGGATTGCCATGTTTCTGCATTGATATGGCCGTTAGTACTCATGTCTTGCATCGCATAGCCTTGGTACGACTGATGGCACTCATAGACTTATCAGTATATTTCCGCTTATTTTGGTATTGTATGATTTATGGCATTGTATCCTCGGCATGTAATATTTGGTTCGCTTTAACTCCTCATTTGCATAACTGATTTGCATTATGTACCCTGATATTGTATGACTCATGGACTTGTCAGTACTTCCGTTTACTCTTATTACTCTGATATTGCTTACTTGGCACTTTGTGCACACACTTTCACCTCCCACTAAGCTTTTTATAAGCTTATGCATGATAGATGCGTGCAGGTGATGTCAGGTTGCAGCAGCGTGGAGCTTGGAGCATGTAGCTGACTTCTAGAGCTTTGATTTTATTTTGACATATGTATTTCCCTTTTTAGCATTGTATTCAAGTTTATATTAGTGGATATGTGATGATGATCTTGCCTTTGTGATTTGGGTATACTTGTAGTTATGCTTATTACGAGTTAAATGTACATTGAAAAAAATATATATAAATAATAATAAAAAAACCTCCTTGTAGGATCCCAAGATCAGAATCTGGCGTATGAACGCTAGAAGCCGAGAATGAAGTACTACGGAGGCTGTCGGCACCGAATTCGGCGATTGGGATTCCTATGAATCCAATTTCTTGGTTCGGGGCGTGATAGTCTCAAAGCTTTTATCAGCTCGGGGAAGAGCGCGAGAGGCGAAAAAAAGAGAAGCTGAGCTGGAGGCCCTCAAAATCCAAGTGGGGGTCTTACGGGAGGAGAACACTTCCCTCCGCCTTGAGCAAAGCGAGCTGCGTCGGCGAGTTGAAGAAGAGAAGGCCAAGGAGCTTCGGCTACAGGAGACTGTTGTCGACCTCGGGGCTAGGGAGCTGCGATTGCAAGGGGCAGTGGAAGACTTGACAGCTCGATGTGACGCTGCGACTGCCGAGCTGACCCGGGCTAGGGCTCACGCGGACTCGCTGGCCCAGGAGAATGCTCGACTGGGGGAAGCTCTTGATCGAGCCGAGGTCGAGGCGGTGGAAGATCAGGCCCGAGCAGTTGCCCAGGGGAAGGAAACTCAACAGGCCGAGGATGCAGCTTCTTTGGCCGAGGCGGTGGTTGCAGCAGTAGAAGCCTTCAAAGTTTTAAAGGAGAAGGATGCTGAGGCCACCAAATTCTATGGCCGTGGCTATGACAATTGTATTGAGGCGGTCCTGGGTTTATACCCGGACCTTGACCTCGACTCAATACTACTTGAAGAAGCTGAAGAGTCACCTATAGATGAAGTTCACCCGGATATTACCCTCGATGCTCAAGCTCCCCCGCCACCCGCATAACTCAGATTACCCTCACTTTTTTATTTTGAACTGGTTAGAACTTAAACTGGTTGGAACTTTTTCTCTTTTTGATTGCTTTTTTGACCTTCTAATAGAGGTCCGTGGATGATGATTTTTGACCCTCTGGAGGGCGTATGGATGATGATATATTTTCTCTTTTTTATATGTTAATCCGTAGCTAATTTCTTGTTGCATGCTGACTGTAGATTACTTGATTGTCAGAATGAAAGGTTAATTTCGTTTACGGCGTAGCCTGAGCTGACCTTAACTTTCGGTGGGCTGGCGTTTCCCAACACCATCTTACTGTTGAGCTTTTATGGCTCGTTTATTGAGTCCGGGCCCCTAGGGGGTTGGCTCATCCCACAATTGGCCAGACCCTTCCATTTTACTTGTTAATTCACGAGCTGACCCCTATGTTAAGGGAGTCGAGTCAGCGCTTAGGCTTTTCCCCTAGTTTAGGGGATACCGTGTAGAATTTTTGTGGTATAACGTATTAATCTCTTTACGTTAAGTCCGCCCCTGCATAAGAGGCAACTTTTCCTTAGTCGATAATCCGTTTATGTAAATGAGAATAGGCAAATTTTATTAGGAGCCTTAAAGACTTGTCGCTCGGAGGCATACATTTTGCTGAAGGCCTTAAAGGCCTGTTGCCCGGAGGTGTACATTTATTGAGAGCTTTAAAGGCTAACCTGTCATGGATAATAAACTTTTAGATGCTCGACATTTCAGGGATGGGGGAGTTGACGACCTTCGAGGTCTTCTAGGTGGTAGGAGCCTGGTTTGGTTGACCGGACGACCCGATACGGTCCTTCCCAATTTGGTTCAAGTGTACTAGTCCCCGGCTCGACGGTATTTTGGAATACTCGGGGAAGGACTAGGTCCCCTTGTTGGAATCATCTTGTTTTGACTTTTGAATTGTAGAACCGTGCCACTTGCTGATGCCGAGCAGCGACTTGGAGCTTCGAGATATTTCTAACTTCTTCGAGCAGATCCAAGTTTGCGGCAATCTGCTCGAAATTTTGTTTTTCTTGGAAGCTCCCGACCCAGGCCGTAGGAAGACCAATCTCCACGGGCACCATCGTCTCCGAGCCATAGGAGAGCGAGAATGGAGTTTCACCTGTTGAGGACTGAGCTGTGGTCCTATAAGCCCAGAGAACGAATGGAAGTTCTTCTGCCCAACTGCCTTTTATTTTTTCCAGTTTTGTCTTGAGATGATGCTTGATGACCTTGTTGACTGCCTCTACTTGTCCGTTCGACTGGGGATGTCGGGGAGAAGAATAAGCATTCGTGATGCCGAGTCCTCGACACATGTTTCAAAATTTATCATTATCAAACTGTTGGCCATTATCAAACTGTGATTTTGGCGATGGGCTCAGCCTCGGCCCATTTGGTGAAATAGTCGACAGCGACAATTGCGAACTTGACTTGTCCCTTTCCTGTGGGTAGGGGACCAATAATGTCGATTCCCCACTGCGCAAACGGCCAGGGGCCGCTCATGGGGACCATCTCTTTAGCAGGTTGCCTCGGCACTGCCGCAAAATGCTGGTATTTATCACATTTTCAAACGTAATCTTTGGAATCTTCCTTGATAGTTGGCCAGAAGTATCCTTGTCGGAGTATCTTCAGAGCCAAGGCCCGACTGCCGGAATGATTCCCGCAGATTCCTTTGTGAATCTCTCGTATGACATATTCTGCCTCATCGGCCCGGAGACACCTGAGGTAAGGCTGAGAATGTACTTTTTTTTTACAGGATACCATCCAGGATGATATACCGAGCTGCTCGGACTCTGAGCCGCCTGACTTCTAGCTTATCCGAAGGGATCTCGCCCGTCGTGAGATACTTGAAGATTGGGTCCATACAGCTCGGATTCACTCGAACTAGATTGACTTCTTTCTCATCCTCGCTGATGCTTGGTTGTTCTATGAATTCGACAGGGATGATTCGTGGGATCTTTCCCTCCGAGGCTGAGGCGAACCGCACTAGGGCGTCGGCCCATGAATTTTCTGCCCTCAGGATTTGATGGATCGTGCAATCCAGAAAATTTTCGATTAATTCTCTCGCCTTATCCAGATAGGCCATCATCCTCATTTCCTTAGCCTCGTACTCAGCAGAGATATGATTTACCACTAGCTGAGAGTCGCATCGGACTTGAAGAGATTGGACACCCAGACTTGCTACCAATCTGAGTCCGGCTAACAAAGCTTCATATTCAGCCTCATTGTTTGAGGCTCTGACTCCCAACCTGATCGCGTATTGAACGGTCGTGGAGTCGGGTGCGATCAAGACAATCCCGGCCCCAGCCCCTTTGACATTGGATGACCCATCCACATAGAGAACCCATCTTGGATCTGATACTGTTTTTTGATCACCCGGAGAAGCGGACGAACTTGCTTCGACTTCAGCACCGATCTCCTCGGTCTCAGAGTGAATTCGGTGATGAAGTTGGCCATGGCCTGCCCTTTGATTGCCGTCTTCGGGCGAAACTGAATATCGAATTCACCGAGCTCGATGGCCCACTTAGTCACCTGACCCGACACCTCGGGCATCTGAAGGACTTGCCTGAGAGGGGAATCTGTTAGCACGATTATAGAGTGAGCTTGGAAGTACGGGCGTAACCTCCGAGCTGAAACAACGAGGCTGAGTGTTAGCTTTTCCAGGGTTGAGTATCTCGTTTCTGCCGGCACCAAGGCTTTGCTCACATAATAAATAGAGTGTTGCTTGCCTCCAACTTCCCTAATCAGAGCCGAGCTGACGGTCGAGGCTGAGACTGCGAGGTAGAGGAATAGGGGCTCGCCTTCTTCAGGTTTGGACAGTAGAGGGGGTGAACCCAAGTACTGTTTCAGCTGCTGGAAGGCATGCTCACACTCCGGCGTCCACTCTACCTTCTTATGACCTTTCAATTGCTGGAAGAAGGAGAGACACTTATCCGTCGCTCTGGAAATGAAAGGTCCGAGCGCTTTGACTCGACCCGTAAGGCATTGTATATCCTTGATAGTTCGAGGCGAACTCATGTCAAAGAGTGCTTTGATCTTTTCAGGATTAGCTTCGATTCCTCTCTGACTAACTTGAAAGCCGAAGAATTTTCCTGAGCCGACTCCGAAGGCGCACTTCGTTGAATTTAGCTTCATCTGGTATTCTCGAAGGACGGCGAATGTTTTCCTCGAGATCCGTCAGGTGATCGGATGCTTTGATGCTTTTTACTAACATGTCGTTGACATATTCTTCCATGGTGCATCCGATCTGTTTGGAGAACATCTGATTCACTAACCTTTGATACGTGGCACCAGCGTTCTTCAGGCCAAATGGCATGACCTGGTAACAGTAGAGTCCCTTGTTTGTGATGAAGATAGTCTTCCGCCTGTCTGGGGGGTGCATCGCAATTTGATTATATCCGGAATATGCGTCCAAGAAGGAGAGCAATTCATGGCCCGCCGTACAGTTTACCAGTTGGTCGATCCGAGGCAGTGAGAAGCTATCTTTCGGACAAGACTTGTTTAAGTCAGAATAGTCCACATATACCCGCCACTTCCCATTGGCTTTCTTCACAAAGACCACTTTTTCGATCCAATCGGGATAGTACACTTCCTCTATAAATCCTGCGTCGAGTAGAACGGAGACCTCGTCAGCAATTGCTTCGCATCGCTCAACATCGAATGACCTTCTTTTCTGCTTGACGGGTTTGTGATCTGGATCTATATTAAGTCTGTGGACCATGACTTCCGGAGAGATTCCGGGCATATCTTGATGGGATCATGCAAAAACATCCCCGTGTTGTCGCAGAAATGCTAAAATTTCAGTCCGTTGCTCTAGATTCAGTGATGTTCCGATCTAAACAGTTCTGCTCGGATCGGCTTCATCAAGCGGCACTTTCTCCAGATCTTCTACAGATGAGCCTTCCGCAGGTCCTCGGGGATCTAGGACATTGATGGCGAGCACCTGCTTGACTGACCCCTTCTTTTCTGCAACTGCATAACATCTTCGAGCTTCTCGCTGATTGCCTCGGAGGTAACCTATTCCGCCCTCGGCGGAAAATTTCATCATCAGGTGATAGGTAGAAACAACTGCTCTCATTGCATTGAGAGAAGGTCTACCCAAGATAACATTGTGCACAGAAGGCACATTGACAACTAAGAAGTCCACCATGAGTGTGACTTGATGTTGTCCTTCTCCCGCAGTCATAGGGAAGGAAATGACTCCTTCAGAAATCACTCTTTTCCTGGCAAAGCCGTGCAGGGGGTCTTCACAGGTCTGAGATGGGACCGTGGAATCTTCATTTTTTCAAAAGCTTCTGAGTAGATTACGTCGGCCGAGCTTCTGGTGTCGACCAAAATGCAGTATACTTTACGATTCGCAATAGTCATGGTGACTACTAGAGCATCGTTATGCGGGTGTTGAATCCCGCGCACATCTTCTTCCGTGAAAGTTAGAGTGCACGGGCTGACCCGAAGTTCCTTACTAGGCCACTCGGTTAAATGGACATAGTGTGTCAGTTCGGATTTTTTGGAGTGACCCTTTCGCGCCCTATTTGAATCTCCCCCACCAGACGAGCCCCCGAAGATGGTGCGGATCTCAGCGGGTTCTTCCACGGCTTCATTTGGCTGCTCGCGTTTCCTTTCTCCTCTCCGAGCGGCTTTTCCTTCTTTTGTGTATCGACGCAGGTGTTCTTTTCGAATAAGGGCTTTGATCTCATCCTTAAGGTCTACACAGTCATCAGTATTGTGACCGTGGTCTCGGTGGAAGCGACAGTACTTGCGCTTGTCTCGATGATCTGGGTCGGCCCTCATGCAGACGGGCCAATTCAGCATCTTCTCACCTCGGATGTCCAGTAGAATTTGCTCGGCAGATGTGTTAAGGGGGGTGTAGGAGCGAAAATTTTCCTCTGGTCTCCTGCTCGGGCAACGATCGTGAGAGGTGTGTTCATCAGTCCCTTTGTTAGACGTATGAGATTTCTCGTTCCTAGGCCTGTTCCCCTTACCGTTTGGCTCGGTCACTTTGACACTTTTACCGGCATTGGTGAATTCCTCCGCGTTGGTATACTTTTGAGCTCTGACCACAAGTTCAGCCTGTGTCTTTGGTGGATTCTTCCCAATGAAGAAGGTGAACTTTCCTTCTTTCAAGCCACTGAACATAGCGGCGAGGGCCATTTTGTCATCATAGTCTTCCACTAGTAACGCTTCCTCGTTGAAGCGAGCAATGCCTTCAGTGACTCCTTCGGCCCTTGCTTGATAGTAAACAAGTGAGTGTTGGGCTTTCGACTTCTCTTACCGCTGATGAACTGGGTTAGGAATAGTTGGCTCAACTCTGCGAAGGAGCTGACAGAGTTTGGTTTGAGTTGCCGGTACCAACTCCGAGCGGATCCCGTTAGTGTAATCGAAAACCCTTGGCACATCATTGCATCCGTTGCTGTCTAGATCTGCATCCAGGAGCGGTAGGCTTCCACGTGCTCGGATGGGTCCCCAGACCCAGAATATTGAATGACGGGTGGTATCCGGAACCTCTGAGGCATCACCTCGTTCATGATTTTCGAGGTGAAGGGAGGTTCGGTCTCTTCCATCATTGCCTGAACGGCAGTGGAAACTGACGTTGGTTGCTGTTTTTTCTCTAGAGCTAAGAACTTGTTGTTGAGCTCCTCGAACCGCTTCTCTTATTTTCTGCCACAATCTCTTGGGCGTTCTCTCTCTCTGGACTTCTCCTCTCCCTCCTTCGTTCCAACTGATGACGGAGGTCCGTTGATGCCAGGGTTGAAGTAACCGAGGCATTAGTCGGAGCTCGCATTGTGGTATTCCGAGCCGAGAGTCAGATTTGAGTCGAAAGAGGATGTTGACTCGATATGAGCACCTGAGGATGCTGGGGTGCCTCAGGCCTCACAGTCCTCGGCGCGAAATGGGCTTCCACAACCGGGCCGACTGGTTCGGGGACAGGATCTTCTTGAGCCAGGCGTAATTGCGGCTCCTGTTGCTGCTTCATCCTATTTACTTCATCACGTAAGGCTTGTATCTCGTCCTGCATGACTCGATACTTGCTTGCCCGGTTGCATGAACATTGGGAAGGTCCTGGGCTGATTTCGCATGAAGTAGTGATGAGGAACGAGTTTGTTCGTTTTGCTCTGGTTCCGCAGCTACTGTTTTCTTCTTTCCTCTCGCCATTATACTCGAGAATAGGAACGTGACTTTTTGTATCAGATTCCCACAGACGACGCCAAAAAATGTTGAGGTCAAAATCTGGATCGCTCTCCACTCCTCGAATAGACCCTGGTCCTGCACAAAGGGTGAACAAAGGAGACCCTGGCTAAGCCGAGGGACCCTCTGATGCCTAAGTCAGGTAAAGGGAATCAGGGTCTTAAGTTGTAAGGTAGAGGGAGAGTGCAAGATATTACGTACCTGTAGCAATAACGTCTTCGTGTATTTATACCTGGCTGTATGATGATCCACATCCGTTAATCACGGCACGATTTCCTCAATTAGGGAGATTTTAAGATCATGGGGATACTGCGCGCAATCCAAGGACCACGTAATATAGGACGCACATCGTGCGTATCTGCGAGCGACATTATCGGCCTTCTCCTCTTATGGTAGCTTCCAAGTTCAGCCCGAGGGACGTCCGCCTCAACCTCCACCTCGGAGTATAGAGTCGGCTCGGACATTTCAGTAGATAAGGTTAGCTCAGCCCGAGGGGCGTCCGCCTCACCCTCCGCCTCGGAATATGGAGTCGGCTCGGACCTTTTAGTAGGTAAGGTTTCCGACTGGCAGAAATAGGCCTTTGTCGACCTTTGTCTGAGCCGAGCAGCTTCGATTCCTCTGATCGGATTAACATACCGTAGGGCCTCAGAATCATGAGGAGCTCGGATATTCCCATAACAGATTTCATTAATCGAGTGCCTTTAGTATGTGCTGAAACATGATTTTTGATTGTTGATTTGATCAAGAAAATTTCAAAAATTCAAACTCACTCACTAGATACTTTTGGACATTTTTCAATTCGATTGACAAAGGTATTGTTTCAATAGATAGTATGTTGATTACAATTGATTCGAAACAATTCGATCCATAATTTGCTCAATTTCTGTATAAGCACGTCTTTTGTTTCTAATTATGTATGGGGTGTATGAATATGATGCTGAACATGAGAGCTTGATAGCTAAAGGTTTTGAGAGAGAGAGAGAGCTAGGGTTTTCAATCGGTAAGTTGTTCAATTTTTGGTAACTTTTTTATTATAGTGAATTGTTTCTCGTGTTGTGCAGTGATTTTTTTTTTTTTTTTTTCTTCTTTTGCAAGGTTTTTTCCATGAAAAATACTCATGTGTTCTTTGTGATTTTTATTGTGTTATTTAATTCTATTTGAAGTTGCTTCTGCGCCCAATTAGTCGTGTTAGGGCTTGTTACGTTCCCAACAGTTGTTGCAAATTAACATTGAAATATGATAGTGGGAACAAAAAAAACCCAGAAAAATCTCTTTTGAAGGATCTTGATTCCTCTGGAATCTACCTCAAAAACCTTGCTACCAAACGAGCCAAAAATCACAAATCCGTGCAAATCCATGTTGCCTAACGAGTATTAACTGATTTGGAGCGCATGCTGAGAAAAGACACCATGATTTGATCATTTCCACGATCTTTTTACTTTCAATATTTTATAACTCAACTTTTATTGAGCAGGAGGAACCAAAGGTTCTATAGAACAACCAAAGTCAAGAAAGGTCATCCAGCAAAAAAGTCATCTCTTGTTGCTATCTTTGATTCTAACAATCATTTTTTAAGGCCTGCCCATGAGATGGTTTGAGATCTTCTTAATACAATCAAGAGATTCGTAAACCACTGTATTTTAATATAACATCTCCACTTTAAAAGCAGAATGCATCCATGTCAATTTGAAGGTTTATCATGGGCTGGCCCGTTAGGCTTTGGCTGGTCCATTTTATGCTCTGGGCCTGAGAATAGGGATGTTGAATGGATGGACCTGGCACAGGTTAAGCAAAATCAAAGTTTTGAATAGGCTTAGACCGAATATTTCAAATTCCAAGCAGAATCCAATGCCAGCACTGCCTGGCCTGTTGATAGCCCTAGCCAGGGTGAGGTTGGGGGCTGTTTGGCCAGTGGCTGGGCCTGGTTACACCAGGACCTAAATTTTACTTTGCGAGTTAGACTTGGGCTGACCTCCGCCCAGGCCAAGCCAGTACGGATTCACTGTCATACATGTAAATGATTCGGCTGTGGATATTAAATGGAGTGAATATGGCTTGATGTGTATTGTTAAATTAGTGTGAATTTCAGATTTTAGTCCATCCACCACGGGTCAACAATTTAGAGGGTCCAGATTTTCTTTCACTTGAACTAGGACTGGGCCATGACGGGTCAAAATGGTCCATGGCCTGAGAAATGTTTATGCTGGCTAAGCTAGAGTTTTTCTTAGGTGAATCATAAGCTACCAGAGGCCTGTCCGGAGAGGCCATGTGGCCTGGTCCGGTTGGAGCAGAGAGAGAGAGAGGATTGCAAATATACGGGGTAGCGGATTAGATGAGACGCCGGATCCACTGAGGTGGGTGGAGCCCCTGACTGTGGAGCTTAGGGTGATGTATGTGCTGCCTTAAATCCACACAGTCCAATATTTTTTAAAGCTCATGTTAGGGCATGATCTCAAAAATGAAGCTTAATCGAATCTTAGGTGGACCCCACCACAGGGAACAGTTGTGATTGAATCCCCACTGTTAAAAAGTTTACGGATTCCACTGGAATGTTTATTTGCCATCCAACCTGTTGATAAGGTCACAAACACCTGGATGAAGAGACCACATAAATATCATCTTGATCGGAAGCTTTTGTGGCTCATGAGAGGTTTTTAATGGTCAATCACTGCTGTTTCCTGTGCTATGGTACATCCGGGAATTGGAACTGCTTTGTTTTTTGGATGGACGGTATGGATGTAGTCACATACATCACAGTGACCCCACGGTCAGGGTTCTCACCCACGTCGGTGGATCCGGGGTCTCATCTAATCCGCTCCCCTGAAAGGGGATTTCCTGCCAAAAGGGTTTTGGAAGGAAGTTCCTGCAGTGGGGCAGATCCAAAGCTCACACAAGAGTTAAAAGTGTGGGAAAAGAAATTCCTACAGTTGAAACCTTCCCGAGTACTTTGATGTTTATATGCCATCAAAACCATTTATAAGGTTATTTCTATTGGGATGAACTGAAAAAACAAATAAAATTATCTTATTTTAAACTTATGTGGTCATAAATTGTTTCAGTGTTGGTGGCCCAATCTTCACTGTTTTCTATGATGTGGCCTACTTGAGTTTTGGATCTGCTTCATTTATGGCTCTCTTTTCTAAAATTAGTAGAAAAAATGGATGAATAAAGTGGATTTATGGCAAACATCAAGGTAATCCACACATAGCTTCCCAGCCCAAGAACTTCCTTCAAAAGGCTTTAGCAGTAAATCGGTGTCCCAAACACCTGGTTGTTAGAAGAGGAGACTAGGGGTGTTAATGGTCCTATTCGGGCCTAAAAAACCAGAATTTTGAATAAGACCGAAGCAGTTCAAAATCTGGGCTGAGACCTACACAAGCCAGCCGTTGACAGCCCTAGAGGAAATATCTTGCCTTCTTATACCAGATGGGGAGAAGGAAGGGGGTGCACATTAGTCCCCCTTAAAGACCCAAAATCACATGCCATGGTAACAAAAGCAGGGAAGATGAGACATCCGTGCCGGTCTGCAATATATCTGGCGGGTCTCCAGATCCTCTGTTTACTACAAACATAAATTTTTTTTTATTGTTGCAATGCTATTGGGCCACATCATCATAGACTACATTCACTGTAGTAGTGTTGACCAATCACAATGTAGAAAAATAGAAAATTCCTGTTTGTGGCGAACGGAAGATCCAGATTGGATGCTATGACATGATCTCACTTATTGCCCAAAAACATTCAAATACTGTCAATTAAAATAATAACTTCCCTCCCTCTCTCTTTCCTTCCCGAAGACCGTGGGAGCTGAAAGAACATAAAACAGAAAGGGTAGAGAAGGAATAAATGTCCTTTACCTGTTACACACTACCAGTCGTCGTCGCATGCGTTGCTCTTTTGCTCGCATACATGCATACATGGTTAGGGCTGTCAACGGTTCAGTTGGAGCAAAGAGAGAAAGATTGGGGCGAGCGTTGTACCCTTGCAAGCCCTAACGGTGAAGCTGTTTACATGTCCAATACATAGATGGACTTGAATTTTAGACTGGAGCCTGGTACTCGAGCCCAGGCTTGCGGTGAACCATCGTGGTTAAATAGAAATCGGATTGTGTATTGAGTTAGTCAGTTTGTTTTAATCGTACTCAGTAAACTTTGTTGGGCTCACCGTGAATATTTGTAGTTTATCCACGTGGTACATCCGTTTTTAAATATTATTTTAGGGGTTGAGCCGAAATTGAAGCATATCCAAATCTCAAGTGTACCTACCACATTACAGGAAACGGTGGGAATAATGATTTCCACTGTTAAAATATTGATAGGGCCCACAGTTATGTTTATTTTCCATCCAACCTGTTAATAAGATCACACAGACACGGATGAAGGGAAAACACAAATATCAGCTTGATCCAAAACTCGTGGCCCTCAAGAATATTTCAATGGTAGACATTCAATTCACACTATTTCCAGTGGTGTGGTTCATTTGAGTTTTGTATATGCTTCATTTTGGGCCTCAAACCATAAAAATATTTGGTAAAATGGATGGACGGAGTGGATAAAGTACATAAATCACGGTGGATCCCACATAGTTTACTCAGTACGCAATCCATTTGAATAACCATGCAGCCTCAAGTGAGAAAATTGTTGATGCTCTTGCAAAGCACGACCGTACACATGCATGCACAAACTATTATGTGCGTAGCATTATAATTTGATCATAACCGTTCATTCCATGGGTCCACCATAGGTGGGTTACACCATCTAACCCAAATTCACATTAAAAAGATGATCAAAACAATCCGATTGGTGGTCATCAATATCATCAAAACCTCTCCCCAACCGCGTACTCAAATGTTTGATCACGAGTACAAAAGTCAGGCCAAACCGTGACTCCAGTGGACCATAACAAAGGAAACAACGAGGGAGAAGGCTCGTAATGTTTGGGGCACACTGTAGTGTGAATAGGCCATCCAACCTAGTGATTAGGTGCACCCCATCAAGATGAACGGACGTCTAGAAATTGAGGTTGATTTAAAATGCAGGTGGGCTACTATAGAAAATAATAAAAGGTGGGCTACTCTAATTTCATGGTTTTGCACATGATTTTAAATTCTACATTGTTTTTTTTTTTTTTAAATTTTTTATTATTTTTTATTTTTAAGCGCAGCGCTCCTGAGTTTTCCATCACCTGAGTTTTGCTCTTCTTTTTTTACCGAAAAGGCATAGAGGATGCGTGGGTTAAATGCTACAAACGCGAAATCGGATTGCCTCCTGAGTTGCTCGGTATGCTTTTATTGTACTGAGTAAATTCTATTGGGCCCACCATGAATGTATGTGGTTTATCCACGCCATCCATCCATTTTTCCAGCTCATTTCAGAGATTCAGCCAAAAATTGAAGTATATCCAACACTCAAGTAGACCCCACCACAGGAAACAGTGGGAATAATGATTTCCAGTGTTGAAACCTTTCTGGGTCCCACAGTGATGTTTACTTGTCATCTAACCTTCATAGGATCACACATATATGAATAAAGGGAAAAAACAAATAAAACTTGATCCAAAACTTCTATAGCCCCCAAGAAATTTTCAACGTGTTTACTGTGGTGTGGTTCACTTGAGATTTTTTTATGCTTCATTTGTTGGCTCAAGACTCACAATATATATCTGGTAAAATGGATGAACGGAGTGGATAATATATAAAGTACAGTCGGCTCAATAGAGTTTACTCACGATGAGAGCATACTGAGTTACTCAATGCCCAATCCGCTTCCTACAAACACATGATATTGGACCACAAAAAGCTCTACGGTACAGTAAGTTAAGACTCATAAAAAAAGAGATGTAGGGATGAATTTTCTGGAGAATAGTTGGTCTATCATGGAACACATTTAATCAATGGTTTGGTCCACCAACCATAGCCCCACCTCGATGGAATTGAAATCCCATCACGTGTCGGCCCATGACAGCCAATGACTGCCGGCTTCAGAGGCAACTAAAATGGTACGCCGAAACCAACTTTTTACCCTTGATAGGACTGAGCATCAATATCTAAATAATAATGCTATAGAAAAAGGACTTAGAGTGCGCGTGCCGTACAACCCTCACTAGTTTTTTACCGTCCAAAAAGGGCCCATCAAGCATCGAGATTTTTACCGTTTAAAAATAAGTTTGAACGCGAAACTGCACTAAGGATGCAGCAATGGGCTCAGGATTTGGATTTGGTACAGTAAGGATGCGGCACTGGGCTCAGGATTTGGATTTGGCAGTCCGACTTCTGATTTGGTAGTGACCCCTCCAGTACCAAGATCTTGGTATTAGTCAGTGCTAGAAAAGCCCTTTGCGCCCACCATGATAGATGTATTTTAACCACACTTTCCATCCATTTTGGATCATTATTTTGTATCCATCCATTTTGGATCATTATTTTAGGGCATGGTCCAAAAATGAGGCAAATCCAAATCTCAGGTGGAATGCACCATAAGAAAACAGTGATGGTTGAACACCCAACATTAACAAGTTCTTAGGGGCCACTGTACGTTTATTTGCCATCCACCCTTTTATTAGGCCACACCGATTTGAATGAAGGAAAACACAAATATTACCTTGATCCAAAACTTTTGTGCCCCCAAGAAGTTTTTTATGGTGGGGTGTTCAATCACCTTTGTTTCATGTGGTGTGGTCCACCTAAGATTTGGATCTACTTATTCCAAAATTGGCTGGCAAAATGGATGGGTTGTAAGAATCCTATAAGGTGGGCCTTATTGATCAATGGTCCGGATTGTCCTAAGAGTTGGATAATATGATCGGGTGTACTAGTGGGCCCCACTAAGTTGTGATATATTTAGAAATTCATGTAAGGGGTAGAGTGCTACAACTGTGATACGCACACAGTGTTTTAGAGGAACTAAGATTACCAGTTTATGTGGAGTCTTGGGGAGAAGAGTTTTGATGGGTTTCAAACTCTTCACCCCTCTAACATATATCAACAGGGCTTGGTCCCCAATCCAACACCACCGACAGAAGCAACAATCCCATTAGAGCTTCTCTAAGGGTGTAAGGAGAGGAAGACTCCGACATCCGATCTACAACAATGGCGTCCCAACAAGGTATGCCCTATAGTTCTTCAGATCTCTATATCCTATATGCACAACACAATCCTTGCAATTCCGCATTATTAGATCTCACGTGGACGTCATAGATAAAACACATATATCATTATGAGGCTCACAACACTAACCAGTACCTGGGCTCAATACTATGTTGATGTGGCAAAGTTTAGTAGGCTACACCATGATGTATGTATTATATTCACACTGTCCATCCATTTTGCCAAGATGACTTAGGCGGTTATTGGAGAATTATCCTTATAGCTATTTTTCTGCATATGTTGATGTGCAAATAACCGTAGGCCATTATGCAGTCATGGCCTACCATGTTATACCAAGTGTAAAGAGAATGGTTTGTTTGTAGTTGGTCATCTTGTTTACACCTCTTCAGGCTACTACATGGTTTACAGCCTTCATGCTCCATCATGTGTAGATGGTAGCTATTATTTCTTCTACTCAAACGTGTGTCATGTGCCACCTACTATCTAGGGGTGTACACAGAACCGGTAGAACTGGTAAACCGGATTGGAACCGACTTTGGTCCGGTTCTGAAGTGCATCAGTTTCGAAAATTAAAGAATTAGTTAGTTTAGTTCGGTTCTCGATTTGGGGTTCTATAGAACTGAATCGGACCGTAGAACCGAATCCTGGAACTAGACCCCTTAGTCAATAAATATTTAAATTTTATTTTTTTAAAAACATAAAAATTAGACCATTCATCGATTGGATCACAACACGAATAGACATTGGCAGCAAAATCATTTTGGAAAAACAAAAGGGTTGTGAAAACAAACCATGACAAGATTACTCTCTGTGAAATTTTTTAATAGAGGAGCTTGGGTAGAATTATAAATAAATAAATAAATAAAATCATGTCATCAGGCTAGATTATAAAAACAAACCATGCAATTGAGCTTGATTATAAAAGGAACTAAACCAGAATCAAACCTATTTTTTACGGTCCAGTTCCAATTCGGTTCTAGGGTGCAAACAGTGTGGTTATGGTTCTAGTTTTCTTGGAATCGTTGGGAACAGATCGGTTCTGGTTTCACCCTAGAACCGGACTGAACCAAACCATGTGCACCCATACTACTATCAACCTAACTTTGTCTTAACTTCACTCTTACAACTCTTTTTATTTAAAATTTTCGGCCATAAAAGTTTCACCACCTTGTTGATCATCTCCTCATCGATGATGCCACACATACAAAGTGGCTATTTATTCTTATCTTCTCAATGGTGCAACATGTGTGACATGGCCTTGGCTAGCTGGACATTACTTTCATGGCCTCCCATGACTCTTTTGCTTTTGACTATATCGGTGAGTCAATCGTTAGAGTGGCCATGCATGAAGATCCCGGATTTGGCTTATCTTGAGATTTTGTTATCACATGGTATTGTCTTTATCGTTTAACCTAACACCATCAAATTAAATGTCAACATAAATATATTTATTTGTTAGATAAGTAAAAAATCAAGATAAGCTACTTAAACACATAAATAACTTAAGCGAAACGACTTACAATCCATAAGGTTATTAATGATGCATTAGTTAAGTACATTTCCGCTTGTAGGTTAAGGGTTCGATTTTACAGTGTAACTAACTCATTGACTGGCTTTTGAGCCACCAAAAATGGTGTCAACCCAGTAAACGGTCAAGCCGATTAACCAACGAGTCTTGCTGAGTTGACAATGAGTCAGGCTGAGTTCCGAGTTTTCTAAAAGACTCAGCATGAAATCCCACCAACTCAAATATACTGCGCTGACTTTCGAGTCGACGCAATGAGCTCTAGAAGAAAGACACAAACATGGATTTTGACTGGGCCTAACTCCTTCGGGTCCAAGTCAAGTTACGACTCACTCAATTAGGGGTATTGCAGCCCGACTCGGGCGAGCGGGTTTATGGGCTTTAAGTAAATATAGTAAATATGGCATTCAAGTAATTGAAAAATTGAAGTGTCTAATTTATGGGCTCCCATAACTTATGCTTATTTGATTATCTAACTATTTGATTGGTGGCAAACAAGTGTCCACCAATCAGGGTTAAGCGAGGGTAGCTCTGCCACAATCGGTTTACTATATTTAGTTTGAGTTAACGCTTGCCATGTGTACAGTTTCTGAGTGCCTACATGCATATCAAGCGTCATACGGTACCAGCGTAACAGATAATATGGTCAGGAACATCTCTGCTTTATGTGGAATGGAATTGGTTTCTCAAGGAGCAGACTGAGTGAAATTCAAAAGTATGCCATTGCTAGGATTCGGCAAACCATTTCAGATTATCGTGACATTCATTTTATGGGCATGATTCCTTTTATCAATGATTCCTGAATGGATAGGTTGTGGTCCATGTTAAGGGAGATTAAGAGAAAATTGTATGTCTTTGTTAAAATTTTATATATATATATATATATATATATATATATATATATATATATATATATATATATGTTGATGCAAAAAAAAAAAAAAAAAAAACTGGTGCGCCCTCCTCCCTCTTACCACCTGCACGAAAAGGAGACAAAGGAGACCCTGGCTAGAGCCGGGGACCCTCCGATGCTAAAGTTAGTGATAGGATTGTGTGATGACGCAGGGGAGGACGTGAGGTCGAGCACCGTCTTCCTCAAGAGGATAAATATTCCGAATCCACGGAACTTCTCTGGACTCCTCACAGAGACTTCTCGAATCCACGAGAAAAGAGAGCAGAAAATATAAATAAATTCTAAATAAATTCGAAATAGATTAATTCATTCATAAAAACGAGTTCACAACCCTTTAAATAAGGGTACTAAGCAATGGGAAAGAAATTAGAATCAAACTACAACTAGGACTCCTAGAATTCGCGACTTACTATAAATAGTAAACTTACTATTTATAGACGGTCGTGATGTCTACTAGTGCGCAAGGTTTTCGGCCAAAAATAGTAAGTGTCCTATTTGGCTTCACCAACCCGTTCTCCTAATTATTCTAAGCTCTTTTCACGTTGGGCGCAACTCCTAAAGCCCGACGGATGAAGAGTTATAAGCAAACTAAAACTTACTATTTATAGTAAAAACGAAATTGAAACAGGGAAACGACCGTGAAATCAGGGGTTTCTCGCAATTCCGAGCGTCGCAACCCGGCGTAGCTGGGTTGGTTGGCTAAAGTAGCTCGTTCTACCCCAAAATCATATATTTTTCGTCCGCTAACTCATCCCGGATTGCGAGATACGCCTGATTTAAGGTCTGATGGTCCAGATCACTTCTGTCGCCGACCGGGCCTTTTCTGATCCATCTTTGCCATGTAATTGTCCGCGACCCGCTCTACATCATGTGAGAAGGGTTTTTAAGAGAGTTTTCTGCGTACCTTTCATCTTGGAGGTCTCATGTATTTATAGAAACGGGAGGGTCTCATCGTGCAGGGTTCTTCTCCTGATATCTTGGAAATTTGATTTTAATCCGTTTTTGGACTCTATCAAATCCCGAGATTTTCGGAATCGGGAATCCTTTCACTGGATTTTCGAGATAGCGTTTTCATTTACACCGTCTTTTTCTTGTTTGGCTCGGTCCTGACCGACTCTGGTGATGAGTGGATCTCAGCTGGCTACAAGGATAACTGTTTGCCTTCTGTCGGATGAAATGGAGCCGATCCGTAATCAATATCCCCTCTTAATCCGATAGTTGACTCTATAACCGACCTAAATATGGGTCGGTTTTATGGTCGTTCGGGTGGCTTCTCAGCTTCGGGTCTTAATCGACCTCTTTAGATGTTGCTGCCTCATTTACCGAGTCAACTTTATGCATCTTATATACTTTGCCTTGTGGCTTATGACTTTTTAAGTCTCAGGCGGGATTCATTTCCCGGAGCTCGAACTAAGTCTTTCCTTTAGGCTATTTTGCTTACCTGCCTAGATCGGGCTTGTTGCCTTAGAATCTCGGGCAGTATCAGTAGAGTTGGTCCATTCCATAACTGGGTCTTCGGACTTATCATATTTTTTCCCAACAGTAAGCCCCCTTACTCTTTGTATCGACCATGTTGATCCTAAGGAGTAAAGAGTTTTTGAGTCGGCTTAAAATGGGGCCGACATTATGATGGAACATTTAATGCTCGTAGGGGTCATGCATCGTCTTGAACATGCGTCGGTTCGTTGATCAAGACTGCACATGCGGGAAGCCATCAGAACATTCTTTCAGCTTATGAGCGTTGGACGCGTGGCGAGGGCGACACCTGTGTCAGTTGGCATGCGCCACGTGTCGGGCGGGGGAGTTGAAGCGGCCGTCGATTCGACTCCTCCTTAAATGCCCTTGCCACGTGGCAGGGCTATATAAGGAGGAGCGGGACGCTCCTCTCCCATTTTCACTCGCTCGCCTGTTTTTCTCTTCCCTGCTCTCCACTTTCTCTGTTTTCGCATTACGCCATTTTCATTGTTTTCATCCTTCGTTTTCGACTTTCGCTTCCACGTTCGCCTCCTTTTCAACCCTCCTCGCTATCTTCGGTGAGTTTCGAACTCTCTCCCCCCCCTTTCATTTTTGATTTTAATGGCAATGCACAACTCCTCAAGCCCCCAAGAGGGAGTTTCTAGTGAAGAAGGTGAAGCGACGCGTTTCTGGGACGTCTCGGAATCACCTTCATTGCTGACGGCCGGAGATGGCCGTAGGTGCCAACACTGCCTTTCAGCACTCTGAAAGAGTGACGGGACTCTCGGCGTAGCGTCCTGGTTCTGCAGGTCCCTCTTGCGGAGGGACATCACTAGCAACTACCCCTGGCAGAGGAGGAATCGGAGGAAGAGGAAGAGGAGGCCGAAGGAGTCAGTGATTCGGTCTCTACCAGGAGATCAGCGAAAGCTACTGAATCGGTGGCCGAGGGAGGGGAGGCTGGAGATGAACAGAAGGGTCCAATTCTCTCCGTTTTAACCGAGATGGATCAGGTCAGAATTATAATTGGGTATCATGTCTTGGACTCGATCATCCTTTGCCTTCTCCTACCGAGTGAATTACCTGACCGTCCTCCTGCTGGGATGGTTGTTATTTTTCAAGTTGCTCTAAATGCGGCTTACGTCTGCCCCTCCAAGGAATAGCTCGGGACCTGCTTTCCCGACTTCAGATAGCGCCTGGGCAGATAGTCCCGAACGAGTGGAGAAACTTGTTCAGATGCTCGGTGTTGTGGGCTGAGATAGAATAACCCCCACTGACCATCGATGAGTTTCTCCATTTATTTCAAGTACGACCGAATTCGCAACAGTCTAGCTGGTACTTTTTGTATGCTTGGCAGAACAAGGGTAGACCTTTGATAACCGACCCTCCTACCTCCAAAAAGCACTGAAGAGATAGATGGTTTTGGGCATGTGGCCGCTGGGAGACTCCCGAGCCAGGGCTCATCGAATATCGTGTTCCTTGGACATTCTCCCAAGCAAGTGACTCGGCGAATATTTTTTCCTTTATCTTCACGTACTATTACGTCTCTGAGTCTGATTGAATGCGTTTCGGAAATATCCCCGAGCGAATATCGAAACTCAGAGCCGACGCTTTAGATCGGATCAAGGATCTGAAGGCACTAAGTCCGGAGCAGCTGTCTTGGAAGAGATTTCTTCAGCCGGAGCGGCTTTTTGACTCGGGTTTGGATTCAGCCATAATAGGTACTTCCTAACTGTTTGTTGCATTCCCTCTGAATTTTGTTTAACTCATCTTACTTATTCTGATGCAGAGATGACTGAGGCTCGGCCCTTCCTCCGTCCGCCTTCCAAGATGAAGGCCCCTCCAAGGTCAGAGACTCATCCTTCAAAGAAGTCAAAGATGGTCTCGAAGACTAGGGGGCAAACTGCCCCGGCCATCTCGACCGTGATAATCTCTGACCCAGAGGAAGGGGAGGAAGTGGTGGACACGGTGGCTCCTGAGCCTCAAGTGGCTCCTGAACCAGGACCTATTGCAGAGCAGGTTCCGGAACAGACGGGGGAGCAGAGGAGAGGAGAGCCCTTAGGAGGGGAGACGACTCAACATGGGACGTCGAACTTCCAACGGCTGTGTCGGACCTGGTCCCTTGGGTAGTTTCCCATGGGAGCGAGAAAGAGTTCGCTGCCCTCTTTGAAGCTCCCCAAAAGAGGACTCTCTCTCTCATGCAGCGAAGATACTCATCGACGTGAGATTTGAACTTCGTGCTTGCCTTGTCAATTTTTTCGAGCTTGATCTGACTTTACTTTTCCTTTTGCAGTTCGCCCCTTGCATGCTCAGGGCTAGCTCGGAGCTGGCCGATGCTCAGAAACGGGCAGCGGAGGCGGAAGCACAACTTGAAGCCGCCGTGACTCGGCTCAACATAATGGTCGGCGACTTGGGACTGGCTGATCAGGGTCAAATATTACATATCAAACCCCAGTAATTGCCTAAATTCACGTACATGATAAGGCTTAATGGAATAGTTTAATCGTATTTTCATTGCAGGATTGAATGATGAGCGTTGGACTGAAAAGAGAATTAAAAGCATGGATTTGATGATCCAAAGCCACCTGAGCACGGGATGGACCCCAGAAAACCAATAATTAAGATTTTACACACATAGGATCTGGGGAAAGCAAGCCAAAGGGGCCCGAAAAAGGTCCAAAATGCAAGATCACATGGTTCCCGCCATCCGATAAACTCGAAACTTCATACATGAGATGGGGGCCGCAAATTAACCATACATATTAAATTTCATCTACTGAAGATCTCGGGAAGTAGGCCAACGGACAGATCAGCCCATTAAAACTCCAATTTGGGGGCCCACCTGACATCTGAAACTGCTTCAACTGGGTTTTTGCGGTTGAAACAATATGAGAAAAAGGATAGACGGAGCAGATTTCTCACAAACATTACTATGGGCCATGTACATGATGCATGTACACCATGTACACGGCACACCAGCCGTGCACCGCACCAGCGCCCGGGTCAAACCAGCGCTGACCCACGGCTTCTTCAAAAAAAACCCGGATCCACGTCACAGTGTTAACGCCGTCCGATCGGACGGTCGCATTGTGGGTCCACACCGTCCATCCAAACTTCAATCCGGGCCGTTCATTAGGTCCAAATGAAGACCATTAACATTGCCTAGGTGGCCGAATTTCAAACGGTCATCCGGAGAAAAATCTAGCCGTTCAAATGTCGGTTGGACGGTGGGTGGTGGAACGAAGAATTAGATGGATCTCACCGAAATCACTCCAATCTCAGCAGGTCTGACCGATTTTCGAGAGGGATCCAATGGACGGAGTGGATTTCTCAAAATCACATCACAGTGGACCCCACCATCTTCACAGCGGAAGCAGCCGCGTCCACGTTCCGCGTCAGCGAAGGAACGGCGCTGGCCGTTTTTGCGGACGTCAGTGGGCCCCACAAGTCGCCTGTCCGGCCGATCCAATCCGTCCATCTTGTAGAGGGCCGCGAGTACTACAAACCCATGCTGATATTCCACTCCCATGCGTACACATGTGCATGATACAGAGGCCACAAAAGGGCTGCCCTGCAACGTTCAAAACTGATCTCTTCGTGTTTTCTTCTCTGGGCCGCGTTAATGGACGTTCAAAACTACCCATTCTTGACTGAAATTTCATCCTGAATCCAATGGACGGGGTGGATTTTCTAGAAAACACTTCGGTGGGGCCCACCGATCATGGTTGCGAAAATTTCCACTCCATGTCCTGCTACAACTCTGCCACTTACTCCAGCCTTCCAACAGCTATAAAAGAGGAGTTTTTATACATGGAAAAACATTCAGAACCAGAGAGGAACTCCAGATCTACAGTAAGGGAGAGAAAAAAGAGAAGGGAGAGAAGAAAGAAGAGAGAGAGAAATTGGTTTGATTTCCCTTTTATGATTTTTTTATCTTTATTTTTCCATTTATTTAATGGATTTTATGGGTAACTAATCTCTCAGCTAGGGCTGAGATGAAACCCCTAATTTGAATACCCTTTGTTCTATGTTGATTTACTTTAATTAGATTGATTTGTTTCTTTCATTAGTGTGCTTTATTGTTTTAAATTCTATGCTTCTCCATCTATGAACTTGATCAGAGTCTATGGATGGATGTGGTTTGGATGCTTATTCTAGGTGCTTGTATCTGATCATGAACAGGTTCCTGTAGAGGAAGAAACAGGGTGCTTTACAGAACTGCATATTCCATATGCCCGATTTGGACATGGGATATGTATTCATAGCGTTGCTTGAAGGAATTAGACAATCTGTATGCCCGATTAAGGACACAGATTGTGCTTTCTCTAGATAAGTTGATCAATCTAATTTAAGGTGAATAACAGACAAAACAATGGTTAGGATAATTAGGGGTGGATTCGAAAGTCCTAGTGCTCTCTCTGATTGAATTTTCTTCCTTATTCTCAATAGTTATTTTCCATAGATTTGTGTTAGCAATTTGATCATTTGTTTGTTGAATTAGTTAAGGAGAATCGTGAATTTGAATTGTGACGACCAGTCCCTGTGGATTCGAACTCGGTCTTACCGAGTTTATTACTACATCACAACCCTATACTTGGGGAGTGAACACTGGCCAGGAAGGCCGTTGATGACGCTAGGGCCGAGAGTGCTCATCTGGCCTTGTAATTGCAAGAGGCCTGGGAAGAGAGCCAGCGGAGTCGCCAGGCCCTAAATGCTTCTAAGGAAAAGTTGTCTCGGCTTAGGACCGAGACTAAGGCTGCCATTGAGCAAGCCAAAGTCCAGGTCATAAAGGCCTTTTTTGAGTTCCGCGAGTATTTGGAGGAACGAGACCGCTTGTATCAAGATGGGTACATCAAATGTATCGAACTGATGAAACAATCTTTCCTCGACCTCGATCTCTCGAGATTTGATGAAGGTGCTTTTAGGTCTGAAGGTCCTGAGGCCGAGGCAGCTGGGTCTGCTGATGTTGCGGCTGATCTCAAGGTCGCTTCTAAGTTGGCTCCTGAGGCGACGCCTGAGGTTGCTCCGAGTGGTGGCAGCAGCTGAGTCCGAGCCACCTCCTGAGTTAGCTCCCGATGAGCCCTGAAGCTAATTTGAAGATGTCAAGCACTTTAAGCACACCAAGCTTCAAGCACTTTAAGCACATCAGGCGAGCTCGAGAGCATCTGCAACCGAGGGGGGACAGCGTATCGTGACTGACTCTTTTTGCCTTTTATTATTCCATCAATGTAATTGCAAAGTAGAAACTAATGTGATCCGATGTAAAACACATACTGATGAATGAATATACTTAGTTTTCTTATTCATTTGACTCAGTTTACATGTTTTTCATTCTTTATTTGATCGAATCTCTCCAATTGCTTAACGGCTGACTTAGGGATAATTGACTTTTAGATGCTCGACATTCCAATGATGGGGAAGTAATTGCCTAGTTAGATCTTCCAGCCAATACGTTCGGGGTCAGATGGTGCTCGAGACTACATAGGGTCCTTCCCAATTGGGTCCCAGTGTGCCCGCACCAACCCTTTTTTTATATATGGAAAGAAGTGCCCGCACCAACCTCCTTAGTGTTTAGGAACGTTTTCCGGAGGACCATGTCTCCCACTTAGAAGCGTCTAACTTTGACTCGAGCATTATAGAACTGAGCTACTTGTCGTTGCCGAGCCATCATACGCAGCCAAGCTCTTTTCCTTTGTTCTTCCAAGAGGTCGAATCCGAGAGCCAGGTGTTCTTCATTGTCCCGCTCATTAAACGAGCTAACCCGAGCTAAGGATAATCTGATCTCGACCGGAGTGACTGCTTCTGATCCATATGCAAGGGAGAAGGGGGTTTCTTCAGTATGCCCATAGTATTTTAGGAAGCTCTTCGGTCCATACTCTTTTAGCTCGGTCGAGTTTGTTTCGGAGGTGTTATTTAATGATCTTGTTAACTGCCTCAACCTGTCCGTTCGTTTGAGGATGGTGGGGGGACGAGTAGACATTTCTAATTCCGAGATTATCGTACATCTCCCGATACCGCCTGTTGTCAAAATGCTTCCCGTTATCTAATATAATGGTCCGAGGTATCCCAAATCGGCAGATGATATTTTTCCAGACAAAATTTGTAATATTTTGATCGGTTATTCTGGCCAATGGCTCGGCTTCGGCTCATTTTGTGAAATAATTCATCGCAACAACGGCAAACTTGGTCGGTCCTTTCCCCAAAGGGAGCGGTCCGATGATGTCGATTCCCCACTGTGCGAAGGGCCAAGGACCGGCCATATAGGTAAGCTCTTCGGGTGGCTGCTTAGGAATAGACGCAAATCATTGGTACTTGTCGTAACTCTGGACGAGTTTACGAGCATCATGCTGAATGGTCGGCCAGTAATAACCTTACCATAGGACCTTATGTGCGAGCGATCGTCCTCCCGAGTGATTTCTGCAAATCCCTTCGTGAATTTTTCGTAGCACATAGTTTGCCTCGTCATGTCTTAAATAGCGTAATAAAGGAGCAAAAAATCCTTTCTTATATAGCACTCCGTTAAGTATGGTGTAACGAGAATCTCGGATCTTCAATTGTTGGGCCTCGGTGTGATCATCGAGCAACTTTCCACTGTCGAGATATTGGAGGATCGGGTCAAGCCAAGTCGATTCCGAGTTGATTGAATGTACGGCTGAGCTAAGCGGATCGTCGATACTTATCTTAGCGGCATATTCGATCAGGACGGACCTCGGTAATCGTCTTCGTCGACAGAGGCAAGCTTTGCTAGTAGGTCGGCTTTAGCGTTTTCTGTCCGAGGGATCCGAACAATAGTACATTGTTGAAAACTGTCGATTAGTTCTTTGACTTTTTTCATGTATGCTTTTAGTTGCTCTTTACGTGTTTGATACACGCTTATGACCTGATTGACGACCAACTGCGAATCGCTGAACACGTTGAGATGAGTAACACCCAGACTAGCTGTTAGTCAGAGGCCAAGCAACAAGGCTTCATATTCTACTGTATTGTTTGAAGCTTGAAATTCAAGTCTTAAGGCATATTGCATATAAGTTTGGTCGAGAGTTTTCAAGACCACTCCTACCCCGCTTGCCTTAGAGTTGGATGAGCCATCGACATAAAGCTTCCAGGGGGATGGGTCGGGTGAGGACTCGGGGAAGCAGTTGTCGACTGATCTGCAGGCTCGGTAGGAGAATCGGCTTGTGGTGTTACTTCAACTATGAAGTCGGCCACAACTTAGCCTTTAATTGCTACCCTTGGCTTGTATTGAATGTCGAACTCATTGAGCTCGATCGCCCACTTCATCAGTTGATTGGATGCTTCCGGTTTCTGAAGGATCTGACACAGCAGGAGATCGGTCATGACGACGATAGTGTGAGCTTGAAAGTACGGTCGAAGTCATCCTGAGGAGACAACTAGGACTAGGGCCACTTTCTCCAGGGGCAGATATCTGCTTTTGGCCGGTAATAGTGCTTTGCTGACGTAATACACCGGCAATTGCTTTCTTTCATGCTCGCGTATCAAAGCCAAACTTACGGTTGCGTTGGAAACTGCCAAGTACAATAACAAAGCTTCCCCAGGCTCGAGTTTTGATAAGAGAAGTGGAGATCCGAGATACGACTTCAACTGTTGGAATGCTGCTTCGCACTCTTCCATCCAATCTACCGTTTGTCATCCCTTCAGTTGCTTGAAGAACGGGAGGCACTTATCGATAGATCGGGAGAGGAAGCGGTTGAGTGCGGCTACTCGTCCAGTTAGCCTTTGTATATCTTTGATTGTCTTAGGGGATTCTATGTCAAGTAACACTTTGATTTTTTTCAGATTTACTTCAATCCCTCGCTGGCTGACCAGGAATCCGAGAAACTTACCCGAGCTCACCCTAAAGGCGCACTTACTCGGGTTCAATATCATTGATATTTGCGAAGGATAAGAAACATCTCTTTTAGGTTGGCAATATGATCGGCCGCGTGTATACTTTTGACGAGCATGTCATCAATGTACACTTTCATGGTTCGGCCGATCTGCCGAGAAAACATTTTGTTTACCAGTCGTTGGTAGCTCGCTCCTGCATTCTTTAGACCAAATGACATCACACAGACACAATAAAGTCCTTTATTGGTGACAAAAGTAGTCTTAGATTTATCTGATTAATGCATTACAATTTGATTGTATTCAGAATAAGCATCCATAAAAGTAAGAAGCATGTGTTCTGCCGTGCTATCCACTAGCTGATCGATCCTTTGAAGAGGGAAGCTGTCTTTTGGGCAGACTTTGTTTAAGTCGGTATAGTCAATACAAACTCGCTACTTCCCGTTAGCTTTCTTAATGAGTACAACATTTGCTACCCATTCTTGATAGTATATCTCCTCGATGAATTTAGCCTTGAGGAGCTTGCTAACCTCTTCTTCAATGATGGCGTACTTTCAGGGCCGAGCGGCCATCGCTTCTGTCGAATCAGTCGGTAGGTCGGATCGATGTTGAGTTGGTGGGTCATCACCGAGGGATTGATCCCTGACATATCTTTGTGGATCCATGCAAATATATTAGCGTATCGTCGGAGTAGAGATACTAGTTTGTCTTTCAATGGCGACTGCAGAGATGAGCCAATCTGTACTGTTTTGGACTCGTCTGTCTCGACCAACGGTACTGGGATAAGGTCTTCTACCGGTTGTCCTCACTCATATGTCTCGGCCCGAGGGTCTAAAGATTCAATCGTGGTTACCTCGGCTGGAGCTTTTACAGCTGTTGCATAACAACGCCTTGAGTCCTCTTGGTCACCTTTGATGACTCCTACTCCCGACTCGGTCGAAAATTTCATAGAGAGTTGGTATGTTAATACCACCACTTGGAAAAGGCATAGAGAGGGTCGGCCGAGTATAGTGTTGTAAACTGATATTTGATCGACTATCAGAAAGTCAACCATTACTGTCGCCTGATGTGGAGAGTTTCTAGCAGTGAGTGACAATGAGATGACTCCTTCAGGGAGTATCCGTCCACTTGAGAATCTGATCAATGGGGTATAAACTGACCGTAACGCCGATCGTTTGACACCCATTTTATCAAATGCTTGAGTAATAGTACGTTTGCAGACGATCCTGTATCGACGAGAATGCGAAATACCTTGCGGTTCGCTATAGTAAGGGTAACGACCAGTGCGTCATCGTGCGGATGATGAATGCCCTGACCGTCTTCATCGGTAAACGACATGTAGTATTTTTCCATTTTCTTTTCTTTCGAAGGCCGAGCTAAAATCAGGATTTCGGACTCGGGTCGACTGATGCTCCTGACATGATTTTTTCGAGCATTGTTTGAGTCGCCCCCGCCTCGAGGACCACTAACAATGGTCCGGATTTTCTTCGTGGGTCAGTTGTCACCCGAAAGTTCTTCCTTTGTCCCGGTTCTTTCAACATGCTCTCTGAGACGGCCTTCTCGGATGAGTTTTTCGATTTCTTCTTTCAAGTGATAGCTGTCACTCGTGTTATTCCTATGATCGCGATGATAGTGGCAATATTTAGTCTTATTTCGTCAGTTCGGATTGCTTTGGAGTCTGTCAGGCTAGTTAACGAACCCTTCGCCCTTGATTTCCATCAACACCTTCTCATGTGATTTATTGAGAAGGGCGTACGTCGAGAACTTGTGGTCAGGCCGCGTACTCGACCTACGCTCATCACGAGTCCGATCATCTTTACGCTCATTTCCACCAGCTGAGTCAACTTCCTTTTTTGCTGACTCTTTGACCGGGACTTTTGCATTTTGGGCGGCTTCGCGTATGATCCGGGTTTTTTCGGCATCCGCGTACTTATCTGACAGGGCCATGAATTCAGGCAGAGTAGTAGGTGGGTTTTTGTCCAAGGATGCCAGAAACGGTTTATCTCTCACGCCTTGCATGATCGAGTTGAGTACTGTCTCATCTGAATGTTTCCGGACTTGGAGCGACTCGAAATTGAAGCGTTTGATATAATCTTTTAGCAACTCTCCCTCTTTTTGAACTATGTTGTTTAGATGGCTTCAACTTTTTCTTCCCACCAATGAAATTGATGAGGAAGGCATCCTTGAGCTCCATGAACGAGCTAATGGACTTTGGCTTCAACTGTTTGAACCAAAGTCGAGCTGCGTCGGCTAGAGTGAGGGAGAAAACTCGACACATCACAGCATCCGAGACATCCTGCAGTCCCATATACGTCCAAAAGGACTCGATCTGCTCGGTTGGATCGGTTTTACTAGTGAAGGGTGTAATCTACAGAAGACGAAATTGTTCCGGTAGTCGAGCTTGCATTATCTCTTTTATGAACGGGGATTACGGCCTTGCTTCATATACGCGATCTCTTCTCGTACTTCCCTCCTGAAGTCCTGGAGGTCGGCTTTCCAGGGTTCGTCAGTATTTGCCGTCCCTTCAATCGGAGCCCTGGTGTGCCTTCTCTAATATATTTCGTGTCGAAGATCGGTGGCAAGCAGCGGGGCGGTCATGGAATGAGCGGGTGCAGGCTCGGCTTGACCCTGGTGCTAACTCTGCTGAGGGACAGATCGCTGAGTGACGGGCTGAGAGTCAGCTAATTGTTGTGGGGCGTTTGTCGCTTGACCATCATCATACTGAGGCAGCTGAACTTGTTAACGATGAATCTGTTCCAGCATTTGTTTCATGAGTTCATATCTGTTCTGAGTTCTTGGACCTCCTGGTCTAACCGCTCGTTGCCTCGGTTTCACTGAGTCTGCCTGGTTGAAACGGAGGTTGCCGGCTGGGCCGCATAACCTTGTCGATACTGGGTCCCTTGGGCTCCATTTGTACCAGGTGGACCTTCTGTTGCTGGTGGCCCGGTGAGAGCAACCTCATTAGGTCCTTCTTGAGTAGTTCTTCTAGTTCTCGCCATTGGAACCTGTTTGAAGCTTCTGGATAGAGCCTGAAAAATGACTTTTCGTATCGTTTCCAACAAACGGCGTCAATCTGTTGATGCAATTAAAAAAAAACTGGTGCGCCCTCTTCCCTCTTACCACCTGCACAAAAAAGAGACAAAGGAGACCCTGACTAGAGCCGCGGACCCTCCGATGCTAAAGTTAGTGATAGGATCGTGTGAGAAGGGTTTTTTAGAGAGTTTTCTGCGTACCTTTCATCTTGGAGGTCTCATGTATTTATAGAAACGGGAGGGTCTCATCGTGCAGGGTTCTTCTCTTGATATCTTGGAGATTTGATTTTAATCCATTTTTGAACTCTATCAAATCCCGAGATTTTCGGAATCGGGAATCCTTTCACTGAATTTTCGAGACAGCGTTTTCATTTACACTGTCTTTTTCTTGTTTGGCTCGGTCCTGATCGACTCTGGTGATGAGTGGATCTCGGCTGGCTACAAGGATAACTGTTTGCCTCCTGTCGGATGAAATGGAACCGATCCGTAATCAATATTTTCTCTTAATCCGATAGCCAACTCTATAACCGACCTAAATATGGGTCGGTTTTATGGTCGGTCGGGCGGCTTCTCAGCTTCGGGTCTTAATCGACCTCTTTAGATGTTGTTGCCTCGTTTACCGAGTCAACTTTATGCATCTTATATACTTTGCCTTGTGGCTCATGACTTTGTAAGTCTCGGTCGGAATTCATTTCCCGGAGCCCGAACTAAGTCTTTCCTTTAGACTATTTTGCTTACCTGCCTAGATCGGGCTTGTTGCCTCAGAATCCCGGATAGTGTCAGTAGAGTTGGTCCATTCCATAACCGGGTCTCCGGGCTTGTCATATTTTTCCCCCAACAATATATACACACACCACTCTATATTCATATGAAACGCACATACAGCTGCTCTAGAGTTATGTAAAGCTGGCCCACCACATGTATACATACTAACAGACAAATGGTCATGACCATTGATTAGTGGCATTTAGATAGATTGTTCAAATCCAAGTGTCCCGCAGCTTAGGTATACCCGGGCTCAGCATAAACCACGGGTTTGAAATTCGCAAGGGCTGCCAGCTCATTGACGGCATCGACGACTCCTTGGATCCTCCCTGCGATTTCGATCAGTAGAGAAGTGACCACGACAAGAGGCATGACCTCTGTAAGTGGCACCTTGGTGGTTGAGATGCATGGTGTAATTTCCTCCTCCATTGCTTCTATTGATGGAGGCAGCAGCGTCGGTGGAACTTGGTCAGGAAGAGATTTCAATGAACTACGGAGATCTTCTACAGCGCCATTCATCTCTCCAACTAAAAACTCTATGTTGGAAGATCTACTCATGCTTTTGGTTGTGGTGACGAGCTCTTTCAAGACCGTGGAAGATTGGAAACTTAGTTTAATGCATGCCTCACTGAGATGTTTCTTCATGAACTCGGGTGCCTGCAACATAGTGGCAATTCTGATTTTAGGTAATATATGCATGTGTTGAAAGGGTCAAGACCATAGTTCAAAAATTCAGTGACTCGGCTTGAAACTCAATTCGATCATCATTTTTTCGTTTTTGGAGTTGAGAAGGGGTTTATACTTTATACTTGACTCAATTGAGTTTCTTTGGGGTTTAAAACATCCGAGTTATCCTTTGAAAATGACCCGACTCACAACCAAGTTGACTCAGTGAGTTCTCAGGGTACACAGCTGAGGTTTTGGACATAATTTGGACTGACGAAACTAGATTTTGAACTTCAAAACCCCGTTAGTAAAATTTTGATTAGTTAGTGTACCATAATCTCCGAATTGATGGAGCCGTTGAGTGCCTCTACTCGATAAGTGCAGCAGCGCATTGCCGCTGCAATGTTGAGATACTGCTTCCATGGATGCCGAAACCAGAAACGGCCATGTGGGAGCTCCCATCTTGCGAAATTGGCCTGCATAGATAAGATGGATCCCGATCAAATCGAAGAAAATAGAGTAAAAAAGAAAACCCAAAAGTAAATTTTTGGCTGGATTGCTAAGGGTGTGTTTGGTTGCACCAAATGTAATGAAATTTCATTATATTTTTCCCCAAATTATGCTGATTAATCACGTTTTATGTTGCAGAAAGCATATAAATATTTTGATTCTAAATAGAGGTTTTTTTTTTTTTTTGAAGGGTATCCTAAATAGAGTAGTTTTTATGACTAACTAATAAACATGGCTCTTTCATTTTTTTTTAAAGGCTGATTAATCACGAAATATCATAAATATTTGGTAAAACCAAATCCACTGTAATCAATTTCAAATAATTCTACGACTCACCAGTGATTCTTCGGTGGCCTTTGAATTGAGCACGCTTTTGTAGCCTTGTGATTTTTTACCGGGCTCTTTGTTGTCTGCTGTACTGCTACTTTCATTAAAATATTCGGCCACACATCCTAAATCCAAAAAGAAAAAAAATTCTGTGAAACAAATGTATGGTATGACATGCAAGTGAGCATTTGTGTATGTATATATGTACACAAACAAGCACAAAAATAAGCACATATTACGTACATATGTATGCATGTTGAAACTGTGAGAGAAAAGACACCGTGAAGTGTCCGTAGATGTATATAGGTATGCAATATGCAAAAGCCCATACCATCTAAAGAATCGGCAACCTTTTCAATGTTACAAGTGATCAGGTAGTGGAGTTCTTCGCCTGCCCAGATGGGACAGATAGAAATGCTGACGAGTAAGCAAATGAACCCTCCTATGGCAATGGTGCATAGACGCTCACGGGCCAACTTAAACAATTTTTCCTCGCGATAGCCCGAGATGGAAACCAAGCTGAAGGTGAGGATAAAGATCAAAACACCATAATCGAATCGGGCTTTCACTGTGGGAATGAATCTGAAAAAAGTCGCCGTGGAAACTAGAATGAAGAAGATGGAAAGTGAGTTATTAGGGATTAGTACTTGTATTTAAAAGGACATATATACAATCCACAGATGATGTTGCATACCTATAAGGAAGACAAGGACACCAAGAACCACAGGCTCAGCCTTCTCGCCAGTTTGGCTTGCAAGCCAATGAATAGCGAAGCCGAGGGCTCCAGCAATTAGGGTCGCGACTCCTCTGTTTAAACCCTTGGAGAGCGTTGCACCTACAACAGCATATGGACGGAAAGTTTCGTCAATTTATTTGAAGATTTGAAGTTTGAACATCACAAAACAGTGTCACAAGTGTGGTTTTCTATCTTCAGTTTGTCGAAGAAACCCAGAACCATGCACTTATGCATCAAAACTCAGTATGAAAATTTTAAGTGGTCCAATCGTCCTTGGAATGATCTGCACCATCAGATGGACGACCACACCTCTCTTATATAGATATGGATGGTGAGCAAATGTTGTGGGCATTGTCAACATAAAAGTCCATTGACTGGACAGTTAGAAACATTGAGTTTTTAATTATGTTATGGCCCATGCAGAGTATGGCAGATTAACCATCCAAACCGCGCGAAGTGCTAACGCACTGATCGTAGAAATGGTTATGTTGTATGGTTAAGTACAATAATTCTTCATACTAAAAATAATAATAATCAAAGCAGATGCATGCCTTATAGTATCAAGAGTAGAAAAGGATGTTCTATGAAAAAAAAATGTTTTAATAATAATAAAAAAGAGGACGTTTTAAATATATATATATATATATATATGTGTGTGTGTGTGAAAAACAACAACAACAACAACAACAACAACTTTTAGGGTGTTAATATCAGCTCCATTCACAAAGCCAGTACATACCGACTGTGTATTCGAAGACTACAACCACGGTGAATATGCCCCACATGGCGTTTCCTCCAACACTATCGTGCAAGGGCCTGATGTAGTAAAACAGGGACACCAATGTAATTGCCAGCCCCACTTTGAAACAATGGAAAATTCTTCTAGGATCATCAACAGCCAACATCCTCATCTTCTCCCAAAACCTCCACACTTTCGATTTCAATGCTAAAACCAGCCCCAAGAGTCCCATCCATGCTCTACAAATCCACGAAGATTCCACCGCCGGTTTTTTGGGCGACCCATCAGAGATGGTCACCGTCCATTCCAACCCATTTGAGGTTCCATTTGTGTTGGCCATTATAACTAGCAATAATAATAAAAAAATAAATCGTAAATTGTGGTAAAGGATCCTAGAGATGGGTGAAAGTACTTTGGTAAATAGGGAATATTTGGAAGCATTACTATCAATTCTCTACTAAACTCATCTAACTAAGATTGAGGAGCTTGTTTTAAAGCATAGACAACTCAATGCAGATCCTGAGAGCTCTGCAGATGTACATGGTAAACAGGAAATACTTGGAACAGATACTACCGTTGCCGAACTCAACTTTTCGAACCAAGATAGAAGAGCTACGGAACTTTTAAAACCAATATTGAGGAGCTTGTTTCAAATCATAGACAACTTCATAGCAGAAAAGATAAAGAAATGACAACAAAGAAAGACAGGTCTATTCCAACACGATTATTAGGCAAACAAGTACTTGGAAAAGAGCAAAGGGCTATATGAAAGCGTGCAGACTGTCCTTGGAAACAAAGTCCTTCCGGAGAGTTGCAGGGAGGTGCATTTCTGTCTGAATTTTTAATAACAGACTTCCCTCCCTGGAAAAGAGCCTTCGCGTAGTCACACCCTGGATACACCTATTCCCAGAGAGACTCTTAAGAAAGCAATATAATGTAGAGAGCGAGCTTGTCATGTGTATGAATCACTTGGAAGCCTTATATAAGTGATAATTTCATGCTTGGATTGCTTAAAATAATCATGCAAGGCTAGGAAATACGTATGCTAACACTGTTTTTGCATGGGAATTAACATTTACACCCCACCTTTTGGATTTACATACACCCAATTCACATTTTAGGAATTTGAGATATCACAAGTTTGTACCGTCTCAATTCCCAAGATGGCCAAATGGGTGTCTGTTATCTGATTTCGGATGGGTGTTGATAGTGGATCCTGTTATTTAGTATTTTTCTGTCTTTCCATGGCGCTTGCTTTTCTCACCTGTCTCCACTGATGGCAACCGGACTTGGATTCGATAGCGACCCCGCCACTACCGAGGTTGATATTGGTCGGTGCTGTGGGCCCACCATGATTTATGTGTTTTATCCACGCCGTCCTTGCAGCAGTTCCAAATCTCAGGTGAACCACATCATAGCCGTGATTGACTGTCCAAGATTAAAAACTTCCTAGGCCCATTGTAATATCTATTTTCCATCCGACCTTTCCATAAGCTGAGAATGATTTGAATAACAAAAATATCATCTTGATCCAACACTTTTATGACACTTAAGATATTTTAATGATAGGTGTTCAATCACCCCTGTTTCCTGTAATGTAGTCCACCTGAGATTTGGATCGGCTGCCTGGATTTTTGCACTTATATACCTTAAAATAACTTGGCAAAATGGAAGAACAGCTTAGATAAAACACATACATCATGGTGACGCCCACAGAGTACCGGACCAGCTGTACCGACTCATGTGTTGGCAGGGAGAAACGGATCGGCTACTCCCCCTGCCACCAGCCCCCGGGCTGGTGGCCAGTGCTCTGTGGGCCCACCATGATGTATCTATTTCATCCATTCCGTTCATCCATTTTTAAATATCATTTTAGTTTTTAATTTCAAAAATGAGTGGGATATAAATCTCAGGTGGACGACACCACATGTAAACAATAGTGATTGGATATCCACCATTAAAATCCTCTTAAGGCCCACTGTACTGTTTATTTGACATCCAATCTATTGATTAGGACATACAGACCCAGATGAAGGGAAAAAACAAAGATCAGCTTGATCCAAAACTTTTATGGCCCCCAAAAAGTTTTTAATGGTCAACGTTCATTCAACACTTTTTCCTATAATGTGGTCCACTTGAGATTGGGATATATCTCATTTTTAGTTTCATATGCTAAAATGATCTAGAAAAATAGATGGACAGCATGGATGAAACAATACATCATGGTGGGGCCCACAGAGCACCGACCACCTCCCATTGGCTGGTGGCATGGGCAGTAGCCAATCCGTTTCCTAGGCAGGGTCAGTCCCGAATCCGAGATGACGACGTTGTTTAAAAAAATTACGGCGTAACGTGCTTTTAATAGTAGTCATTTTATGAAGTGGATCGTGCATCATTGCAACGCCATTCACGTCGAAAGAGAGAGAGAGCATTGACCAGGTGGGACAACCATGCAGACCACGCCCAGAAAATGTCTCCTTGATATTCCTGACCTTTTTAAAGCAGCTATGTCGTAATGTCCGTACTCTCAAACTGCTAAAATGTCTACATTTTCGGCTAGGGTTTTATAACGAATTAATTTCATTTAACCATGGGCGCCATTTTATACGATCTGGTAATCACGAAACCATGCCCCCACCTGAGGGAAGTGGATTGCGTGGTGTGCCTGACCACGGTGGTGTTGACATCACCAAGTTCTGTGAGCCCCACCATGATGTATGTGTTATTTCCACACCATCCATTCATTTTGTGAGACCATTTTAGGTCATCGGCCCAAAAATGAGAAGAACCAAAGCTCATGTGGACCACACCATAGAAAGCCGTGGGGGACAATGATGCCCACCATTCAAACGTTCCTAGGTCCACCATGATATTTATTTGTCATCTAATTCCCAAGATTACACAAACATGTATGAAAGGAAAACACAAATATCAAGTTGATCCAAAACTCCTGTAGCCCCAAGAAATTTTCAATGATAGGCGTTCAATCCCCACTACTTTTTATGGTGTATTCAATTCAAATTGGATTTCTCCTTTTTAGGCCCATTCCTAAAAATTTTCTCAAAAAATGAATGAACGTGTGGATATACATAATAGTAGGGCCCACACGACTTGGCTCAACCCAGGTTGGTGGTGTGAGGCACACCATGCAATCCGCTTCTCCACTTGAGGTTGCATTTTCAAATCTTCTGTTTGGAGACGTAAAATGAGCCATGACACAAACTTAAAGATTAGAAGATCCTGGCCACTAGTCTTGGGCCTCCAATACCGCTGAATACGGATGATTGCTGTATTTCAATTTCTGGCCATGTATTTGCATGCCATGAGTTGAAATTTGCAATTGAGGAATTTTTGCTGGTTTTGGAAGGTAGAATTGAGGATCTTCTCAGGGACAGACCTCATTGGTCTGTTTGGACACGTTGTAAACGAGCCATGACATGGAAACTTGAAGATTGGAGGATCCTCGCGACTAGTCATGGGCCTCCTTTACCGCTGAATATGACCATTGATATGACCATTGATTGCAAGTTGCAATTGTGGAGATTTTAGAAGAACGGTCAGTCTAGGTGGGGCCCAACAAAACAATGTTCTTCAAATTTAGATTTTTCAACGGCATACCTGCTCAATAACAAAAACTCCAAATTTAAAATGGAAAAATTCTTGCAGAAAAAACCACAGTACAAAACGACAAATATGTACTATGAAAATAGAAAATTACAAAAGATAAGAGATTATTCGATTCGAACAAGCCTCGAATCACCCAAGCTACACCCTTGAAACCCTATGAATGAATTAGAGAGCTCTTGATACACCAAAAGTTGAATCGAGTAATCTCTATTCTCGATTACACCCATATATAGAGTCTCTAGGTGAATATCAATCAAAATAGGAAACAAATCCTTTACTTACGCAACCCTGCGTAATTTTTATGGGATCGTTCGATGACACTTCAATGACATTGACAACCTGTCGATGACATCAAACATCTTTGATATCATCGAACAAAACACTAAAACATTCCAACAACTAAACATGAATTTTCTGAATTTTCTCAATGTCACTTTGATGGGACTTCGATGTCATCGACGGCTTGTCGATGACATTGAGCGGGACACCAAAAGTGTCCAACATCTAATTGTTAAATTTTCAAGTTTTTCTAATGGCATCAAAGGCTACTCAATGGCATCGGACTGTCATCGACAGACAGTTGATTTACATATTTAACATTCAACTGTTCTCTATTGCTTCCGCTAGAATCCTTAAATCAGTTTCCACCAATACATTGGATAACCCCATACTCTCACATATCTTCGCGCAATCCATGAGAGCATTTTCTTCTGCCACGTATTCATCACTTGGCAATAGGAATTGTGGAAGGCAAAGATGAGATTGCCCCTTTTGTTCCCTACACCACCTCCCCCTTCATGGAAGTTTCCCCTAGCCAAGCCATTAACATTTAGCTTTAACCCCCTCTTAGGTTTGTTCCATTTTACCACCCTGATTTTCCTGTTGTCTCCTCACTCGTGATCCTCTAGGCCAAATGATCGAAGAGACAAATTTTCCAATAGTGATTCAATCCCCTTGATAGGAATTTGAGCACCCACCTCCCTCAGCCAATGAAGGATTTTAGAGATAATGACTTCAACCGACATTTTCTTTCCCTCAAATCTATGTGCATTACGAGCCAAATTTCCCATATAATGAAAGCAGGAGCAATCCTCTCAATATTTTGAACATCAACGAAGTATTAGCCATGCTAGTCCACTGAATAATTCTCTAGGCAATTGACGGGTTTTGTTGGAGATGCATGTAAAAAAGGCGAGGGAAGTAAGTCCATACCTAAGAGGCGATGCAGCATAAGCAGAACAAGTGGTTGAGGTCTTCAGCATTGTGGATCAAGTACGACTAAAGATCTAAAATGGCACTTGTATCCGATATTCCTTGTGAAAGGCCAACTACTTGGGGATCCTATTGCGGAACAAGTGGTCGCGTTGATCACTATTTAAATATGATATTAACTCATCGACCATACACGTGGCTTACTTTCAAGACGATCCAAACCATCTATATTATTGAGTCAATTATAGATTGAGCATAACGTAAAAACTACACTATAAAGTATATTAACCATCTTGTTATGCCTGTTATATTTGGACCAATTTGTCCTAGCTTTGACCTATTAATTTGCCATCAAATATTTGACACAAGGAAGAGTGTGAAATAATAATGAATAGGATTGTCGTCTTCCTCAAGTAATCAAGACTTTAAATCCACAAGAAGTACGAGAGAAAATTTGTGTATTTTTATTGCATAATAATATAGGATTTGTTTAACTAGTTATATAAAAGACTCAAAATCTTAATTCAAACAAAAATTACTTGAAATGGAAAAATCTTTCCCAAAGGCTAAATTTGTACAAAATAGAAATGTCCAATAAGACCTTATCGAAGCATTCCTGATGTTATTACAAGCAACTTCTAAAAAAAATGAAAATCCTAAAATTACAAGAATAAAGAGATACGACAAAAACAGAAATTATCAGAAGTAGCAATATTTTCTTAGAATCACAATTTTAACATCGTAGACTTGCATTTTCCCGTGAAATTGATGAATTCTATTAGCATAGTAGGTTGGTTAACATTGGATAAATTGTTACATAAACAGTAATAAGTTGTGCGTTTAGTGATGATGCCTGGATTAAAAGACAGATGTTTTACGATCAACACTTCAAATGACAATTTCTCCATATTTGGAATGAATCTCTTTGAACACATCTAGAGTCTAGTTACATTATGCACAATGGGGGACTAGGCCCAGTTTTGACATACTACTTTCGCTTTCGTTTGGAGTTCTTTGGTCTAGTTTTGCTATAAATGTATTTGTGACCCACTCTACATTTGTCCCCTCCAGTTGGAAAGAACTCCTTCCCGAGTTACTCAATGGACTAGGTTTAAGATATTCATACATCTATACCACATTGAAAGTCTGTGAGATCTCTAAGCCCTCGAGAAGATCAACAACATATGCGTTATCATTGATTTTCCTAAGTATCAAAATAGGGCATATCTTCTTATTACTCAACCTGTCATGTCTTATCAAAAACCTTTCATTGTGCAAGTGAACTAGCACGTTATCTCTAACCTCAAACACTTTTTGGCACCAATGTTTATCATTCTTTTTCTTATACTTAATTGACATTAGATTCTTGTAACTTCTTTTATACATCAATATACACCATCATGATTCGGTCCACCATATTTTATGCATTAATACTCATACTTGATAACTAAGGCAATAAGAGTAGGTTTAGTGTATGCTTTAAAATATGACCATGCACAACCTTGAATGGGAGCTTGTCAATGGACCGATACTACATGTTGTTGAAGACAAACTCCACTCTGTGTAAGAGTAATATCCCACTACTTGAGCATATCATCTAAAATACAACGTATGGAATTTTCAAGTGTATAATTTACCACTTTTGTCTATCCATCTATCTTTATGGGAAGGTAAGAGATGTTATACTATAAAGTGTTATCAAATCATTACCATAAAGTTCTCCAAAAGTGACTGAAGAACTTGGTATCATGATCTGAGGTAATAGTTTTGGGACATTGTGTAGTTTCACGACCTCTCTAAAGAACATGTTAGTTACATGGGTCCCTTTTAAAGTATTCTTGTACGAATGAAATAGGCCACCTTAGAGAACCTGTCAACCACCAAAAATACTAAATCCATACATCACTGGGTCCAAGGAATACCTAGCACGAAATCTATAGACAAGTCCTTCCAATAGGTGTCGAGTACAAGAAAAGGGGAAAGGCATGCGTTCTATGATTGGCCCTTAAGCGTTTGACATATATAACACCTTTGTGTTGCTTTCCCTACATCTCTCTTCAACCATAGCCAGAAGTACCACTTATCCAAAAGATTAGGTATATTCTTATCCCACCTAAAGTGACCATCAATACCACTACCATGTAACTCTTGAATGAGGCACTCTCATAGTGAACTCTATAGAATTTATTACTAGTTTTCTAAAAGAAAAAATCATCTTAGATGATATATTTGATTTTGATTTTTTCATTTTCTTTTGTGCAAACTTACCTTCTCAAATAGGTTGGTTCGTTTAGGGCTTTGGAGAAATGGGTATATCTAGTTTTGGATGTGTGCGTTATTAAACAATTAATTTTCATTATTTTTTTAATCAATGAGAATCGCCGACAACTTTAGTCGTCGAAAAAGCCGACTTTCGCCGTTGAAAACGCCAACAGTTTTGGCCATTGTCCTAAACCGTCGGAAATGTCGACGGTTTTAGCCATAAAAAATGTCGACGGCTAAAACCGTCACCCTGAGCCATTGGTTTTAATCCGTCAGTGAGGAACGCTGATGCCCCCTTTCCCGACAGACCATCCGTCGGCTTTTAACTGTCCGGGAAGGTCATTGCCGACGGTTTTTAACTGTCGGCGTTGCCCTATTTTTTGGTAGTGCCTCGTTACTCATGGTCAACAATAAGGCTGCTTACCTACTAAGTGTATCGGCAACCTTTGTTCTACTGTCCTGATTTATACTTCAACACAAATGTGAACTCTTGCAAGAAAGAAATCTATTCATCATGCACACGATTGATATTAGCTTGACTATTAAGGGGTGTTTGACGCATGGTATTAAATGGAATTAGGTGGGATGGAAATGGAATTGTGTAATGATTATATGGTGTTAGGTTTGTTGGAAATCTCATGTGTTGAAGGTCCTCCTATTTCTTATTTGAAGGAAGAGTGGTGAAAATGTAGATCCCTGGATTTACTTTGAAACGTATTTGGATTAAATCATGGAAGCAGTAAAGATTAATCGACTCTCTATAGCATGTTTAGAAATGCCACACACCACCACTGTTGTCTATAGTGTGTTGATGTTACCAAGTTATGTGAACCCCCACCATGATGTATGTGTTATATCCACACCATGCATCTGTTTTTTGACATCATTTTATGGGATGAGCCAAAAAATGAGAGTTCTAAAGCTTAAATGGACAACACCATAGAAAGAAGTGGGTATAATGACATCCACCATTGAAACCTTCTACGGCCAACCACGGTGTCTATTTTTCATCCGACCTATTCAAAGGTCACAAAGACCCGAATGAAGGGAAAACCCAAATATCATTTTGATCCAAAACTTTTGTGGCCCCCAAGAAGTTTTCAATTATCGGCGTTCAATCCCCATTTCTTCTTTTGGTGTGGTCCACTTAAGCTTCAGATCTGCCTATTTTTTGGCCGATACCCTAAAATGATCTAAAAAATGGATGGATGGTGTGGATATAGCCTATACATTATGGTGGGACCCACTTAACTTTTCAACATCAAGAATCCATTAAAATCTAGCAAAAGGCAGGGCGTAGATGGAAACAGTACACCTCGGATCCTAAATGGCTTGGAAAGGTTTCTTGCTGCAGTCCCTAATTCCATGGCATACGACTGATTTTCCAAAGCATACTAAGCTAATAGCCAACGAAATAACCAAAAACGATATGGGCTAAGACGGTGGTATTTCCAATTTAATTCCATCTAATACTGACTAACATATTGAACCAAACAGGCCCTTAATATATTTGAGAGCCTAATGGTCGATATAGATGATAAACTCCCTCTGATTTAGATGGTGTCACCAATGGTGCAAAGCCTATACAACTATTTATAACTCTATCTTGTATGTCAACCACTTTTTACAAGCCTCGCTTAACCTTTCATTGTAGAATATGTTATAGTTCTATCCTCTTGAGACAGACGTCTCCAATACCTATATAAGAAGCATCACATTCTACCTCAAATAACTTGTGAAAAGACCAGAGTACTAGGACCATGGTGGTAGATAATACCTCATTGATCTCTATAAAGCTTTGATTTGCCTCATTAATCCACCGAAACTTTCCTTTCTTTATGCAATCAATAATAAGGGTCATGATAGTACTATATTTCCTCACAAACCAATGATATATAAAGTTGCTAACATGTGAAAACTTCACACATCACGAATATTTTTTTGAACCCACCATTCTCTAATGGCTTTCACTTTCTCCTCATCCACATAGATTCCCGTGGACATCACCACAAATCTAAAAAATAAAAGGTTATCTATCATAAATCTATATTTCTTCATATTGAGGTGCAATAAGTACCCAAAACACCTGCTTGAGATGCTTTATATGATCTACCTCACCTAGGCTATAAATCTGAATATCATTAATATAGGTGTTAACGCATATTTCTACAATGCATTTTTTTCAAGGGATTTCATAGGAATTCAAAATTAACATAAATAAGCACATAAGAACGCAACATGCACAAATGAAGATATTTTATTCCAAAGAATTTGAGTTCTTTACATTCAGACTATGATCTAACACAAGCTTTTAATTACATCATGTAGAATACCCTTAATTAGAAGGCGAAAAGACTATATCTTCGGGAGGTCATGCTATTAAAGGGGATCGCTTAGACAATGCCAAGCTAATCTATAACGCCCCGTGTTTTCAGGACCCGAGTACATGACCCGTTTTCCAAAAACTCGAGTGTTAACCTTAAAGAATGGTCAAATATATATATATATATATATATATATATATATATATATATATATATATATACATATATATATATATATCTTTTATCAGAATAAGCAGATGAGCGTAAAATGGACAAGTAAACATAAAGAAAAATTTCCTGATCATTTAGAATATACAAGAGAGTGCCCATAATGACTTATACAAACCAAGGTCTCCGTTCTTACGAATACAAAATGAAATAACATTACATGAGGAACAAAGTAAATTTGCAACAATCTTGAACTGTGAAATCCTATAGCGACCCTTAGCAAATATAATCAGGCACCCTTGTCAACCATAACTTGCTCCTCACCAATATGAACGTGAACATCATCAGGGCCACCTATGCTACCTGTACGGTTATATATTTGATAGATGAGTGGCCAACTCAGTGTGAACTCTCCTCAAGATTACACACCGCCGCATTAAGTAAGAAATAGTATAAAACATCCCGACAACCAAAACACAGTGGATGTAGTCTTATTAGGTGCATGGATGTATGGAATGCGTTCACACCCTGGGGATGCTCATCCATGCGGACAGTGGGCCGCCGCCTATGCAATCATCAAACCTGGGAAACATCATCAAGTCGAAAACAACACGTAGCCCACGTACGATAGCAATAGATGCTGGTCTGTGCTATATATGCATGATTAGTCAAGTCATTATTAGTCCAATTACAACTAGTCGTTTTAAATAAGCTCATGGTCACTACGGGGAGCACATGACCCAACGCAGGCCGACGGCTCAGGCATAGTATCCCATGACTATCATCCCCGGCCCATGAGGCTACCACCTTAGGAAGTTTAATGGAAACCCATCGACTAGTGGCCAATCATATTACAGTATGTGGGGCTTACCATCGCATGGTTGCACAGTATAAAATATCGAACTCATATAGGAAAAATACTAGAACAAAGCCACATAGGGCGATATCAAACAAGCCACATAAGGTGATATCAAACAAGCCACATATGGGTACTATCAAAAGAGGCCACATAGGGCGATATCAAAACCATGCGATAAAAAACCATCCTTGAAAACCATTGGACACAACAACCCTGGATGGTAGGTCCACATCAATGATCCATCCAGACTACCACTCAATAACCACCAAGTTGAAGGTCCATTACGATCACAACTAGTCAAGTTACATCCCAAGTATGGGTGTACATTCATGTAGAAATTTTTCATAATGTACCAATTTAAGTTCCGTAAGCAATCCACAATTAATCCACAAGCATGAGAAATTATACAGGATAATCATAAAGCATGTAATACAGCAATTCAATTTTCACCAGCTAACACATGTGATTATAAAGGGAGATATCAGTTATGAATTTAAATAAAAACTATAACTTAAGCTAATGAGAAGATGGAAAGGTCAAGGGGAATAATCATCACCTTATATTTTGAATCGCCTACTAGTGTCGCAAAGTGCTTACGCCTTTAGAATTGAATCCTAACACAATTCATGAACCTGTACCATTAGATCCAAGTTTCATGTACTACTTAGGTTTAAGATCATGGCTTAGGATTTTTAATGTAGAATTAGGGTTTTATCCTATAGCTTAGTTGTAGTCTTAACTCTAGGGTTTAGATTGTAGTTGATGTGTAATAACTTAAGAATGCTGATTTAATAATTATAAAATATTTACTAATATTACTGTTATAAATATTAGTTAATAATTACTATGATGACAAATTTCTATTATGATATATTACTTATGATAAAAACAATACACTAGCATTTAATAATGATATCATTTTAATTCCTTGTATGTAATAACTTTCATTAGGATAGATAATTTACTAATGGTCATGCATCCTAATATTTAACAATCCTAATAATGATGGTAACGATGTTAATTTAATAATTAGAAAATAATTGTTAACATTAGTGTTACAACTAATATTAGTTAGTGTAGCAAAATAATCATCATGGTGACGCTAATGACTATTAAAAATGAATATTTAAGAATGATAGACAAGATACTACTATTTCATAGTTGCATTTTGTTTATAATAATTTGTTTAGCATAATGATCCACTAATGGCTAATCTTTGCTAATATTAGTAATCCTAATAATAACAATGGTAATATTGATAATGGTACATTGAAATAAAACTAGAATGGGGAGACGTGTGACTCACCTTGATGACTCGGCCCAACACGACCAACTCAAAAATCCAACTCTCCTTTACTTTCTTTTCCTCTCCTTCTCTCTTTCTTTCTGCTGGAATATCCAGCCATACCTGGACTGGACCCAAGCCCAGCTTAACTCGGTGGGTTCCAGCCGAGTCGACTCAGTAGTGACTTGGGACTCCACTCCCACTCTCCTTCATTTCTTCTTTTTCTTTCTTCTTTCTTACAACTCCCAGCAGCGGGTTTAGATAAATCAGACCCGAACCGGTACACCAGTTGGACCCCTGGCCTAGTCTGGACTCAACCCTGGCCGAACTCGGCCTGGTCGAGTCAGTGCAACACGCACCACCTCTCTCTCCCTCTCTCTCTCTACCTTAACTCCTTCTTCCTCATCCTTTCTTCTCTTTTCTCTCTTTCTTTTTTTGTTGGAATCCCAGCATGAGATTTGGTCCAGATGGCATCTGAATGGAACCAGACGTACCCCACTTAGTCTGGACTCAGTCCCGACCCGATGGTCACTAGGCCTGGCCCGGTGCAGCAGCACAGCTGCATCCTTCTCTCTTTCCTCTCTGCGTTTCTCCTCCTTACTCCCTCTCTCTGCTCTCTCTTCTCCACTCAGGCCCCCACACCAGTAGGGTTACGGGACCGAACCCGACCAGCGGTGAGCACCAGCGAGGCTATTGGCGTGGTGCTGCCGCTTCATCTCTCCCTCTCTCTAATTTTTTCTTTCTTTCTTTCTTCTTCTATTTTTTTTTTTTCTGGAACTCCAGCAATGACTGGAGCAGACCCAAGCGCAACAGACTCGGTTTGACTCGGCCTGAGCTCGGGTGGGAGTGCGGCAGCGAGGCTGACTCCGATCTTCCCTCCCTCATTCTCTCTCTCTCTCCCTCTCCCTGACCTACCCTATTTTCTCTCCTTCACTCTCTTTTACGACGTCCTGCAATCCCCTGGACCGAGACAGATTTAAAATTAGGTGGTGCGGATCATCTCCAAACGAGGAAGAAGATGACGCCATTAATGGCGGATCTCGAACGAAGACTTCCTCCTCTAATCGGCTCCCTCCAGACGGTTCGTATGAACCCCTAAGAGCTTACACACATAAAGTTTGGAAGCTTGGGAGAGGTCTGGCTAGTGGGTTTGTGGCTGAAAGGTTTCGGCGATTTTTCTAGGTTTTCCGCAAGAAGGCAGGGAAGCTCTCCTTGTATTAGATTCTTTCCTTCTTTATAAGGTTACCTTAAGCTATCAGAGACCGTCGAATTGATACTAACGATCCAGATATGATCTGGCCGAGACTGCCTCCAAAACAGTGGGTAAGATGGAACCCGGTCGCAGTTTTGTTTGCAAGCCCTAACCCGCTTGCATTGGATGGCTGAGAGCCTCCTAAATGGACGGCCAGGATTGATTAAAGACCCATCACATGGATCGTAGTAGCTGGCCTGTGAGAGTGATTTCCATTTTCAGAAAGCTTGGTCGCACACGGCTCTACTTCGCTAACGTTTGTGTACTCGTATGGTATCATGGATACATATAGAAGGCGTGGTTTTGGTCAAAGCCTCGTTCCGCATAAGATGGATGGATCAGATCGATCTTCCGATCTCAGGTGGTGGGCCACTGATCAAAACAAAGGGAGTCTGATCGTCCGCTGTCTCAAACTGAAGAGAGAGAGAAAACCTCTCTTTTTTTGGAAAATGTCGGGTCAGACATCTCTGACCAGGTTCTCAGGTTCTGTGCACCGCGAGTGCGTGAGTGACCCATGCACATGCGGAATGACTGTGGGGGCCCACTGAGATGTTTGGATGAAATCCACACTGTCCATTCTTCTATACGTGTCATCTTAAGATGCTTGACCAAAGATGAGGTGGATCCGAAGCTTTGGTGGGCCGTACCAATCGAATCAAGGTCCTTAGGTGTTGATTACGCCGACCCGACGGGTGGATCACCCTGAAATTTAACGTCAATGGTTGGAAAGGTCCAATGGACTATTTAAGCTAAGACTCAAGGGTCAGGTTACAGATATATAGCCTGTTCTGATTTTGTGACACTAAATATTATGTTATACTACATTTAATAATATTATTTACTGCTATAATAATAATAATTATTATTATTAGAAATTATTTTCCTTATATATTTTGTCATATATAATTTATATTATCACAAATTGTTAATACATGTAAATTATATGAATGTCAGTAAGCATAGATTAATGTATGTATATATATACATATATTTTATTTTTATGTATTACAAAATCTATAGTTTGTAATTTATTATAAGTATATGCATATGATATGGATTATAGTTACATATCCCTTTAACATGAAACTTCAAATATTTATAAATTATGTAAGTATCATTTCATAGTATATTTTTAGGTTGTACTATATTTTTTTGTATTAAATTAAATCACGTGGTAACACTCAAGTACTGGAAAGTACGGGGTGTTACATAATCATCAGATTAAACCATCTCTGGTGGATTAAGTGGCTCTAACTCATCTTTGTTCAAGTTCTGGGCTAGACAACCGTTGAACCTCAGATTGAGCGGTGCAGCTCTGGGCTCTACCTTTAGGACGAAGACCTCTAAAAGACCAGCCACGACTCTGAATTCAAAGATTTCAGTCTGTAGAGATTGATTTTTTAGTGAGTATGCCATTAACTAACTCTGAATGGTAAAATCCCTTAGAATTGATGTAATGCTTGTGAAGGGAAAGTTACTCAGTAGTTGTTTTGACTGGATTGCTTGCCAACCTCAGTAGAGGGATTGATATCACATATGAAAGTTATTTAACTATGCTGATAAGAGTTGGGAAAATGGTCTAGTAGTTGTTGTTGGGGCTTCTCGGACAACGAATCATGCGAGATGTGTGTGTCATTTTTAGTACAGGCCTATTACAGTCTTACCTATAGCCTAGAGTGCACAAACGTAGCGAAACCAATGATATGATTGCTGCAATGAGAGCTTATCAATAAGAGCCCAGTTGGAATCCTAACAAACTTTTGGAAGAGGTAGGTTAGCATTCACTAAACAAGCACCGTAGAGGACTAGAAGACTACCGTAGAGGCCAAAAGACTACCACAAAAGCCTAACAGACTGCTACAGAGGCTAGAAGACTGTCGTAAAGGCCTGGTGAACTGCCATAGAGGCCTGATGAACTGTCAAAGAGGCCAAAAGGTTGTTATAGAGGCCTAACGGGCTATCGTAGAGGCTGGGAGACTTCTATAGAGGCATAACGGACTACCGCAGAGGCCTAGTGGACTACTATAGAGGCCCGACAGGCTGCTGTAAAGGCTTGAAATGCTGCCACAATGACCAGACGGATGCCATAGAGGCATAGTGGACTGCCATAGAGGCCCGACGGACTACAGCAGGGCGACTAGCTGAGTGCCTGAGCCGCAAACTTAGGCCTTCTCCACCCTTTCTTTTCACCAGGTAGCAACATGCTTCGCCAGAAGCTAGCAAACTGGTCTTTCCACCGAGTAATACCACTGCACTGGAGATATTATGGTTGATCCTTCCTGATGTTCATGGGGTGACGAATGTTTCTCACCTGTCAATGACTGAAACTTGGGATTCAGGTGGTTGAAAATGGGATTTCGATTAACGGAATTTGAGATTCGGACGAGATCTCCTTGCTCTCCCTTTACCCAACAATAAGAAAGATCATTCTTTATAGTGGAATGGACCATTTAAAGGCGTCAAGGTTTGTGGGAGAGAAATGATTGAGAGCATGCCACATGGCTTCCTCCCACAATGACCCAACAAACTGGTGAGCTGCTGCGTATGGGGAGATAGTCATCGTGGGAGGAGCCATGGTCGTCGCACCATGTAACTTGGCCACCGTGGGAGGAGCCATGGCCGCCACGGATGATGTTGGGGCTGTTGTGGAGGAGCCATGACCGCAGTAGGAGATACTGTGGCCGTCGCAGGTGATGCTGCAGTCATCACGAGAGACTTCCACACTTAGGCGTAATGACACTCGATCATGTGTAACGCTAACCCACGTCAGCTCCCTTAACTCTCTTTTCTTCTATTTCCTACACACCAGTTTTAGGCCCTAACAATAGGCACGAATCGTTTAATAAATGATTTTAAAACTTGGTTCATTAACCTAAAAAACGTATTAGGCACATTCGAGAGTCCAAATGACATAACCAGTCACTTGTATAGACCCTTCTTGGTCTTGAACATCATTTTCTACTTGTCACCTAGCAAAATATGGATTTGGTGGTAATTGATTCTTATATGCAGTTTAGAAAAAAATTACCTCTTCCAACATATCTAACATATTTTCTAGCCACAGTATAGGAAACTGATACTTCATTGTTATATTGTTTATACCTCGGCTGTCACCACAGATGTGCCAACTTATATTCTTTTTAGTTGCCAAGAGGTCTGACATAGCATATGGATTCATGATCTCCCTCATTTGACCCTTACGAATAAGTTCCCCTACGTGCCCCTGTAAGATTTCATACTCCTTCGGACTTATCCGATAATGAGGTTGATTGAGCAAGCTTGCCCCTAGAATAAAGTCAATATGGTGCTATATATCTTGTACAAGGGACAACTCGTTGGGAAGTTCATCAAGCATGATCCCCTTTAACCCTTATAACAATGTTTTAACTTTTCTGGAATATTCATGAGTTCCCCTTCTTTCCCTTTTATGACTAATGCATAGATCTCCTATGTCTCCTTTGATTCTTTAACAAAATCTTGTATGGTTAGGAGAGAGCTTCTCCACTTTATAGAAATCTTAGGATGGTTCTCTATTATTGGAAAGGTGAGGATAATCTTTATATCTTTAACAAAAACAAATATATTATCCTGACCTCTATGCATAGCATCAACATTATATTGCCATGGTCGATCAAGTGACATACGAGAAGCCTTCATATCAACCACATTACACATTACTTCATCCTTATAATATTTACTAATTAAGAATGGAAAATGACACCGTTCAGTTACCTTTATCTCGTTAACCTTCTTGATCCATCTAATTGTGTATGGAGATGGGTGCTTCTCATCCTTTAGTTCATAGTATACTTTGTTCGAAAGATGTTGTGCCATTGTAGATCTATTTCTTTCTTCAGCATGTACAACAACTTCATCAAAATCAAAGACTCGTCGTGATCTTCGTAAGTTCATTTACCCTCTTAACCATCATCCTCAGCGTGTTCAATGTCATTGACTTCCAGATCATCTTCTCCATCATCTACTTCCCCACTATTAATGGTCGGATTAGCCATTTGCCTTTAAGGATCACATATTGAGTCAATGACTAGGTGGCCCATATCGTTAGAACTTGTCCTGTTGAGGCGGGGCACAGGGGTTAGGATTTCTAATTGGACTAGTAGCATTGATTGATGCCCTTTAAGGTCTAACTTGACCATCCTCGAGTCTCAGTTTACGGTTGGAGGTCAATGACACCCCCACAAGATTTCTCACTCACAATTGTCCCACATTGCATGAAGGTTCAATAGCAGTCACCCTATTTGAAGCATAGTTTCATGTATTGGGATTCTCTAGTTACATCTCTACTAAGGTAGCTAACTTAATAATTGCCTCATTCATTGTCTAGACAAGTTGCATCTGGACCCAATCTTGTATCATTGTACGTAATTCACTAATAAATATGGCAACCTACTATGCAATCTCGATCGACTAGATCGTTTCTCGTAAAAGAGAGATCGTATTTTACGGATCGACTACCTTTGGCGACAATTCTGGTATTGGTGGAATAATACTTGGTCATAAATGATTAGAAGGAATCATGTCCTCTTCAACTACTTCATTTGTTGTCATATGTGAATCAACGCATTTAACTTCCTGATTCGTGAAAGTTAAAGTTGTTTTCACCAAACTGAGACTCCACATTTCAACTCATAACCCACGAACTTGACATTTTTCTCCTTAGGAATCTCCATATAGTTGAAGAATAGTTTACCTTGTAGAAACCAATTGAGGAAAAGTCTTCAAAGTGAAGTTGGCTATTAAAGCTAGAGTGGTCAACCTTCATCTTGTAATCTCTATCTCCCTCCTGTCTCGCACCTATTCATTCTTCTCATCGAAGAACCATATTATCAATCTCCTCATCGTTAGATTCACCATTATCAGGTGGTAATATGTGATTCATCACTGATGTCGCACCACAAAATTGATGACCACGAGCTCAATCGATAATATCAGGTTGATCGTCATTATAAACACGAGTCTACCCTAAGGCCTTTGTCAAATGGTCAATTGTTGCCTACAATCCTTTTATGGCTCGCAGATTCTCTTGCTGGAAAGTTTTAAGCGCCGCTATCATCATAGGATTGTTCCTTGGAGCACTGTCCGTGGGGTTTTTATTTGAACCATTATTAGATTCTATCGAATCGAGGAAAAACTCACTCTGATACTAACTTATGAAAGGAAGAATATTAATAACAATGAAGAAGATTACTGTTTTCCTCAAGTAATCAAGATTTTGAATTCACAAGGCGAATTCTTGAATCCACAAGAAATAAGAGAAAAAATTCAGATTTTTTTTAATACATCTTGGATTGCTTGATTACAACAGTTATATGGAAAACACAGAACCCTAATTTGAATAGAAATTATCCAAAATAGCAAAATCTCTCCCAAAGGTTAAATTTACTAAAAATATAAATATCCAATAAGACACTACCAGAGCATTCCCAACATTATTACAAGTAACTTCTAAATAAGATAAAAATCCTAAAACTACAAGAATATGGGGACGACGAAAATGAAAATTACTAAATTTAGTAAAATTTTAGAAAATTTTCAATTTTAATGTTGAAGATGTGTTTTTTTTTTTTTTTTTTTTTTGAAATGAATGAATTCGACCTACCTTGCGGGTTGGTTGTCCCCAGATGCATAATTATAAAGATTGATAGGTCATGCATTTTGTGACGATACTCTAATCAAATGTCACAACTATTTTGCAGTCAATACTTCAAAAGGCAATCTCTCCCTAGTTAGAATGAATCGACACATAAGGCTCAATTATGTCATGCCCTTATGTAGATGGGCTTGGTTCTAACAAACTACTTTCACTTTCACTTTCACTTTCATTGGAGCCTTTTTCTAATCCATGCAATTATACTAAGAATACATCTATTAGTACATTCTTCATGCTTATTGTCCGATCCACAATGCCCAAAAGTCTCTTACTTGTAGTGCATTGAGGCTACCTCAAGGAAGATGAATTTCCACCAGAGTTGCAACCCATGTTTTATGCCGCCAGTAAAACACCCCATGATCTCGAGCCCACTGACTCTTTCCATCAGGTTCTATAGTTGATTCCAGGCTTTTAAAGTAAAACTCAGCTACATCCATAACTTAAGTAAAAATGAAGATGAGCACGGGTTCATATAAAGAGGTACGTAGCCGTTTTATATATATAGGAGAAATTTCACATTTTCCGTTAGTATGACAACCAATATGAGTTTTTATAGGGTTAATACTTTTTAGGTTTTTACAAGGTTAATACTTTATTGACATGTGTCTTTTTCCAATTATTGTGATAATGTAAGGTGATTGGGTCATTACTTCAACTTACTTTACCCGTCTCTTAGTAGAGGTGTACACAAGTTGAACCGAGTCGAGCTTGGCACTACTCAACTCGACTAAGCCATTTGCTGACCCCTGCTCGAACTTGGCTTGGCTCGGTCCTCGAGCCTGACTGGCCAGCTCAGCTCGGTTCGGTCAGCAACTCGGGCCAGTTCGAGCTAAGTTCGAGCCAAGATCGAGCCGAGTTCTCCTATGCAGCATTTTCACAAATACACGATTTACACTTTCAAAATCTTATTGTATATAAAACAACAACAATGGTTTTACAGGTATTTTATCAAATACCTTGTAAGCAACATAAAAATCAAGGAAAAAAAAAAGTATTTGTTTCATATACGTACCTTCCTTAGTACCAGCCACCTTCATTGAGTCATTTCATCAAACACTTGGTGAGCAATAATAATATCAAAGTAACCGAGTCACCGAACTGGTTCGATTCGAGTTGGGTTCAATCCGAGTTGAGTCGAGCTCAGGCAAGCTCGAAGTCGGTTCAAAAATTTTGTTAGCTCAAAAAATCAGCTCGACTCAACTCAACTCGAACTCAGTTCCAAACCAAGTTGGATCAAGCTTTTTCAAGTCGAGTCGAGCGAGCTAACCGAGCTAACTCTGCTCGTGTACAACTCTATCTCTTAGTAAAACACTAATCAAATCATAATTATTCATTTGGTGCCCTGCAAAAATCAGGTAGAACATGAAATACTGGAAGAGGATGCATGGCTAGTGTACCACACACCGCCAACCTGGTGGTGTGTTGACGTCACCAAGTTCTGTGGGCCCCACCATGAGGTATGCGTTATGTTCAAACCATTTGTCCATTTTGTGAGATCCTTGTAAGGCTTCAGATAAAAAAATAAGAAACCACACTGCATAAAGCAATGGGGATTGACAGTCTACCATTGAAGCTTTTTTAGAATTATATAGAAGTTTTGAATCAATCTAACATTTGGTTTTTTCTCTTCATACAGGTTTGTGTGACCTTATGAATAGATGGGATGGAAAATAAACATTATGTTATGTTGGGTTTATGAATGTTTTAGAGGTGGGAATCACTTTCTCCACTTATATTTGTGGTGTGGTCTTTTCGAGCTTTGGATATATATGACTCGTTTCTGGGCTCATGTTCTAAAATGGTATCTCCAAGTGCATGGACGGTACGGATATAATAAATACATCAACGTGGGGCTCACGTAACTTTGATCTCCTTCCAACCATTCGTACATTAATGTGTGCGGGGAGCTGAGGCGCTCGTCTTCACACACCACTGAGATCGATGGTGTATGGTACACTATCCAATCCGTTTCCGTGTTTGACAACTGAGTGGTGTTCCACCAACTTACATGCTGGTACTGAGATTTACCGGCTGCAAAGCTTTTTTCCAAGGCAATTACCTGGTACGAGGAGGCTGCAATTCAAATAAGCGTGCAGGCCCAAATAGAGCGTGGATGCTTTACGCGGGGCTGAAAACGGGTTTGGTAAACGATTCTAGTCCACCAGCAAGACCCTCTTTCTCATTGACCCTACGTGATACAGGGTTCTCGTGCAGCCGCCGAGTTAGTTGCCGTACTGGTTGATTGGATTTTACAAAACCAAAGTTATTTGATACTTTGGCCGTGTATCACACTTCATAAGCAGGCGCTTCGAAATTGTGAACAAGGCATGTCTTTGCTCAAATCAAGCCGACTCAAACCGGAAATTAATCACTGTTTCTAAGTCATCCTCAGGTTAGATTGGTCCGACAATCCTGACTTCTGAGACACTTAGTTTCTGAAACAGAACCTTCAGAAATTTTCATTTTCAACCATCCAATTAATGCCCACCAATTCAATAGTTGCCGTACTTAAAAAGTACAATTTTTAAACCAGTCCGTTTACTTTGTGCAGTCTAGTTTGAATTAATTGTATTACAAATATACAACTTCCAAATAAATCATGAACGCGTGCATATCAAACATCACACTCTATCAGAGTGTCAAAAATTTTCTATTTACATGACGTCATGCTTTGTGGTCCATGTAGAGAGATTGTGTTTACGGGCGCCCAATATATCACGTCATCAGTACATTTTTCCTATCTCATTTTAGACAAAGAGATTAAAACGAAATATAACCCAGTCCCAGGTGGACCACACCACAGGAAACAGCCGAGATTAAGCTCACACATTTAAAAACTTCTCAATGCCAACTGTAATGTTTATTTGCCCTTTAATCTGCGATAAAGTCACACAGAACTGGATGAAGCAAAAACACACATCAGCTTGATCCAAAACTTTTCTGGCTCTCAAGAAGTTTTTAATGGTGGACATTAAATCACTGATGTTTCCTGTGGTGTAGTCCACCGAAAACTGGTGTGTTCTTTGTTGTTGGGTTCATGGCTTAAAATGATCCAGAAAAGTAGATGGACGGTGTAGATATAAAACAAATGCGTCAAGGTTAGCCCCACAGTCACGGAACCACTGACCCATTTCCCCTAATCATCGAATCCGATAAATTTATGACTGTGGACCCCACCTTTCATACGGCAGTTTTTTTGAGGCAATACAAACTTAACATACGCATGTACCTCCTCATACGGACTAGGATTTCAGGATGAAAGTACCCCTCCTTTTGACGGAAAGGGATTCGGTACTCCCCCGTCACCAACTAACGGCGGTTGGTCGGTGGTCTATGGGCTCCACCATGATGTATGTTTTTCATCCATGCCGTCCATATTACTTTTTCAGATGATTTTATGGTATGAGACCGAAAATGAGGTATATCCAAATCTCAAGTGTACCAGATTACAAGAAGCAGTGTTGAATGAGCGTCAACCATTAGAAACCATTTTGGGGCCATAAAAGTTTTTGATGAAGCCGATTTTTGGTTTTTACATTCATCTAGGCCTGTATTAACTAATCAACAAATTAGATGTGAAATAAACCGTTCATTGGGCCTTAGGAGAATTTTAATTGTCAATATCCAATCAATATTATCTTCTTGTGGTGTGGTCCACCTAAGATTTATATCCCTCTCATTTTCTAGAATAAGCCCTAAAATGAACAGTAAAAATGGATGAACAAAATGAATGAAACACATACATCATGGTGGGGCTCACAGAATACCGACCACAGCCATTCGATGGTGGCAGGGTGAGTAGCCAATCCATTTCCGTTTAATATTTTATTCCTTAACTTTCATTCCATGCTTTCACTCCCTTGAGGGTGTAATAATTATTTCCCAGCACATTTATCCATTTCACCCATTCTTGATTTGACTACCTACTTTTTGAACACGGAAATCGAAAATCTTGCAAAATATTTGTGGGTCCCACTGTGATATATTTCACTTATCCACACCGTTTGTCCATTATATCAGATGCATTTATGGCATGAACCAAAAAATGAGGCATATCCAAAGCTCTAGTGGATCACGCCATAGAAAAAGTAAATCATACACTTACCGTTAAAAACTTCTAACGGCTACTGTTTCTTTTGGTGTGGGCCACTGGAGTATTGGATTTACGTAATTTTTTGACTTCTATATCAAAAGATTGTAGTAAAATGGATGGACGGAATAGATATATCATATACATCACGGTGAGGTTTAAAAATTTTAACTAACACTTTTGAACTAGTTTCCAAGGCAAGAATTACCGGAAATTTTCAAACGGGTGACACTGTGATAATTAGTCATTTACAGGTATTTGCACTTGCACTCAAAAATCAAACGGGCCCTTAAAGAAATGGTGAACATTAAATCACTAATGTTTCCTGTAGTGTAGTCCACCTAAAACTGGTGTGCTCTTCGTTGTTGGGTTCATGGCTTAAAATGATCCAGAAAAGTGGAGGGACGGTGTAGAAATAAAACACATGCATCAAGGTTAGCCCCACAGTCACGGAACCACCGACCCATTTCCCCTAGGCATCGAATCCCTGTTCTCTCTTCCGGATTTGCCAGAAACCGTGCGATGCGTGGTGCACATGTTCCACCTAAAAGATATTCAACTTTGTACCACCGGACGAAGATACGTGCAAGAGTGAGTCGTTTGGCACGTGTTGTCCCATAATACACGTACCGTGGTTAAAGCTCCACAGACCACAATCAAATATTTTCCACGCCTGTACAGGAAAGAACATGACCCGTGCCATATTCATATGTGGAACCCCTTATCAACATGGCGTGGCCCAAGGATCAATCAAGCCTACTCAGGCTGTATCAATCCCACACATGTGAGGGCGCGGCTTGGATGGATCCCCGGATCCACCAAGGTGGGTGGATTCTTGACCTTGAGGCCACCATGATATATGTGCCTTATATCCATACGGTCCATCTGTTTTGAAAGCTCATTTGAGAGGATGATGCAAAAAATGAAGCATATTCAGATCTTACGTGGACCACATCACAGGAAACAGTGGTGTTTGACTATTAAAACCTTCTTATGGGCCACAATTTTTGTATCAAGATGAAATTTATGTGTTACCTCATCGAGATCTTTGTGACCTTATCAACAGGTGGCCCCAAGAACTTTTTAATGGTCCTGTGTGATCCACTTGAGATATGGATTTTTTCATTTTTTTTTTTGGACATGCTTTAAAATGAGCTCTTAAAATGGAGGAATAACGTGTATGATCCACGATAGCGGCGCTCCACATGTACGACATCATTCGCAGGTGGCCTATATGGTTGGAATAACTTCTGTTTTCTAGTCCGTATTACCACAAGAAAAATAATATGTGGTACAGTTATTTTTCAAGCTCATTTTAGTCTATAAGACCATAAATAAAGCAGATTTACAGTTCAAGTGGACTCCACCATAGAAAGCAGTGTGGATTGTGTTACTCCTTGGATAGCCCTCCTATGGCTGACCATGATGTTTATTTTCCATCCAACATGTTCATAAATTTAAATAAATCTCAATGAAAAGAAAACAAATTAAAATCAGCTTAATAACTTCCGTGGCCTGTGAGAAGTTTTCAACAGTAGGTATTCAATCCCCACCTTTTCCTATGGTGTGGTCTTATTGAGCTTTGAATCTACCTTAAATTTTGGATGATGCCCTTAAATGAGCTGACAAAATGGAAGAACGCATTGATAAAACACATACATTACCGTGAGACTCACGGAGCTTTGACCAGCACTGACCAGTACCAAGCTAGGTAGTGGAGGGGACACGACAGCTTATGTTTCAAGAAATCATGATTAACAGACACTCGCATCAGTAGCTTTTATTCAATGTATCCCATCAACGTGTAATTCGATTTCAATCATGGAGCGTGCACCCTTAACTGTTCGTTGTGGTGTGGCACCTAATACGTAGATGTAGCTGAATTTTTGGCTAGTCATAGGAGGGAGGGGCCCATCTCTTTTTTTTTTTTTAAAAGGAAACACACATCTTGGTAGGGCCAATCTGATGTACTGGGTGGTGCAAACACACATCTTGGTAGGCCCAAAAAGCTCAGACCTTACTTTGGCTTACGGTGAGGTCATTGACCTTTGCTGGAACATGAGGTGGCAAAGGTCTCTGTCATGTGTAGGAGGAGGAGGAAAATTGGATAGGAAGAAAAGAAAGAAAGATATAGGCAGCCGTGTAGACAAGTGGAAATGGCATATGCATGCGAGACCCATGCCTTCCATCTTGTAGGCCTGTTATACAGACGGTCATTAAAAAACGGGCCGGTCTACGTAATCCAAAATGTTAGATATTGAAATGACTGCATGGTTAAGTTAACTTGGGGATTGCGTACTGGGTAACACAACACCCTTAGCGTACAGAGTAAACTCTGTGGGGTCCACCGTTATTTATTTAATTCATCTACTCTGTTCATCCATATTAACAGATAATTTTAGTGAGTTAGCCCAAAAATGAAGCATATACAAAGCTCAAGTGGACCACACCACAGGAAACAGTGTGATTGAACCTCTATCATTGAAAAATTTTCGGAGGCCACAGAAGTTTTGGATGAAGCTGATGTTTGTGGTTTCTCTTCATCCATGTCTTTTTAATCCTATGAACAGGTCGGATGACAAATAAACATTATTGTGGGCCCTAAGAAGGCTTCAACAGTGGAAATCATTATTCCACACTGTTTCCCGTGGAATGGTCCTCTTGAGGTTTCGATTTACTTCAATTTTGGGGTCAACATAAAATTATCAGTAAAAAATGGATGGACGGTGTGGATAAACCACATACATTCACAGTGGACCAACTGAGTTTACTCAGTACTATAAAAGTGTACCAAGTAACTCACTAGGCAATCCGATTTCAGTTAACTTGGATGCACTTTTGTTTTATAAACTATGGCCGAAATCGGATTGGTTACTGAGTTACTCAGCAAGCTCTTATCATACTGAGTAAACTTAGTTGGGCTCACCATAAATGTATGTAGTTTATCCACTCTGTGAATCCATTTTTTCATCTCGTTTAAGGGGTTGAGCCCAAAATTGAAGCATATTCAAATCTCAAGTTAATCACACCGCATGAAACAATTAATGGGAATACTGATTTCCACCATTGAAACCTTGTTAGGCCACATGGTGATGTTTATATGTCATCCAACCTATTCATAAGATTAGAGTTGGGCATCAGACTGAGTCGGATCGGATTCGGTCCAACTCGATTTGGTTCGAAATCGACGTGAGCTGACCCGAACTCGATCCGATCCGAGACTGAGTCCGGCTTATCTGACTCGAACCAATCCGATACACGATTGTTCTGACCCGAACCGAGTCCGACTCGGTCGGAGAAACCGAGTTGGATCGGGTTGGATCTGTGGGTCAAACTATGAGGTATATGTTATTTCCAAACCGTCCATCGATTTGTAGAGTTCATCTTAAGGCTTCAGCGGAAAAATAAGACAGATCTAAAGATCAGCTGGCCCACACTGCAAAAAACAGTGGGAGATTGAACGTTTACCATTGAAATCCTTTTGGAGATCATGGAAATTTCGGATTAATATGAAATTTATTTTTCCTCTTCATCCATGTATTTTCAACATTAATAACATATTAGATGGAAAATAAACATTACGGTGGGCCCTACGAATTTTTTAACGGTGAAAATCATTATTCTCGCTACTCTTTGTGGTGTGGTCTAGTTGATCTTTGGATATGATTTTTTTTTTTTTTTTTTTGATAATGCTCTGAAATGATCTCGAAATATGGATGAACATTGTGGATATAATAAATACATAATGGTGGGGCCCATGTAACTTTCATCTCATTTGAGTTGTTCGTACAACTCAAAGCTCGTGGCCTGTCCCTGCTCGTCTTTGCACGACACGTAACCAGCATCACATGCTGGGCACGAATTGCTTACAGGCTACAGCCTAGCCTATGGACACGGAAATGATTACAGCTACGCGGATTAGTTACAGGTTGAGTTGGAGTCACCAAGTTCTGTGGGCCCCACTATGATGTATGTGTTATATCCACACCGTTCATCCATTTTTAGATATCATGTTAGGGTATTAACCAAAAAATGAGGTAAATAAAAATTTGTAGTCTACCACACTAAAGAAAACAGTGGGGAGAGTGATTTCCTCCATTGAAATTATCCTACGGTCCATCATAATGTTTATTTGAAATCCAACCTATTAAAAAGTTAAAAAAGATATAAAATAAGGGAAAACACAAATATCAGCTTGATCTAAAACTAATATCAGCTTGATCTAAAACTTTTGTGGCCTTTAGAAATTTTCAATGGTGGGCGTCACTGTCCCACTGTTTTCTGTGCTGGGGTCCACTGGAGCTTCCGATTTAACTCGTTTCTTTTGATATTGCCCTAAAATGATCTCTCCAAATGGATGGAAGGTGTGGATACAAAATATACATCATAGTGGGGCCCACGAAACTTGTTGATGACACTTGCATTAGCTAGTCTAGTGGTTGACATGCTGTAACGTGCTGCACATGCAAGTGGTTTGACGTACTGTGCACGTCTCTTATCTTAGTGGATGACAGATTTCTTGCGAAAGCCTTTCGCAGGAAGTTCCTGCGCTGGGAACCCAGGTGGGGCCCACCGTGATGTTTGTATGGAATCCACCCTGTCCATCCATTTTGTGAGCTCATTTTAGGCTATGAGACCAAAATTGAGCAAGATCCATGATTCAAGTGGGCCGTACTAAAGGAAAAGGTGGTTAGGGAAATTACTACCATTGAAACCTCCCTAAATTCTACAATGATGTTTATATGCCATCCATACCGTTAATAATGTCATCCGTACTGGGATGAACTAAAAAAACAAATATTAGAATGATTCAAAACTTATGTGGTCCACGGATATTTCAACTGTCGAAATTCAATTCTCACATTTTCGGTCCACTTGAGAATTGGATATGGTTAATTTTTGGCCACATGTCCTAAAATGAACTCCCAAAATGGATGGATGGAGAGGATTTCTCAAAATCATCATAGTGGGCCCCACCTGGGTTCCCAGGCAGGAACTTCCTGCAAAAGCCAAATTCGCGTCCTATCTTAGTAAACTCTGGTGGGCCACCCTGAATGCATGTGGTTTATCCACGTTGTCCATTCATTTTTCCATATCATTTTAGTGGTTAAACCCAAAATTGATGCATATTCGGAGCTCAAGTGGACCATACCATAGGAAAAAGTAGAATTATTGATTTCCACCATTGAATTACTCCGGATCGGATCGGTCTGGATCAGATCCATTCGGTTCAGATCAGTTCGAATTGACCATGATCCGAACTCGATTCGATGAATGGTTGGATCTAATTGATCCAACTTGAACAACATCGATCCAGGCCTTCGGTTCGATTTGGATCGGGTCGGATGGGTTCGGATCAGGTTGGATCCACTAGATCGGATAAAAAATGCCCAGCTCTACATAAGATCATAGAGACATGGATGAAGGGAAAACACAAATATAAGCTTGATCTCAAACTTTTATGGCCCCCAAGAATTTTTCAACGGTAGAAGTTCAATTCAAACTGTATCCTGTGGTGTGGTCCATTTGATCTTTTGATATACTTCATTTTTGTGTTCAAGACCTAAAATTATCCAGTAAAATGGATGGAAGGAGTGGATAAAATACATAAATCATGGTGAACCTCAAAGAGTTTACTCAGTAAGCTAAGCGTGAGTTACTCATTACGCAATCTACTTCCACTATGGCCCTTGTGATGAGTGGACAGACCTAATTTTTTAGTGGCATCTACATGATGGGATGCATCTTATGGATGGGTAAGGGCTTGGAACTGGGTGCCACATTGGCACCTTTGAGGTGGAAACGGAATGGCTACTCCCCCTGCCACTAGCCTGGTTGCTGGTGGTCGGTGCTATGTGGGCCCCACCATGTTGTATGTGCTTCATCCATGCTGTTCATCCATTTTTATAGATCATTTTAGGTATTGATTCTAAAAAATGAGAGGGATATAAATCTCAAGTTGACCACACCACAGGAGAACAATTGTGATTGGATATCCACTATTAAAATACTCCTAAGGCCCATTATACTGTTTATTTGACATCCAAACTGTTGATTAGGTCATACAGACATAGATGAAGGGAGAAAAACATAAAGAACAGCTTGATCCGAAACTTTTATGACCCCCAAAAAGTTTTTAATAGTCAACGTTCATTTAACACTGTTTCCTATAATGTGGTCTACTTGAGGTAGGGATATACCTCATGTTTGGTCTCATACCCTAAAATGATCTAGAAAAATATATAAATAGTATGGATGAAATACATACATCATGGTAGGGCCCACATAGCATTGACGACTAGAGTTGTGCATTTCATACCCGAACCGGTGGATCCGGCCCGATCAGACCCGATCCGACCCGATTCGAACAGAACCGATGGTCAGGATCGGTCAGGATTGGGTAGCGTAATCCAGATCTGAATTATTTTCTGGTCGAATTCGGGTAAGCCCTGTTTTGAATCGACCCGATCCGAATGGATCCGATTCAGACTGACCCGATCCGGACCGCATATATTTGTGTGTGTGTGTGTGTTGTGTGTGTGTGTTGTGTGTGTGTGTGTTGTGTATATACATATAATATATATATATATATATATATATATATATATATATATATTATATATAACTTTTACCGCCTAGACTTTAGGTTCGGCGCCAAAAAACCCCGCCCGATGTACTCTCTATCTCTCTCTATCTGTGATTCTCTCTCTGTATGTCTCTCTATTTCTGTTGAAGAAGAAGGCAAGAAGAAGATTTTGGAGCTTGGATATCTCTGCTGGAGAGAGATATATTGAGAAATGATCTTGTGTTTGGAAGAGAGAGAGGGAAAGAGAAAGTGAGTCGCAGGTATGTTTTATATCCAAACCGTCCATCCATTTGGTGAGCTCATTTTAAGGCTTTGGATATTCATCAATTTTAGGTTCAACCACTAAAATAATATGGAAAAACGAATGGACACCGTGGATAAATCACATGCATTCAGGGTGGGCCCCAACAGAGTTTACTCGAGGATTTGCCGGTGTGCCACGAAACGGATTGGATACTCTCCCTAACACCTGCTCCGTGGGCCCCACCATGATGTATTTGTTTCATACATGTCGTCCATATATTTTTAAAGATCATTTTAAGGCCTGAGAACAAAGATGAGGTATATCTCAATCTCAAGTGGACCACATTAGAGGAAACAGTTTTGAATGAGTATCGACCATTCAAAACATTTTGGGGCCATAAAAGTTTTGGATTAAGCTAATTTTTGTTTTTTCCCTTTATCTGAGCCTGTATGACCTAATCAACAGATTGGATGTCAAATAAACAGTACAGTAGGCCTTAGGAGGATTTTAATGGTGGATATCCAATAACTATTGTTTTCATGTGGTGTGGCCCACCTGAGATTTATATATCTCTCGATTTTGGGATCAAGCACTAAAATGATCTTTAAAAATGGATGAACGGAATGGATGAAACACATACATCATGGTGGGGCCCATAGAGCACCGACCACTAGCCACGGGGCTGGTGGCAAGGGGAGTAGCCAATCCGTTTCTGTGTACCACACAAGCTAGCTATAGCTAGCTGTAGGTACGTGTCGTGCCAAGACGGACGCGGATTTCCAGCGAAAGGAATTTCCTGCGTTGGGAACCCATGTGGGACCCACTGCGATGTTTGCGCGAAATCCTCCCTGTCCATACGTTTTGTGAGTTCATTTCAGTACATGAGGCTAAAAATGAACCGTATCCAATGTGCAGGTGGGTCGAAAAAGTGATAATTGAACGTCCACAGTTGAAATATTCGTGGGGCCACAGACGTTTTGAATCATGCTAATATTTATTTTTTCAGATCATCCCAGTAAGAATGAAGTTATTAATGGTATGGATGTCATGTAAACATCACCGTCAAACCTAGGGAGGTTTCAACGGTAAGAATTTACCTAACCACCTTTTCCTTTAATACGGCCCACTTAAGTCTTGGATCCTGATCACTTTTGGTCCAATGTTCTAAAATGATCTCAAAAAACGGATGAACGGAGTGGATTCCTGCAAAACATCACGGTGGGCCCCACCTACGTACGATCCCAGCACACGAACTTTATGCGAAACGCTTTCATAGGAAATCCGCGTCCCTGCTAGCTTGATGTGCACGTCAATATACGCCAACTGTATTCTCGAGCTCCGAGTTGTACGAACGGCTCAAATGAGATCCACATTACATGAGCCCCACAATGATGTATTTAATATATCCATACCATTTATCCATTTTTTTTTTGTGATCATTTTAAAGCATTTGGAAAAAAAAAAAAAGAATCATATTTAAAGCTCAAATGGACCACACCCAAAATAGCAACGAGGATAATGATTTTCACCGTTGAAAAATTCGATCCTTAGTTAATCCGATCCGACTTGGTTTCCTTGACCGAGTCAGACTCGGTTCGAGTAAGGCCAAGCATGTAACGGATTTGTCTGGGTAAGGTGTTTTGGACTAGGTCGCGGATTGGGTCGGGTTCGAATCAGTCCAGGCATCTTTTGGACCGTACCGAGTTGGACCAAATCTGATCCGACTCGGTCCGATGCCCAGCTCTATTGACGACCAGCCGTTAGCCAATGGCAAGGCGAGTAGCCAATCCATTTCCCTTTGAGGTGGGTACGGATTGGGTAGTACACCCACCAGGATGGAAACGGATTGGCGACTCCCCCTGACACCATCCAATGGCTGGTGGTTGGTATTTTGTGGGCCCCACCATGATGTATATATTTCATCCATGCCGTTCATCTATTTTCACATATCATTTTACAGTATGAGACCAAAACTGAGGTATATCCCAATCTCAAGTGGACCACATTACAGGAAACAGTATTGAATGAGCGTCAAACATTAAGAACATTTAAGGGGCCATAAAAGTTTTGGATCAAGCTTATTTTTGTTTCTTCCCTTCATCTGGGCCTTTATGACCTAATCAACGGATTGGATGTCAAATAAACAGTCTAGTGGGCCTTAGGAGGATTTTAGTGGTGGATATCCAATCACTATTGTTTTCATGTGGTGCGGTCCACCTGAGATTTATATCCCTCTCGTTTTTGCTATCGAGACCTAAAATGATATGTAAAAATGGATGAAACACATACATCATAGTGGGGCCCACATATCACCCACCACCAGCCACGGGCTGTTGGCAGGGGGATCAGTAGCCAATCCGTTTCCCACCGGGACCTAGCTAGAGAGGGATGGTCCTCTCAAGGGAGCTATGGGCCCACCGTGGTGTATATGTATTATATATCCATGCCATCTATCCATTTTGATAGATCATCTTAGGCCATAAGCCCAAAAGGAGGCAGACTGAGGCTCAAGTGGACCACACCGTAGGAAGCAGTTGGGATTGAATTACTACCGTTGAAAACTTATTAGGGCCTTCCATCCAACCTGTTCACAAGGTCACATAATCCAGTAAGAACGGAAAACATAAATATCAGCTTGATACAAAACTTGTCCCCCAAAAAGTTTTCAACAATAAGATTTCAATCCCCATATCTTCTTATTGTGTGGTCCACTTAATTCTTTAATCTGCCTCTTTTAAGGTGTCATGGTCTAAAATGATATGTCGAAATAGATAAACGGCATTGATAAAACATATTCATCAGGGTAGACTTCACAGATCCACTGATCACAGGACCATCCATATGGGGTAGTACCCAATTTGTGCCCCTTTGAGGCACCTTTGAAGGCTGGTAGATGTTCCCACTTCGAAATTGTCTAACAATTCCAGATCCTCTATGTTGACGGCACATGGATTTCCGTGCCGTTCCCACTGCTGGGTCCATGTCATCGTAATGGCATCAGCTGACCAAACCTAGTATTTCCCCAACCCTCGTAGTCCTCCGTATAAAAAGAGAAAAGAAAAAAGAGTACTGATAACCTGTTTCCGGTGCCCAACTATTGCCTGTGCGCAACTATTTCCTGTTTCTTGGATTTAATTGTGCCACATCATCTCACAGGAATTTTATAAGATAAAATAAAAAATATTTACAAAATTCACCTGATTAACAAGGAACATTACATTATTTTAATACTGTCTTAAATACAACGCAGGATCGGTGAGGTGCGTGGAATCCTCACCGTAAGCCCACCTTGATGTATGAATTGTATATCTACCCATTTCATCCGTTTTATCATATTATTTTCAAGCATTGTAAAAAGAATGAAGCAGATAAAACTGTCTGGTGAACCACACGACATGAAATGATGGTCATCGAATGATGACCAATGAAAACTTCATAGTGCCCACTGTAATATTTATTTTCCATCCAACCTTTTAAGGTCACATGTACCCGACCAAGGAAAAATACAATTATCAGCTTGATTCGAAACCTTTGTGGCCCACAAAAAGTTTTTAATGATCAGTGACTACCAATTCGTTTAGCGCGCGTGGTCGACCTGAGATTTGGATATGCTTATTTTTTCGCCTATTCCATAGAATCAATTGGAAAAATAGATAGATGACATAGATATTCAATAAATACGATTGGATAGATCCACTAACATTGGGGAATCCAGAGTTCCAAAAAAGTCTGACTTCTTTTTTTTTTTTTACACTCAGATTGTGTGGCGTAGTACGCAGCACCAACGTTGGTACCTGTGCTGGACTTCACCATGATGGTTGTTTTTTTTAATCCACTTTGCCAGGTTACATTAGGGCATGAGCCTAAAAATAGATTGATCAAAATCTTAAGTGGACCACACCACCAAAAAAAGTGGTGGTTGAACAAATAGAATTATAAACTTCATATAGCTCACCGTAATGTTTATTTGCCATCTAACCCGTCGATAGTGTTACAGAGACATCGATGAAGAGAAAATACAAATATCAGCTTGCCCCTAAGAAGTTTTTAATGGTGGGCTTCCAACCACCCATGTTTCCTGTGGTATGGTACAACTGAGATTTAGATCTGTCACAATTTTGTGCTCACGAATTATAATTATCTCGGAGCCAATAGAGCTGCATGCCCTACTGAAATGCTTGCCTTCTAAATTGTTTTCATTAATGTGGCACAAGTGATTCATATATCGGTATGATTTTAGGCCAAATGCCTTCTCTTTCTTTTCGCGGGCTAGATTTTTCTAAACTCTGTGAGTGAATAATATATTAGCGAGACATTTGCTATTCTCGAAATTCGAACATAGGACCTTCTGCTTTGATATCATATCAAACAACCATTTACTCTGAAAGCTTAATCTGCCAAAGTGTGGTATATCAATGTATATCAAGGGACTTTATTACTCCAACAATATCATGTCAAACAACCATTTACTCTAAAAGCTTAAGCTGTTAGAGCATGGTGTATCCATGTATATCAAGGGACTTTATCACTGCAACATTCCAAGTAGCTGTTTACATGCCGTGGCTACTTTTATTCAGATACAATTTGCCATTTTCACAGTTCATCCCTTCATGACTCAAACATTGAACATAATTCCTCTTTTTTTTCTTTTTTTTTTTCTTTTTTTTTTTTTTTAAGAGATACTTATCATAAAATAAATAAATAAAACACAGGACATGGTGCTTCCTCTTATATCAATTACTAAGAACCTAACCAACCTGCCAAAAGCCTCGAGACCATTACCTCAAGACCAATGGAGTGTGTAAAGTTAGGCTATTAAACCATTGGGATCATAACAACAACACTGTATAGAACACGGGTTTAACAACTCTCCACCTCAGGTTGAAGGAAGCCAAAGGACTGAGGGAATCCAAGGACATCGAGATCAGGAGGAGGACAAGACAAGGGTAGAGAAGGAATAAATACCCTATACCTGTTACAAACTCCCACCCACAGCATGCAGTTGCTTTTATGATTGCATGCATGAATCTCTCTCTCTCTCTCTCTCTCTCTCTCTCTCTCTCTCTCTTGTTGCGCAGCACGCCAACAACGCAGTGAGCCTAGATCCAATCTAAGGCCTCACCCACAAACGATAGACAGGAAGAAATATAAAATAGAAATAGATCAAAGCAATCCAAAACAAACCACAAGACAAGATATACGTGGAAAAACCCTAAACTAGGGTAAAAAACCACGGATGCAAAATTTCACTATGAAGAGAAACGAAGATTACAAGGCAATATACTAACCTCTCCCTTGGAAGTACAGAGAAAATCCTTTGCCCACACCTCAGAATAATTTTCTAAAATTCACCCTTAACCTAGAATAGCCCTAGGGACCCCAATTTATAGTTTTGGCAACTTCCCTTTCTGCATCCCAGTTGCGAAAGGACTTGCGACATGAAATCCGCGAAACTCCTTTCGCATCCCAGTTGTGAAAGGACTTGCGACACGAAATCTGCGAAACTCCTTTCGCATCCGAGTTGCGAAAGGACTTGCGACACGAAATCCGCGCAACCTCGACTGGTCGTGGGCGGCCCCAGATGTGGCTCCACTTCTCAACATCTCTCTCTCTCTCTCTCTCTCTCTCATGTGAGCTTCTCCTCCTCCTCTAACTTTTCTTGGGATTTTCAGACAGAGAGGGAGAGATATATGGGGAAGGCTATCAATGGTCCGATAGGAGCACAGGGGTTGGTGGGTTGGAGCAGTAGCATGAGAGGGGATTTCAAATGAAAGTTCCTCTTTCAAACTTTAATGGGCTGGGCTGATGGGCTGATGGGTTGATAGTCCAAACCCTTCCTGACTTAGAAAAGGGCTTTAAATTTTAAGCCTGAGCTGGGGTCTAATTGTAACGCCCCGAACTTTTCGATGCTCGGGCATCGAAAGTCCTCGAGCGTTACCATAAGATTCAACGTGACATATACATGTGTACGATACCAATCCAACTATTTTAGCCTTACATCCTTTCCCTGACACTAGCTTAACCGTTGGGGGTGATCTTCATTCATAAATCAAGCCATCTGACCGTTGAATTTCAAGACAAGCTCACCCACACATGATTTGACGTAAGTACTTTCTCTTAGATGACGTGACGAATAACTCCCTATTCATAATGATTTAGATATACGTTCTTTTGTAAGAACTGCTTAGAAAAGTGTTTATAACCATGTGGAGTGATTAGATTTCCTAAAACTCATAGATCGACAGTAATTACGAAATTGCCACTAACCTAGACCCCTGAACACTAGATCACATGGTTCCCACGGTCCGTTTCATGTGAAATTTTATATCATGCCTAATTATCACAAATTAACCGTAAACCTCGAATTTCAGCCCTTAGATCATAGTAATCAGCTACTTGACCTCTACATCTGCGCGTACACTTATCAAATCAAGATTATGATCCGTCCATCTTATTCACACCATAGGAATATGCTTAACCCACCATTAGAATCATAATCTGACAAACTTTCATGTGTAAGAAAGTCAATCGAATCTAACGTTATAAAAGCCTTATCCCTAATCACTCCCAAAAACCCATTTTATGTCCATCCATTTACGAAACTACCCGTACATCAACCCTCATACATGGCCGGAGTGCATACCATCAAGTTTCCATATTTTTAACAAGTCATCTGACCACCCATCGTGATTGGATCCGCCAAATGGGCCATCCGAATATGAGAATAAACCGATCATTACAATGATCTTAGGGTATAAGTCCAAATTACCTAGTAGCTTGTCAATTAAATGTGTACAAACATTATTTTGAAATATAGAGTGTATTAACCATTAAAATAGCATCTTGATTCCTTGAGAAATCAGGGCCCAAATTTAACCCATCGAGAGATCTTGAGAAGTAACGATTGGTGATAAGGTTTTGTCACTTTTGGACGGTAAAGTTGTGAGTTACATATGACGAAAGCCAAGACAAAGGAAAAGGGTAAATTTGTAAATTTAAACTATATGCAGTAACATGTACAGCAGCAACTCTCTTGTTAAGTAAGTGATTTGACGGTAACCATCAACCACACTCATTTATAAAGTGTGGCCCACCAATGACTCGGATTTATCCCATCTTTTGGCCCATGACTTAACTTGGTCTCGCCAAACCAATGAACGGAGTGGATTTCTTATCATACATCACTATGGACCCCACCTGATTTTTCCCTGCCATGCATGAAAGCGAAGAAATCACGTGAAATCAATCCATGTAAGCAACGTCCTGTTTCAACGTGAGTACAATCCACGTTGATTCACGTATGACCCACCTAGTACTTAGATATGTTTCATATTTTGGCCCCTTGGCCCTTTCCAACAGTTGACGCTCAATCCAGGGATGATCCAACCTTTAGATTGGCAGAAACCCACCGTTGGGAGTAGATGTTTAAGTGTATGGCCCACCAAAAGCTTAGATATGCCTGATCTTGAGTCTTATGTCCTAATGGGACTATTAAAAATTGAATGGATGGACTGGATTAAACCATGTAACTTTGTGGACTCCATTTTTTGGTGGCATGAGTGTGCAATGCACGTGCACCAGCTGTGTACTGAGCCAAGGCACACGGTCAGACATCTCTGACCCGTAATTGCCTTAAAAAGCAAGGTTTTCTCTATCCCGCTCGGTTTTGCTTCAAACGGACAGACGTCCGTGTTTTCGTTGGTGGCCCACGAACCAGGGTCCCTTTTCATAATCCAAACCGTCCATCTGTTAGAGGGGCCTTGACCTGCCAAAACCTCAGTTGTTTCACACGGAAACACACGTGAGTGAGGACACAATGATAGGCTCAACGGAACCGTGTGAGTGTGGATTTTACCAAAAGTGGAAACCTTATCCTGCTGTTGCCCAACTGGCAATCCGAGCGCGTCGCTCTCATTCATTTACAACCATCAGATGCAAGGAATCTCAGCCGTCTATCTTGTTTAGGGCTCTCCAAATGAAACCGTGGCCGGTTTCGGTTTTTACCCACTGTATTCTAAAAACGGTTTCCACCGGACGAAATCTGGTTCGTTCATTATTAAACGGACGGCCCTGGGATGCTTTGGTTAGTGAATAAAAGGAGCTGGATCAAGCAAACAGGAGCTCGCCCTCCATTCTGGCCGCCGCAACTCGAAACCGAACGTTTTCGTTCTCCTTCCAAACCCATCACCCAAATCTCTCCCGAGCTTCGAAAAAACCTATCCTTAAGCTCTCTAGGATCCGTATGGACCACCTGAAAGGAACGGATTGGAGGAAGAAACTCCACATATGAATCCACCATTTTAACCCGGTCATCTTCCTCGTTCAAAGCTACACCCAGCCGCGGTCCGAGTTGGGCCAGTTCGTGTCTCGCTGGGTTTCCAGCAAGGGAAGGAGATAGGAAAAGGAAGGGGAGAAGAAAAATAGAAAGAAAACAGAAGAAGAGAAGAAGAAGAAAGAGTGAGAGAGAAGAGAGATCGGGGGCGGCTGTTGCACCAACCCGAACCAGTCGTAATGCGTGAGTCAGGCAGGGCCCATCGCTGCTGTCGGACCTTTAGCAGAGAAAAGGGCAGAGGGAGAAGAGGTTGATGATGAAGAAGAACAAAAGGGGAAGAAGAGGAATGAAAGGGAGAAGGGGTTGCACCGTTGCATCAGCTTGGAACGGGCCGAGTAACGGTCACGACTCAGGCCAAAAACGCCCCAAGCCACGCTGCATTCGGCCTGAGTCGGGTTCTGGTTTAGCCCAGGAACTCTAATGAGTGTATAAGCCTGAGGAAGAGAAAAGAAAAACAGGAGAAGAAGAAGAAAGGAGAAAGAAGTTGCCTTCTTCACTAGTTCTGTCGAGTCAACCCGCTGACTCGTTTGGGACTCAGTGCAACTAAGGATGCTGCTGATTCGGTCCAGGAAAAGGAGAAAGAGAAGGAAAGAAATAAAGGTAGAGGTCAAATTAGAACGACTCGCTGCCGAGTCGACTCGGCTAAAACTCGCCGAGTCTAATCGAGTCAACTCACTCGGATCTGGCTCAAGATAGGTAAGCCATCTTATTCAATCATATTTGTTGTTGTTATTACTGTCATCAATGGTAATTCTAATTATTAATTTTCATCCTAATGATTTTTATTATCAAGTTAGCTAATATAGATCATAACACTAATGGCAATAATGATTTTGTAATTAGTAAGTTTATATGGCGATTAATGGTACACCAAACTAGAAGGATCTCGATTTACAATTTCCATCCTTATTACTATTATCATGGTAAATTTTAGTATAGACACGATTAGCCACTAATAGCTTACTCATACTAGTATTAGTTAGTATAGATAAAACCACAACTTTCGTTATTAGGATTTTTCTCACCATTCTTAGATATCGTTATTGGTAGTAGAAGTATACTGATTTCTACCATTATAATGATTATTATTGCCACGATTAACTAATGACAATTCTATCATTAATATTAATAATTATACTATACTTATAAACTATCACTAATTTTACATGAACTAACATTCAAATCCTAAAATCCAATTATGGCGCTAGACTCCAGGATAAAATCCTAACTCTACATTAAAACCCTAAGAATGGGTAATCTAAACCCTAGGCTATAACCCTAGGTAGTGTGTGGGACTTAGACCTAATTGTACAAGTTCATGATTTGTGGTAGGATTAAATCTAAGGGGCGCACACTCCCTATCAATGGCGTAGGCGGTTCAAGACATAAGGTGATGATTCTTCCCCTTGAGCTTTCCATCTTCTCATTAGCTTAAGTTATAGTTTTATTTAAATTCATAATTGATATCTCTCTTTATAATCACATGTGTTAGCTGGTGGAAATTAAATTGCTGTCTTACATGCTTTATGATTATCCTGTATAATTGTTCATGCTTGTGGATTATTTGTGGATTGTTTACGGAACTTAAACTGGTACATTAGTGGGAAATTCCCACGTATGAATGTACACCCATACTTGGGATGTAACTTGACTCTTTGTGATCGTAATGGACCTTCGACTCGGTGGTTTTTGAGTGGTGGTCTAGATGGATCATTGACGTGGGCCTACCATCCAGGGTTGTTGTGCCCAATGATTTTAAGGATGGTCTTTATCGTATGATTTTGATATTCGCCCTATGTGGCATATTTTGATACTCGCCCTACGTGGTTTTATTTGATATTTTTCCTACATGGATTCGATGTTTTATACTGTGCAACCATGCGATGGTAAGCCCCACCTATCGTAATATGATTGGCCACTAGTCGATGGGTTTCCATTAAACATCCTAAGGTGGTAGTCTCATGGGCCGGGGATGGTGGAATGGGACACTATGCCTGAGCCGTCGGCCTACGCTGGGCCATGTGCTCCCCGTAGTGACCTTTGAGCTTATTAAACCTGCTGATTGTAATTGGATTAATAATGGGCTGGCTAATCATGCATACATCGCACAGACCAGCATCTATTGCTATCGTACGTGATGTACGTATTGTTCCGACTGGTTGATATTTCCCAGATTCGATGATTCCGACTGGTTGATGTTTCCCAGGTTCGATGATTGCATGGGCGGCGGCCCTGTCAGCACGGATGAGCATCCCCGGGGCGTGAACGCATTCCATACATCCATGCACATAATAAGATCTGCATCATGTACTGTTTTGTATGCTTTATTTTATAACTATGCTTACCTAATGCGGCGGTGTGTAATCTTGAGGGGAGTTCACACTGAGTTGGCCACTCATCCATCAAATATATAACCGTACAGGTAGCACAGATGTCTTAAGTGACTTTCAGGTTCAGGCTGATGAGGAGCCGGGTACAAGTGCTAAGGTTGCATGACTACATCTACCTCGAGGAGCTGCGCAGTCTTGCGGCTTATGTTTACATTCTTATGTTATTTTCTTATACTAAATCATGTGGATTCTTGTATTTGTTATATTCGAGACATTGGTTTGTATAAGTCATTATGGGCGCTCTCTTGTATATTTTAAATGATAATGAAAATTTCCTTTATGCTTACTTGTCCATTCTACGCTCGTCTGCTTACTCTGATAAAAGAAGAAGAAAAAAAATTATATTTGACCATCCTTTAAGGTTAACACTCGGGTTTTTGGGAAACGGGTCGTGTACTCGGGTCCTGAAAAGTCGGGTTGTTACACTAATACTCGAGGCTAAGCAAAGCCTGACATTGACAGCCCTATTGGTAAACTATCATGGTTGAATTACTATACAGCCTCAAATGAGAAAACCATAGATGCTCTTGCAAAGCCTGACCGTACACATGCTTGACTATGCACATGGCATGATAACCTGATCATAGCCATTCATTCCATCAATTCCACTGCAGGCGAGTTGCAACATGTATACCAAATTCACATTAAAATGATGACTAAACCATGCTATAAGTGGTAATCAAATGAAGTGTTTATAAATAAAAAATAAAAAGAGCTTCAAATTACTCTCTTTTTTTTTTTTTTAAACCAAGGTGTTGTGTGTGTGTGTGTGTGTGTGTGTGTGTGTGTGTGTGTGTGTATATTCAGTAAAAGATGTACAGCGAGAGGGCCTTCCTGGGACAAAAAATTAGCCAGGAGAGCCAGAAAACCCTGAGAAAGCAGAACAATAGGACTCTCTAATTCAGCCCAACCCTATTTTGTCTAGTCTAAAAGAGCCCCTAACACTAAAAGGAAGGTCAGAGACTGAAAGAAAGTAGCTTGTTGTTGGTGCCTTGCCGCGAACTTGCGAAAAACCCCAAAATTGCGAAAGTAGCAGGGTTGGTTGGCTAAAGTAGCTCGTTCTACCCCAAAATCATATATTTATGTCAGGTAACTCATTGTGGATTGCGAGATACGGCCGATCTAAGGTCCGACGATCTGGATCACTTTTGTCGTCGACCGGGCCTTTTCTGATCCATTTTGGCCATGAAACTGTCCGCGACCAGCTCTACATCAGTCCCCTCCACTTCAAAAGAACTTGTCCTCGAGTTCTCATCCTGCACTGATTCATGATACTTGGTCAGGTCCGCGACGTTAAAAGTCCGTGAGATTGTCATGTCATCTGGAAGATCAACAACATAAGCGTTGTCATTGATCTTTCGAATGATTGGGATGAGTCCAATCTTCTTATTTTTCAACTTGTCATACGTCCCGGTCGAAAATCTCTCTTTGCACAGATGGACCATAACGCGGTTGCCCACCTCGAACACTTTTTGTTGCCGGTGCTTGTCCGCTTGTCCGCTTGTTCCTTATACTTCTCGTTCGAGGCTTGTAGCTTGATTTGCATTTTTGCATGGATGCCCATGATCTTATCTGTCATATGTTCTGCTGCAATGCTCGTGCTTGGGTGCTTGGACAGAGGGATCAAGTCAAACGTGTGGCGAGACACTCATTCATAGATAATCTGAAACGGTGATTTTCCTGTCGAGCGGTTCACCATGTTGTTGAATGCAAACTCTGCTTAAGATAAGGTCAAATTCCACTGCTTCGGTTTTTCTCCTGAAATACAGCGAAAGAGGTTTTCCAACGTGCGATTCATAACTTCAGTCTGCCCATCAGTCTGTAGGTGGTAAGCACTGCTGAATTGAAGTCGTGTATCGAATCAGTCCACAAAGTCTGCCAAAAGTGACTAATGAACTTTGTGTCATGATCAGAAGTAATGGTCTTGGGGATCCCGTGTAGCTGTACGACTTGCCTGAAGAATAGATTTGCCACGTGTGTTGCATCGAGGGTCTTCTTGCATGGGATAAAGTGTGTCATCTTAGAAAAGCGATCTACCACCACGAACACTGAATCCATATCACGTTGTGTTCGTGAGAGACCAAGTACGAAGTCCATTGATAAATCCTCCCAAGGACCGTCAGGCACAGGTAACGGGGTGTAGAGGCCCGTATTTGAGATTACCCCTTGGAAGTTTGACAAACATGACAATGTTGTAAGGCTTTTCCCACATCATGTACTAATTACAGCCAGTAATACCGCTCTTCCACAAGAGCTCGCGTCTTGTCTCGCCTAAGGTGTCTACCGAGGCCACCTCCATGTAGTTCCTGAATAATCTGCTCCCTCAGATAACTTTGAGGGATGCACAATCGATTCACTTTGAAGAGAAAATTGTGTTGAGGGTCAAATATTGCATATCAGACCCTAGTTACTGCTTGAATTTACGAACATAATATCGTTTAAAGGACGACTTAATTGTGTTTATGCTGCAGGTTGAATTTAGGAGCTTTGATTGTAAAAGAGCATTAAAAGTATAGATTTAACGCTCCGACATCACCAAGACAAGGGACAGACTCCAGGGGACCAAGATCAACGCCAGAGATCCAAGAAAACCGAGAAATTGAAGTTCAAGTGTCCTGAAAGACAGCTAGAATGCAAGATCACAAGGTTTCCACCATCCGATCGGCTCGAAACCCCATACAGGACCTGAGGACCACAAATGAGCCGTACACATAAAATTTCAGCACCTGACTCCCTACGAAAGTGGGCCAACATACAGATCAGCCCATAAATCAGTAAATTAGGGCCCACCTGCTGTCTGGATACATTTCAACTTCGGTCTCCACGGTTGAAAAGAGATGGAGAACAAGATCGACGGCACTCACGGCTAGAGAGAGAGACAGAGAGTCTGAGACGTCAGGAGCAGAGAAGAGAGAGAGTATTTCAGTTTACTTTTACTATTTTCTTTTCATTATTTATGTTGAGGTATAGTGCAATCATGTCCATGGGTTGCTAAACCTCTTAGCTAGGGCTAAGAGGTGAAGCTTGTAGTGAGATGGGGGATTTTATTCATTACCTTTAAGTTGATTTCAATTCATGAACTGAATTTGATTTTTGTTTAATTAAAGGAATACTTTCAGTTTTTAATGGTGTGTTGTGACTGAAATTACAATAGATCTGCAATGGCTTTGAGTATTTCCTTTCATTTTTATGTGTCTGACGTCAGGAAGCCCTGTTGTTCACCATCGTCTCCTGGGCATGGTCGGATGACGGTACCCTTCCTAACTTTCATGGCATGTTGATTGGTTGGTAATTAGTTTAATTCTGTTGTTTACTTTGTCTCCTAGGCATGGTTTGGTGATGGAATCCACTCTAATTCATATACCTTTCATCTTTTTAAACACTATATCAATTAAGTTCAGTTTAAATTCCATGATTCTTCAAGCAAGCATAAGATCTCCCTGATCTCTACAAGTGGATCCTCTGAATCCCTAGTTTCCCTTCTCTGAATTTTCTTAAGTTTTAGATAATAATTTCATAATTATTTCTCAAATCACAATTGATTTAGAATTCATCTCATTCTAGTTCTAGCCCTAGTTAGTTTCAGATTACGTACAGGTTTCAGTCCCTGTGGATTCGACCTCGGTCTTACCGAGTTTTATTACTACATCACAACCCTATACTTGGGGAGTGAACAAATTGTCCTGAATATGAAGGTCACTAGGGTGACCTTCTTGGCACTTCATCCAAGAATATTTGAAGTCCTCATCCTCGGCATACAGCTCCTTAAGACAGTCGAAGCCGACCATCTCGTTGCTCATCGTAACAAGTAGTGATGCACGACGACTAAGTGCATCAGCTACCTTGTTCTGCTGCCCTAACTTGTGCTTCATAACGAACGTGAATTCCTGTAAAAATGCAACCCATCTAGCATGCACACGATTCACGTTAGTCTAACTATTAATAAACTTTAATGTTTGATGGTCAATGTACAGAACAAAGTCTCTTTGAATCAGATAATGCCGCCAATGTCGCAGTGCCTGAACAACTGCATACAACTCAAGCTCATAAGTCGACCACTTCTTTCGGGCTTCGCTGAGCTTCTCGCTATACAAGGCTACCGGCCCACCTTCCTGTGATAATACTCCTCCAATTCCGACGTATGAAGCATCACACTCAACCTCAAATAATTTATCGAAATTAGGAAGCACCAAGACCGATGTTGTAGACAAACGATGCTTGATCTCATGAAAGCTCTCACCAACTTTATTGGTCCACTGAAACGGTCATTTTTTTCATGCAATCTGTTATAGGCGCGACTATGGTGCTAAAATCTCGCACAAATCGACAATAGAAAGTCGCCAACCCATGAAAACTCCTCACCTCATGAATATTTGTCAGGATTGGCCATTCCCTAATAGCTCGCACATTTTCATCGTCCACACGAATGTCTGTGGACGTTACAACAAATCCTATAAACAACAAGCTGTCAGTTAAAATACTACACTTCTTCAAGTTGAGATACAACTTGTTAATTTGTAAGACTTGTAGCACCTGCCTGAAATGTTTCCTATGTTCCGCCTCATCCTGGCTAGATATTAATATGTCATCAAAATATACTACCACAAATCAGCCAGTAAACGGTTTTATCACTTGATTCATTAAACGCATAAAAGTACTTGGTGCGTTCGATAGGCCGAAGGGCATGACCAGCCACTCATACAACCCTTGGTCTTGAATGCCGTTTTCCACTCATCACCGGGTCAGATATGAATCTGATGGTACCCGCTCTTTAGATCTAGTTTAGAGAACACCTTGGCCCCTTTTAGCATATCGATCATGTCGTCCAACCATGGTATTAGGAACCGATATTTGATGGTAATTTTGTTGATTGCCCGGCTGTCGACACACATGCGCCAGCTTCCATTTTTTTGCGTTAATAATGCTGGTACGGCACATGGGCTCATGCTCTCTCTCAAGAGACCCTTACGGATCAATTCCATTACTTGCTCCTGAAGTATCTCACACTCCTTCAGACTCATCCGATAATGAGGGCGGTTGGGCAGGCTAGACCCAAGGACGAAGTTTATGTGATGTTGGATGTCCCTCATGGGGGGAGGGGGCAATCCATCAGGTAAATCTTCAGGCCAGACTTCTTTGAATTCGTTTAGCAACAATCTTAAACTTGGAGGGATGTTTGAGGGTTCCTCTTCCTCGCCCTTCACCACTACGACATATACTTCGCCGGTTTTCTTGGATTCCTTCATGAAATCTCGAATGGTCAAGAGGGAACTCCCCTCCACTTTAGAAGCTTCAGGGTGGTTCTCTGATGCCATAGGGGGAAGGATTATTTTTTGACTATCCTTGACGAATACGTAGACATTGTCTCGCCCCCGATGGGTCACATCGCGGTCCGACTGACAGGGTCGACCGAGTAGCATGTGGCAAGCTTCCATGTCGACCACATCACAAAGTATCTGATCCTTATAATTTTTACCAATTAAAAATGAGATAGTGCATTGTTCAGTTACCTTGGTCTCATCCACCTTTTTTATCCAGCCAATTGAGTATGGGGAAGGATATTTTGTTGTTGGTAGCCGCAACTTGTCCACCATCACTCTTGAGACGATGTTCTCGCTGCTACCACTGTTTATGATTACATCACAGACCTTTCCGTTGACAGTGCACTGAGTACGAAATATATTATATCGCTGTTGATGTAATTCCTTTCGTGGGGTATACAGTAATCGCCTCACAACTAGAAATTTGCCACGATCCTCGCCCGTCACTTCATCGCCACCTGCTATTTCTTCAATTTTTGTTCATGTTTATCATAGTCATGGCCTTCTTCTGCGGCCTCATCTTCAGTACCCCCTTCGTTTATAGTCAAGTGTATTGTGGAAAGTTGAAGACAGGTGTTTGATAAGTGGTCTGGCTGGCCACAGCGGTAACAATTGTTCGACCTTGGCCGAGCATAAGGATTTGAAATCCTACTCGGACCTGCTGTTGTGGGTGCGACGTATTGAGGTCTGGATGAACCGCTCCCCGTATCACGGCTTGCGGTTGTAAGAGGTTGAGGATGTTCTCCTACTGGATATTTTCCTCGTGCTAGCACTGGATCCTACGTGGGACCCGTCATGGGGGGTCGAGTTGAAGGATAGGGACGAGCAGGAACTCTTGCAAGTTGTGTTTCTGCCCTACCCGCCAATTGAACTGCTTTATCCATGGTCCCGACTGGGTACATCTGAACTTGGTTCTGAATTGTCGATTGCAACCCACCTATAAATCGTGTCACCTTCTGTGACTCAGATTCTGAAAGATCGTTTCGTGTAGCCAACCGCTGGAATTCTTCAGTGTAATCTGTGACGGTTCGATTTCTTTATCGGCAACTTTGGTACTGCTGGAATAATATCTGTTCATAATCACTGTGGAGAAATCGTGATCGAAGAAGACGTGTCATCCGTGGCTATGATGAGATGGGCGTCTTGTTCTGGCGGGCTCGTGAGAGTTGTAATTGTTCCCACCATGTAAAAGCACCAGATTTTAACTTAAACACTACCAATTTTACCCTTTTATGATCTAGCACGTCTATATAATTAAAATATCTCTCTACTTCGGCTAGCCAATTGAGAAAATTTTTTATACATAATAAACCATTAAAACTAGGAAGTTCAGCCTTACCTTGATAGTCCTTTCAACACGATCTAAGTGATCGTCTCCATGGATCGGTTGTCGGGCAAAACCCTCATTAAGGTCCTCGTCGCTAGAACTTGAATAATTTAGTGTAGCCCTACGGTTTGCCACTAGTAGTGCTCTACAAAAATCGGGGTTATGTCGTACAGCAACCACGGGTGGTGGAGCCACCATAGGTGGTGGAGCACCGCCTAGGGCTCGGGGCGAAAGTAGCACATCCGCAAGAAGGTCGAGGGTTACCTGCAGCCCTTGCATGGTCAACTGACTCTCCCAGTGGAAAACTTCCATTCTTTCCGAAAGATAACGAATCCCTGGATCACCGTCCAAAGGATTTTGATTCGTACCTTCATTATTTGTCATCGGCCCGAGGAAAAACCTCGCTTTGATACCAATTGACGCAGGGATGAACGTGATGAGGATAACTACTCCGAATCCACGGAGCTTCTCTGGACTCCTCACAGAGACTTCTCGAATCCACGAGGAAAGAAAGCAGAAAATAGAAATAAATTCTAAGAAATTCGGAATTGATTAATTCATGACTAAAAACGAGTTCACAACCCTTTAAATAGGGGTACCAAGCAATGGGAAAGAAATCAGAATCAAACTACAACTAAAACTCCTAGAAATCATGACTTACTATAAATAGTAAACTTACAATTTATAAACGGTCATGATGTCTACTAGTGCGCAAGGTTTTCGGCCAAAAATAGTAAGTGTCCTATTTGGCTTCACCAAACCGTTCTCCTAATTATTCTAAGCTCTTTTCACGTTGGGCCGGCGCAACTCCTAAAGCCCGACGGATGAAGAGTTATAATCAAACTAAAACTTATTATTTATAGTAAAAACGAAATTAAAGAAGGGAAACGACCATCGATCCAGAGGTTTTTCCCAATTCCGGGCGTCGCAACCCGGCACAGCAGGGTTGGCTGGCTAAAGTAGCTCGTTCTACCCCAAAATCATATATTTTACGTCAGGTAACTCATTCCGGATTGCGAGATACGCCCGATCTGAGGTCCGACAGTCCGGATTACTTCTACCGTCGACCGGACCTTTTCTGATCCATCTTGGCCATGAAACTGTCCGCGATCCGCTCTACATCAGGTGGGGATGAAATTTTTATGGAATAGTTGGTCCATCGAAGAATACATCTGATCAATGTTCTGGTCCACCAACCATGTCCAACTTTGATGGAATTGAAACCCCAATGCGTGTCGGCTCATGACAGCCGTTGCCCGTTGGCTTCGGAGGTGACCAAATCGGTGCACGGAAATTGATTTTTAACCATTGATAACGACTGGACATCAATGTTTAAATAATAATGCTACGAAAAAATGGGAAGCGGATTGGCTGGTGTGCCACACACCACGGATGTGGCTGATGTGTCGACGGCACCAAGTTCTGTTGGTCCCATCATAAGTTATAAGTTATATCTAAACCGTCCGTCCACTTGGTGAGCTCTTAGTAAGGATTGAGCTGAAAAATAAGACAGATCCAATAATCAAGTATACCACACTGTAAAAAGCAGTGGTGGATTGAACGCCTGCCATTGAAATGCTTTTGGGATCACATAAATTTTAGATCAATATAATATTTGTTTTTTCTCTTCATCCAGGTTTGTTTAACCTTATGAACAGATTGGATGGAAAGTAAATGCTACGGTGTGCCCTAAGAATGTTTTAACAGTGAGAACATTGTTCCCTATCTATGGTGTGGTCCACTTGAGCCTGGGAAATTACTCACTTTTGGAATCAAGATCTAAAATGATCTCACAAAATGGATGAACAGTGTAGATATGATAAATACATCATTGTGGGGCCATACAATTTTGTCCTCCTTTAATTTGAACCGTTCATACAACTCAGGGCTCAAAGAAAGTCAGCACTCCCTTAGCACGATACGTACCCAAAGTGATAAAGTCCCTTGATACGTATTAGTACACCGTACTCTTACCGCTTAAGCTTTTGTAGTAAATAGTTGTTTGACACCTACACCACCCAGTAAACGGTTGTTTAACACCCACACCAGCTAATCCGCTTCCAAATTGGATGCAACATGGTGAAGGTACAGCCGCACTACTGAAAATTGGGCAGAATCGCTCATCTCGTGGGCAATGTAGTTATCATGGACGGTGGCTCTTCCACAATTTAGTCGGTTTAGTGTGGAGTTAATGTTTGCCATGTGTACAATTTCTGAGTGCGTGCATATCAAGCGTTCAGTACCGGTGTATCAAATAATTTGGTCAGGCATATCTCCCTTTCATCTGGAATGGAAGATTTGTATGATCTTGAGTCATTGCATTATAGATTATCCGAATCTTTCATTTTATGATCTCGAGTCCTTGCATTAATGATCCCTGAATGGATAGGTTGTGGTCCATGTTATCGGTGATTAGGAAAATTTGTATGTCTTCATGATAATCAATCCGAGAATATATATACAACTCTAGACGCGTATCAAACGCGCATACAGCTGCTCTACAATTATGTAAATTAAGCTGGCCCACCACATGCATACATAGTAACAGACAAATGGCCATGACCATCTATTAGTGGCATTCAGACAGATGGTTCAAAACCGAATGTCCCGCAGCTTAGGTCTACCTGGGCTCAGCATCAACCACGGGTTTGAAATTCGCAAGGGCTGCTAGCTCATTAACGGCATCGACGACTCCTTGGATCCTCCCTGAGATTTCGATCAGTAGCGAAATGACCACGACAAGAGGCATGACCTCTGTTAGTGGCACCTTGGTGGTTGAGATGCTTGGGGTTTCCTCCTCCATTGCTTCTATTGATGGAGGCAGCAGCGTCGGTGGAACTTGGTCAGGAAGTGATTTCAATGAACTACGGAGATCTTCTACCGCGCCATTCATCTCTCCAACTAAAAACTCCATGTTGGAAGATCTACTCATGCTTTTGGTGGTGGTCACGAGCTCTTTCAAGACCATGGAAGATTGGAAACATAGTTTAATGCATGCCTCACTGAGATGTTTCTTCATGAACTCGGGTGCCTGCATCATAGTGGCAATTCCGATTTTAGGTAATGCATGTGTTGAAAGGGTCAAGACCATATTTCAAAAATTCAGTGACTCAGCTTGAAATTCGTCTGAGTAAATTCACAGTCAGGTACGTGCAAGCAGCAAGTTTTTTTTTTTTTGAAGTTTACAAGGGGTTTATACATGACTCAATTGAGTTTCTATGGGTTTAACACATCCGAGTTATCCTTTGAGAAGGACCCAACTCATAACCTAGTTGACTCAGTGAGTTCTCAGTGTACACAGCTGAGGTTTTGGAACTTGAAAACCTGATTAGTAAATCTTTAGATCATTTAGAGTACCTGAATCTCTGAATTGATGGAACCGTTGAGTGCCTCTACTTGATAAGCGCAGCAACGAATTTCTGCTGCGATCTTTAGATACTGCTTCCATGGATGCCGAAACCGGAAAGGGCCATGTGGGGGCTCCCATCGTGCCAAATTGGCCTGTATAGATAAGCCGGATCCAAATCAAATCAAAGAAAATTCAGTAAAAAAGAAAAACCCAAGAGTAATTAATTATCTTGGTTGGATTGCTAAGGGTGTGTTTGGTTGCACCAAATGTCATGAAATTTCATGATATTTTGCACTAAATTAGGCTGATTAATCATGAAATATTATAAAAAATTCATAATATTTGGTAAAACCAAATGCACTGTAATCAATTTCAAATAATTCTACGACTCACCAGTGCTTCTTCGGTGGCCTTTGAATTGAGAACGCTTTTGTAGCCTTCTGATTTTGGACAGGGCACTTTGTTGTCTGCTGTACTCCCACTTTCATTGAAATATTCAGCAACACATCCTAAATCCAAGAAAGAAAAAATCTGTGAAACAAATTATGGTATGACAAACATGAAATTAATACATGTGCATGTATGTATGTATGCACACAAGCATGTAATTAAATAGGCATTTCTTACGTACATATGTATGTATGTTGAAACCGCAAGAGAGAATTTATATACGTATGCAATATGCAAAAGTCCATACCATCTAAAGAATCGGCAAGCTTTTCAATGTTACAAGTGATCAGGTGGTGGAGTTCTTCGCCCGCCCAGATGGGACAGATGGAAATGCTGACGAGTAAGCACATGAACCCTCCTATGGCAATGGTGCATAGACGCTCGTGGGCCAACTTAAACAATTTTTCCTCGCGATAGCCCGAGATGGAAACCAAGCTGAAGGTGAGGATAAAGATCAAGACACCATAATCAAATCGGGTTTTGACTGTGGGAATGAATCTGAAAAAAGTCGCTGCAGAAACTGAAATGAAGAAGATGGAAAGTGAGTTATGTGGGATTAGTATTTGTATTTAAAAGGAAAAACAAAACTAAGGCAATGTTGCATACCTATAAGGAAGACAAGGACACCAAGAACCACAGGCTCAGCCTTCTCACCAGTTTGGTTTGCAAGCCAATGAATAGAAAAGCCGAGGGCTCCAGCAACTAGAGTCGCCACTCCTCTGTTTAAGCCTTTGGAGAGCGTTGCACCTACAACAGCATGGAAGGATAGTTTAGTCAATTTATTTGTAGATTTGAAGTTTGCCGAAGAAACCCAGAACCATGCACTTATGCATCAAAACTCAGTATGAAAATTTGATGTGGTCCAATCGTCCTTGGAATGATCTGCACCATCAGATGGAAGACCACACCTCTTATATAGACATAGATGGTGAGCAAGTGTTGTGGGCAATTGTCAAAATAAAAGTCCATTGATTTGGACAGTTAGAAACATCGAGTTTTTGTGTTATGACACAAGCAAAAGATGGCAGATTAACCATCCAAACCTACGTGCTTCCGTACTGATTGTAGAGATGGTTGTATATGATTAACTACAATAATTCTTCATACTAAAAATTAAAATAGATGCCTTCTAATATCAAGAGTAGAAAAGTATGCTTTAATATAAAGAAAAAGAAGTTTTATTATTATTAAAAAAAAAAAAAAAAAACCAACAACATCTAGGGTGTTAATATCAGCTCCAATCTCAAAACCTGTACATACCGACTTTGTATTCGAAGACTACAACGACGGTGAAGATGGCCCACATGGCCGTTCCTCCAATACCATCGTGCAAGGGCTTGATGTAGTAAAACAGGGACACCAATGTAAGTGCCAGCCCCACTTTGAAACAATGGAAAATCCTTCTAGGATCATCAACAGCCAACTTCCTTATCTTCTCCCAAAACCTCCACACTTTCGATTTCAATGCTAAAATCAGCCCCAAGAGTCCTGTCCATGCTCTGCAAATCCATGAAGATTCCACCGCCGGTTTTTTCGGGCGACCTATCAGAGATTGTCACCCTCCATTCCAACCCATTTGAGGTTCCATTTGTGTTGGCCATTATAACTAACAGAAAAGATCCGTGAAAAGTGGCAATTAAGGATCCTAGAGATAGGTGGAAGTACTTGGTAATTGGAGAATACTTGGAAGCATTACTATCAATGCTCTACTGAACTCATCAAACTAAGATTTGAGGAGCTTGTTTTAAACTATAGATAACTCAGTCCAGATCCTGAGCTCAGTGGATGTACTTGGTAAATAGGGAATGCTTGAAGAGATACTGTCGTTAGGGGATTGAACTTTTCGAACCAAGATCAAGAGTTACGGAATTTTTAAAACCAAGATTGAGGAGCTTGTCTCAAACCATGGACAAATAATAGCAGAAAAGATGAAGAAATGCCAACAAAGAAAGACAGGTCTATTCGAACACGATTATTAGGGGAAAAAGAAATTAGAAAAAGAGCAAATAGGCCTTATGTAATGCAGGTGAGCTTGTTCTGTGTATGAATCACTTGGAAGCCTTATATAAGTGCTTATTTGATGCTTGAATTTCATAAAACATTCATGCAAGGCCAGGGAATATGTGCATATCGAACACGGTTTTTGCATGGGGATTGACATTTACACCCAACCTTATGGATTTAGACACACCCACCTCATATTCTAACCATAGTGGACCCGTTATTTAGTTTTTTCTTTTTTCTCGGTGCTTTCTTTTCTCACCTGTCTCCACGGATTGCAGCGGGGGCGCGGATTAGGTGTTGCCCGAGTAACAGCTTAGTGGGTGTTACCCTTACCGTAGGGCCAACCTTGATGATATTTTGAATATCCACTCCGTACATTCGTTTTTACAGCATATTTTAGGATGCCTTCCAAAAATTTAAGCATATCAAAATCTCAATTGGACCGCACCATGATCATTGAACATTCACCGTTAAAAACTTCCCAAGGCCCACTTTAAGCATGTTCATAATGTTCATTTGCTATCCAACCCGTTTATAATGTTTAAAAAACTGGATGAAAGGAAAATAAAAATATTAGCTTGATACCAAACTTTTGTGGCCTATAAAAAGCTTTTAATGGTTATTTACCACCTTTTCCGGTGGTGTGGTTCACCAAAGATCTCTTTTCTTAAGCTTTGGCATATTGCTCTTAAATGAGATGATAAAACGGAGGGACGGTGTGGACATGATGAAAACTCATCAAGGTTGGCCCCACACGGTAAGAGTAAGACCCACTTTGTGGTAACACTTTGATTCCATACCGTCCACACTCGGACTCCGTAGCGTCCCTCCGCAACCGATCGATGTCAGTACTGGTCGGTGCCGTTTGGCCACCATGATTTATGTGTTTAATCCACGCCGTCCTGGAATGTCTCCTTGAATGTTTTAATCCGTACTCTCAAATGCTAAAATGTCGAGATTTTCAGCCAGGATTTTTTTTTCTTTCTCGAGAAGTACTCTTCATTAAAGAATAAAAGCTTAATTAAGTGCCAGTTTGATTTTCCATAATACTGGTAAATTCTTGGTAAATAAGTAATTATTACTTTTTCACTTGCATGAAGATGAGTGAGTAAATCCGTGAGCCCCACCACGATGTATATGATATATCCGCGCCATCCCTCTAATTTATTAAAATATTTTAGGGCATGAGCCCAAAAATAAGAAAGATCCAATGCCCAATTGGCCTACATGAAAGGAGACAATGGACTTAATTTGTCCACCATTGAAAGTTGATTCTTTTACTGGGCCCACATTGAGGTTTATTCACTATCTAACCCATTCATAGGGTCACATAGACATGGATAAGTGAAAAACATAAATATAAGCTTGATCTAAAACTTCTAAGGGCCCCAAGAAGTTTTTAATGGTAGGCATTCGATTCTCACAATTTTGTGTGGTGTGGTCCACTTGAGCTTTGGATTTGCCTAATTTTTGGCCTCATGCCTTAAATTCAGTTGGCATAATGAATGGACGGTGTGGATATGCCACACACATTACAGTGGGCCCCATATTTATTTTGCAAATTTCTTGATTTAGGTGTTTAAAAAGTAACTGGTCAAGTCAGCATTGGAAAAGATGCATTAATTACATTGGTAAATAATTATTACTCATTTACAAGGTAATTATAGTTGAGCTAGAAAATTAAACATGCCCTAAGTGTCATTTAAACATTTAGAAGCAATGTGTAAAGCTAAAAATTCTTACCGAAACATAACTTTCAAAGGCAATCTCAAAATTCCAAATCCGGAATACATCCAAAATGCACACTGATATATATATATATATATATATATATATATATATAATATATATATATATATATATATATATAATATATATATATATATATATATATATATATATATATATATCAAAACATAAAATTTTAAAACGTACCTCTTACAACTAAAGTTTACTGAGTTCAACCTCTTAAAAAGTCTAATCTCCTTCTTCGATGACCTTGGTTCCCAATCCCTTGAGCCCTTCAGGTGGGACCTTTGTTACAGTGACTAATGAATAAAACTCCTCCTTGGCATCTTCCTCTCAATTCCTCTTACGAGCGATGCGCACACGGACATGTCTAAGCACACCCCGGATATCCCTGCTCCATACGTGCTTGTTTAGCTTCACATCAACCTTGACATCTGTTGTCCCCATCACCTTCTGTGCAAATTTCCTTTTCTCTTTTATGGCTTTGGGAGCCATCTTCTTGAAGGTGCATCCTAATGGAATTTTTTTTGTCCCATGCTCAATTGGTCGTGAGCCTCGCTTGACTGGTCGAGGGCTAGTGCACGACCAGTCGTGGAGTCGAGTCATGGCACGACTCAAAGTCCAGCGACTGTGGACTATTTTTCTCCGGGGTGCTCGACCAGTCAAAGGAGAATCTCGACCGGTCATGGGTGGCGCTCGATCGGTCGTGGACTCGGTACGACCAGTCGAGGTTACGCAGATTCGTTCCGCAATTTTGCGCGAATTTTGTGTCGCAAGTCCTTTTGCAATTGGGATGCGGAAAGAAGTTTCCTAAAACTTTAAATAGGAGGTACTTAGGGCTTTCTAGGCATGACAAGAGAGTTTCCTAAAGCTTTACAAGGGATTTTTTAAAAGGTTTAGGGCTATCAAAGGTGAGATAGAGAGGAAAAGAGAGAGAGAGAGAGAGGAAGCTTATAGAAGGGAGATTATGCTCGTGAAGGTTATCTACTGCGCAATCTATATCTCAGTGCTTCTATGTCCTCGTAATCGGTGAAATCTCTCCGTTTTCTTTATTTCTCTCATTGTTTATCCACTCCTGTGTGAGTGAAGAAGGTTGTAACGTTCTACTTCATAGTGGATTGTTGATCTGGACGAGGTCCCGTGGTTTTTACCTCTTTAAGGGTTTTCCACGTAAAAATCTCTTGTGTGGTATGTGGTTTATGCTTTAATTTATTTCATTGCTTTATTATCCATAATTCTGGTTTGTTTCAGGGGTTTTGTGCAAGGCTCCCAACAAAGTGGTATCAAAGCTAAGTTCATTGAACGGGTAGGATTAGTTTTGAATTATGGAAGGTGGCTCATCAAGGATGATCAGCCTCAATGGTTCTAACTAGACCATATGGAAGGCTAAGATGGAGGATTTGCTTTATTACAAGGACCTATATTCTCCAATTTTAGGCATATCAGCAAAATCTAAGGATATGTCTGATGATGATTTGAAGAAGATGGACCGAAAGGCAGTGGGGTTTATTAAACAATGGTTGGATGATTCTGTGTTCCACCATGTGTCCACGAAAACCTCAGCCCCTAGCCTATGACTAAAATTAGAAGGGCTAATACAAGAGGAAGGCAGTCGGTAATAAAAATTTTCAGATAAGGCGACTTGTGAATCTTAAGTTCAAGGATGGTGGTTCTGTGGCCGAGCACATGAATGAGGTCAACAATATATTGAACCAACTCTCCTCTATGAAGATGGTCCTGGATGATGAATTGTAGGCTTTGTTATTGCTTAGTTCATTGCCTGACAGTTGGGAGTCATTGGTGGTGTCTCTAAGTAACTCCGCGCCAGACGAAAAGATATCCATGAAACAGGTAACCAGTTGTCTCTTCAATGAGGAGACAAGGAGGAAGTCTCAGGGTTCTACTCAGCAAGAGGCCCTTGTGACACAGGAACAGGGGAAAGGAAAGAACATGAAGGGCGGGAAGGCCCGAGATAAATCAAAAGGCAAGTTGAGTAATATAAAATATGTTGAATGTTGGAATTGTGGCAAGAAGAGCCACTATAAGCATGAATGTCGTAAGGCTAAAAACGATAAGAAAGGAAAAGGGAAGGAAGATGAATCAAATTCCACTGTGGTCGCTTCAGATGACGACGTTGTAGTTATTCTTTCGACAGATCATAATGTCTCACAGCTACGAGTAAGGACACCGACTGGGTGATAGACTAGGGAGCTTCTTTTCATGCGACTCTACGTAGGGACTTCTTCACAAGTTACAAGTCAGGTGACTATGGGACTTTGAAGATGGAAAATTCTGGCGTATCGAAGATCGTAAGGGTCGGTGATATTTGTGTGAAGAACGATGTGGGCTGCACATTGGTTCTCAGGGATATGAGGCATATCCCAGACCTTCGCCTCAACTACTTGATGTCGACGGAAAGGTTGAATTATGATGGCTATGAAAGTCGATTTGCTAGTGGACGTTGGAAGCTCATCAAGGGTTCGTTGATTGTAGCCAGAGGAAAGAAGTGTTGCACCCTTTACAAGGCAAGTGTCAGTGTGTGCAAGGGTGGGTTGAACGCAGCGGAAGATTCAACTATTGACATGTAGCACAGGCGTTTAGGGCATATGAGTGAAAAGGGGCTTCAGTTACTAGCAAGGAAGCAGCTCCTTCCAGACGTGGTAGGTACACCTCTCAAAACCTGTCTTGATTGTTTATCAGGGAAACAACATAGAGTTTCATTTATTAAATATGCTTCTCATGTTAATAAAGTGCATGCATTAGATTTGATTTATTATAATGTTTGTGGTCCAATGAGGACAAAAACCTTGGGTGGGGCATTGTATTTTATTACTTTTATAGATGATGCATCTAGGAGGGTTTGCGTTTATGCTTTGAAATCCAAGGATGAGGTCTTTAGTGTGTTTAAATTGTTTCATGATATGGTCGAGAGAGAGACAGGTAAATCATTGAAGTGCATCCACACTGACAAAGGTAGTGAATACATTGGCGACTTTCATGAGTACTGCAAGTCCCTAGGTATACGACATGAACAGACGGTTCCCAACACCCCCCAGCATAATGGTGTAGCTGAGCGAATGAATCACACCATTGTTGAGAGAATCAGATGCATGTTATCCCATGCGAAATTACCCAAGACGTTCTGGGGAGAAGCAATGCACACGGCGGTGTATTTGATAAACAAGTCTCCACCAACCCCATTGAATGGAGAAGTGTCTGAGAAAGTGTGAATTGGACATCATCCATCGTACAGTCATCTCATGGTGTTTGGATGCAGGGCATCCGTTCACGCACCAAAGGACAAGAGGTTCAAGCTCGATATGAAGATCAGGCAGTGTGTGTTCTTAAGGTACTGTGATGAAAAATTCAGTTACAGATTATGAGATCCGACCGAGAGGAAGCTCGTCAGGAGCAGAGATGTAATTTTCTTTGAAGATCAATGTATAGAAGACATTGGTAAGTAAGAGAAGAACCAGCCTAGTTCAGGTGAGCTAGAGGACATGAATCCGGTTATTCCTCCTATGGTGCCTGATGACGGGGGAGTACAGCAAGGTACAGAAGACGAGGGAGTTCCTACAGAAGATGGACTGGGGGGTTAATCCACCTGTTGAGCCACAGGTGAGGATGTCATCTAGGGACAGACAGTCGTCCAAAAGGTACTCGCCACATGAGTACATTATGCTGACTGATGGGGAAGAGCTAGAAGATTATTCTGAGGCCCTAACCGACAAACATAAGGGGGAGTGGTTAAAAGCTATGCAAGAGGAGATGAAATCCTTGCATAAGAACCACAACTATGACATGGTGAAACTGCCTAAGGGCAAGAAATCTCTGAGCAACAAGTGTGTGTTCAGAAAGAAGATTGAGTAGACGAATTCACAGACGAGGTTCAAGGCTAGACTTGTAGTGAAAGGGTTCGGTCAGAGGAAAGGTATAGACTTCGAGGAGATATTCTCACCAGTGGTGAAGATGACATCCATACAGGTATTGTTTGGGTTGGAGGCTAGCATGGATATAGAGATAGAGCAGTTAGATGTTAAAACTGTCTTTCTCTATGGTGACCTAGAAGAAGAAATCTACATGCACCAATCAGAGGGGTTCGAAGTCAAGGGCAAAGAGCATATGGTGTGTAGGCTGAGAAAGAGCTTATATGGGCTGAAATAAGCTCCACGGCAATGGTACAAGAAGTTCAACTCGTTTATGTTGAAGCATGGGTATGACAGAACGGAGTCAGACCACTGTGTGTTCACGCGCAAGTTCTCAGATGGTGATTTCTTAGTTTTACTGTTATATGTTGATGACATGCTCATCATAGAAAAAGACATCAAGAAGATCGACGGGCTAAAACAGGAGTTGGGCAAGTCTTTTGCGATGAAAGACTTGGCCCGGATAGACAGATCCTAGGAATGAAGATAACCCGTGACAGAAGCAGCATGAAGCTTTGGCTGTCACAAGAGCAGTATATTGAGAAAGTCCTAAGAGCGGTTCAATATGAATTCAACGAAGCCGGTCAGTACTCCACTAAATGGTCACTTCAGATTGAGCGACAAGTAGTGTCCCAAGATGAAGGCAAAGGTAAAGAAGATGCAGAAGATACCCTACGCGTCAACAGTAGGAAGTTTGATATATGCTATGGTGTGTACACGCCCAGACATATCAAATGCGGTTGGTGTCGTCAGCCGGTATCTTGCCAATCCTGGCAAAGAATACTGGGCAGTGGTTAAGTGGATACTGCAGTATCTAAGAGGCTCATCTAAGTTGAGCCTATGCTATGGTGACAGTAAACCTGTGTTAGAGGGCTACACAGATGCAGATATGACAGGTGACATAGACTCCAGGAAGTCTACATCGGGGTTTATGTTCACGTTTATAAGGGGAGCGGTTTCTTGGCAGAACAAGCTACAGAAGGTCGTAGCATTGTCGACGATAGAGGCTGAGCACATTGCAGTCACAGAGGCATGTAAAGAGATGCTTTGGATGAAAAGGTTCCTACAGGAACTTAGCCTGAAGCAGGAAAAGCACGTGGTCTATTACGATAGTCAAAGTGTTATACTCTTGAGCAAGAATCCAAGTCAGCATTCCAGGTCAAAGCACATAGAGATTCGATATCACTGGATTAGGGACACTTTGGAACAGAAGGTGTTACAGCTTGAGAAGGTCCACACGGACGATAATGGGTCAGACATGATGACCAAGGCTTTACTCAAGGGTAAGTTTGAGGTTTGTAAAAACCAAGCTGGCTTAAAGAAGGTGGATCCCTCCTGGGATAAAAAGGAGGAGATTTGATGGGATTATTTTTGTCCTGTGCTCGACCGTTCGTGAGCCTCTCTTGACCGGTCGAGGGCTAGTGCATGACCAGTCGTGGAGCCGAGTCGTGGCACGACTCAAAATCCAACGACTGTAGATTATTTTTCTCCGGGGTGCTCGACCAGCGAAGGAGGATCTCGACCGGTCGTAGGTAGTGCTCGACCGGTCGTGGACTCGGTACGACCAGTCGAGGCTACGCAGATTCGTTCTGCAATTTTACGCAGATTTCATGTCGCAAGTCCTTTCACAACTGGGATGCAGAAAGGAGTTTCCTAAAACTTTAAATAAGAGGTACTTAGGGCTTTCTAGGTATGACAAGAGGGTTTCCTAAAGCTTTACAAGGGATTTGCTAAAGGGTTTAGGGCTATCAAAGGTGAGAGAGAGAGGAAAAGAGAAAGGAAGCTTATAGAAGGGAGATTATGCTCGTGAAGGTTATCTACTGCGCAATCTATATCTCAGTGCTTTTATGTCCTCGTAATCGGTGAGATCTCTCTGTTTTCTTTGTTTCTCTCATTGTTTATCCACTCCTACGTGAGTGAAGAAGGTTGTAACGTTCTACTTCATAGTGATTGTTGATCTGGACGAGGTCCCCGTGGTTTTTACCTCTTTGAGGGTTTTCCACGTAAAAATCTCTTGTGTGGTGTGTAGTCTATGCTTTGATTTATTTCATTGCTTTATTATCCATAATTCTGGTTTGTTTCGGGAGGCTAGATCCTAAGGTTTTGTGCAAGGCCCCCAACACATCCATGAAGACACCTGTGGAGATTGATAGTGCATTCTCTTGTCACTACCTCCTCCTTTCTCCCTTTGGTCGTCTTCTCCACCATCTTAGAAGCTCTTCCCTCTCCTACTCTCTCAAAACCCTGGTCCACGAAGTTTCAGCCAAGATCTTCTAATATATGGATTATGTGGATTGAATCGCTTAACTATGGTCGCCACTTATAAAATTCGAAAAACAAGAAGCCACTTGAAGTTGCATTTTCAATTTCTATAAGCTGGGTGCGGCGACCCGCATCGTTGGTATGTTTGCAGACGTAAAATGAGCCATGACAAAAAACTTGAAGATTGGAAGATCCTAGCCACTAGTCTTAGGCCTCCTATACCATTGAATATGAATAATTGCTATATTTCTATTTTTGCCATGAGTTGAAAGCGGCAATTAGAGTTGTACAAGGGTCGAAGCGAGTTGAGCTTGGCATAACTCGGCTCGGCCCAGCTAGTAGCTAAACCTAGCTCGAACTCAGCTCAGCTCGGTCCTTAAGCTTGTCTGGCCAGCTCAGCTCAGTTCGGTCAGTAGCTCGGGCTAGTTCGAGCCAAGTTCAAGCATGTGCGGCATTTTCCCAAACACATAAGATGCATCTCCAATTTTTCACAGAATGCAAACTCGTAACAACACTTTCCAGGTATTTCATCAAACATTCAACAAGCAATATCAAAATCAAGATATGAGGGAAGTTTTATAATGTAAAGTTTTTTTTCCTATAGTGATTTATTTCGTATCCATTCCTTCCTCGCCACCAGTTGATCCCGCGAAGAATGTACGCACCTGAAACAACACTTCGTTGAGTCATTTCATCAAACACTTGGTGAGTAGTATCAATATAAAAATAACCGAGTCACCGAGCTGATTTGATCCGAGTCGAGTCGAGCTCGGGCAAGTTCAAACTCGGATCGAAATTTTTTCAAGCTTCAAAAATCAGATCAACTTGGTCTGAAACCAATTTCGAGCCGAGGCAAGTCAAGTTTTTCGGTATCAAGTCGAGTGAGCTGACCGAGCTAACTTGACTCATGTACAGGTATAGTGGCAATTGAGGAATATTTTGCTATTTTTGGAAGATAGAATTGAAGATCTTCTAAATCTCAACTGCTAAGTGTCCATATTCACAGCAAGGATCTTCTAACCAATTGTTTGTGTTTATACCATTCTCGTGCAGTCCATGTAGTCAATGAGATGCCGCCACATGTCGGCGTAATATATGAATGACATACAAAATCTCACTCATGCTCAAAAAAATCATCTAATCCTATTTCCTTCAATGACACGAGCTTATCAAAATTAAAACTACTCAACATCTATACACATTTGCAATTGAGAAAAGAGAGACATTGTGAGATGGACACGTGATTATCGTATAGTATCACATGTGACTGAGCAGCGTGCTCAACAAGTAGTATAAAGATCCAATAAACACATATGGCAAGGATGTCTCACACAATCATGCCGAAAAAAAAAAAAAATCAAAGATGATCGATGCTTTCACAAAAACTATGGAGTGTTAAGAAACAAATTCTACAGAAATTATAAGGATATCAAAGCACACGATGAAAATTTCAAGTTCGACGCTAGGATAGGGTCCAATTACCTTTGAGGATAAAAACATAAAACGGTAAAGAAACCTCGATGTAGCCACCACCTACTCAAGTTTATATAAGCAACAATTGACAAAGAGTTTCATGCCATTGCCAATACACATAAAAGCTCTACACAGAGTAACACTGTCTATTTTAATTTTAATCTTAGTTTATTAACTTATGTTCAGCCCGCTGCAATATATTCAGAGTTTAGTGTAGCATAGATCCATTACTATCTAGCGCCATCGTTGTTGTAAGACTAAGGAGTAATATTTTTTATTTTTTCAAAAACCAAACTTTTCCATTCAAGAAGAGAGCTATACAAAAGGTACTTCGGGCGGGCCACAACAAGAAGGGAAAAGGCTAGCCTATTGTGAGAGATGCACAAAATAAAAACTAGAAGCACCGCTCCCTAAACAATCATCAAACTTCCCACAGATTACCTGGCCCCACACGATCAAGAAATAGCAGGCCTCTTGTTATGTGGTGGAGGTTCACCGAGGATTAAATAATCCAATGGGCTTAGCCTTTACTACCCCTATGTGCCATGTCGTCGGCCACACCGTTCACTTCCTAGGACAGTGAGTGATGGATATCTCCAACCGGACCATTAGGCTTTTAAGCTTAGCCCACCAGTAGAACATGTTACATGAGGGGGAGGATGTCCCTTTGAGCATATCCACGACCGCCTTGGAGTCGCTTTCCACTTTCACCTTAGAGAAACGCCGCGCCACACAAAATGACAACCCCTTCCAAATTGCCCTGATCTCCGCTCAGGAATTTGTCCCAAAACCAAACCCCGATGCAAAGGCGAAGATGAACGAACAAGAACAATCCCTAGCGACGCCACCTCCAATCAACAAAGTCTATACTTTGAAGATTACATAGGTCACATCTTACTGGTAGGACACCTTGATTGTTTGTTCACACGTCGTAGGTAATTTATCTTTTATTATTTCTTCTTAGTTTGATTTTCCCTGGTGATTGCACTAATCTTACATTTAAAGTAATAAAATCAGCTACCAACCTTCATTTTTAATCTTAATCATCCATTACTGCATTTTCAATTTTTACAGGCTGGATTGCACAGTTCAGCGACCCACCTCATTGATCTGTTTGTACACGTTTGACATGGAAACTTGAAGATTGGAAGATCCTCGCCACTAATCATGGGCCTTCTTTTCCGTTGAATATGGCCATTAATTGCAGGTTGCAATTGAGGATATTTTCAAGGAACTGCCAGTCCTGGTGGGGCCCAACAGAACAATGTTCTTCAACTCTAGTTTTCTGATCAATGTACCCGTTCGTACAAACTCAAGAGCCGAGTATAGCATGCGAGTCTGCCCGGATCGAGTATAGCAGACACGCTTGTGAGTTGACCACCATTATGTATGATATTGACTCATCATGCCTGAGGCATACTTTTAAGACCATCCAGGCCATCCAAATCTCTAAGTCAATTATGGATTGATTATAACCTAAAAAGTTACACTAAATTATATCAACCATCTAGCTCTGCTCGTTGTATTTGGACCAGTCTGTTCTACTCTCAGCCATTCATTTGCCAGCAGACATTGCATGGTTGGGCTTACTGTACTAGTGCGATCTTCAATCTATTGTTCCATCGACAATCTGCCCAGAAGACCCTTGGTAACAGTACATCTGCGCTACGTGAAAGGAGGATGAATTTCCACTGGAGTCCCATGCAACCCACGTTTTATCCTGCTAGTAAAACACCCTATGCTCTGGAGCCCATCGAGTCTCTCCAACAGGTTCTATAGTTGATTCTAGGCCCTTCAAGCAAAACTCACTCAACTACATCTATAACTCAGGTGCACCACACCACAGGTAAAAATGGAGATGGGATGGTAACCACAGGTTTGTGTGAAGAGCCACGTAGCGGTGTTAGGAGAAAGACGAGTTTTTATGGGGTTGATACTGTTTCCGCATGGGTCCTTTTTCAATTACTGTGGTCTGTGGTAATGCAAGGTAGTTGGGACATTATTACAGTTTTACCCGTCAAAAAAATAAATAAATAATTACCTTTCTCCTATCATTGCTAGAGTAAATTGACCAATTTACATTTTGGATTTGGCATTCGTGGGAATTAGGTGATCCCGTCAATAAGAGTGTTTGATCTAACCTTTTAAATGTCCAATCAAGTCCTAATTATTCATTTGGTGACCTGCGGAGGTCAGGTAGAAAATGGAACACCTGTGTTTGAAAACCGAGTGGTATGCCACTAAACGACCTACTGGGACCCAGCTGCTGTAAGCTAGCATTTTTTCTAAGGCAATTACCTGAGACGAGTAGGTTGCAATTCGGCAGTCAAGTCATGCTCATTTTCTACTTTCTTCAAATTGCAGAAATAATTATAACTGTTTATTTACGTGGTGAAAAAACAATGGGTGTCGTAAACGCCTCCAGTTTACCAACAAGACCCTATTTCCTATTGGCTCTGCAGCATGCAGCGCCACTCTCCCCACTGTTTTCTGTGGTGTGGTCCACTCGAGATTTGGATTAGACTGCCCTGAAGTGATCTCTCCAAATGGATGGACAACATGGATACAAAACATATATCATCATGGTTCCACGGAGCTTATTGATGTCACTTCAGCAGCGAGTCTCGCTACTCAACATGTCAGTAGCTAATCCGCGTCCAATTGCGTGATGAGTAAAGGAAACTCCTTGAGGTTCACGGTAATTTATGTATTTTATCAGCATCATTTTACCAATAATTTTAGTGTTTGAACTCAAAAGTTTAGCATATACAAAGCTCAAAGGAACCACACCACAGTAAACAGTGTGAAAATATTGAACATCTACAGTTGAACATTTTTAGGGCCATAAATCAAGTTTATATTTGTGTTTTCCCTTTGTCCATGTCTATATGATCTTATAAACAGGTTGAATGAGCAATAAATATCCCTATTGGGCCTAGTAAGGTTTCAACAGTGGAGATCATTGTTCCCACTGATGTGGTATTATCAACTTGAGCTTTGGATATGCTTCAAATTTGGGCCCATCCCCTTAAGTGGGCTGGAAAAACAGATCACCGCATCAATAAAACACATACATTAATGGTGGCCCAACTGAGTTTACTCAATACGATGAGAGCGTACCGGTTAACTCAGTACGCAATCCGATTTCGATTCATTGAATCCGCGGCCTTTCTTCTAGATTGACTAGCTAGAAACCATGCGATGCGCGTTGCACGTGGTCCACGGAAAAGATATTCAACTTTGTACCACTGGAAGAACGTACATGCAAGATCGTGGTTTGGCAAGTGATGTCCCATCACGCATGTGTTGTGTGGCTAAAACTCCGGACAATCAAATATTTGCCATGCCTGTACGGAAAAGAACTTGATCTGAGCCATTCATTGGTGGAAACCCACTATGAGGTTCTTCAGACTTTCATACGTGATGTATCCCTTATCAACATGGCGTGGCCCAAGGATCAAGCAAGCCTACTGAGGTGGGCATCAATCCCACGCATGTATGACATGGTCCACATGGGCAGGTGGCCTGTATGGTTAGAATAACTTCCGTTTTGCAGTCCGTAGTACCTCAAGAGAAATAATTTGTGGGTCCCAAAGGAATGGCTACCGATTCTCTGGAGATTGGCTGGTGTACCCCATACCACCGATCTGGCTGGTGTGTACGTGTCGTGCGAATGCGAGCGCTGACGCTCCTCGAGCTCCAAGCTGTACGAACGGTTCAAAGGAGATCAAAGTAATATGGCCCCGAAATGATATATTTATTATATCCACACTGTTCATCCATTTGGAGAGATCATTTTATAACATGATTCCAAAAATGAATCATATCCAATTCTCAAGTGTACCACACCACAAATAGCAGTGGGGAGAATGATCCTTACCGTTGAAACATTCATAGGCCCACCATAACGTTTATTTTCCATCCAATCCATTCATAATGTCACAAAGACATGGTTGAAGAGGAAAAAAATATCATATTGATCCAAAACTTCTGTGACCCCAAAAGGCTTTCAATGGTAGACGTTCAATCCCCCACTTCTTTTGTCAGTGTGGTCCAGTTGATGCTTGGATCTGTCTTATTCTTTTGCTCAAGTCTTACAAGGATCTCTTCAAATGGATGGACAGTTTGGATATAGTACACACCTAATGGTGGGACCCACAGAACTTATTGACGTCAACACACCAGCCAGTTCGGTGGTGTGTGGTACACCAGCCAGTTCGCTTCCTTCAGCATGGCAGGGGCATCAAAGAATCATGATTAATAGTCAATCCCATCAGCAGCTTTTATACAATTTATCCCATCAAGTATCTGCACCCAAGTCATGAATCGAGCTGGATTTTTGGCTTTTTGGTTCTAGTCCTGGGACGGGGATTTCCTGCGACAGGCTGTTCAAGAAGCTCCTGGGCGCTCCCAACTTACGTGGGGCCTCCATAACATTTGTGAGAAATCCACTTATCTATTCATTCGCTATATTATTTTAAGGACAGGGGACCAAAAATGAGGAGGATTCAAAACTCAAGTGAACAACACCAGAGCAAAAAGAGAGGATTCAATAACCACAGTTGAAACATTCACGGGCCACAAGAGTTTTGTATCAGCCTAAATTTTAATTTTATTTTTTTTGTTTTCAGTTCATCCAAGTGGAAATCTCTTTACGACTAGTTTAGATGGCATATAAACATCAAGGTGGATATAGGAAGATTTTAATGGTAGGTATTTCTTTCCCCACATTTTCCTCTTGTGTGGCCCACTTTAGTTTTGGATCCACCTCACAATTTCTATATTTTATTTTATTTTAATTATTTTTTCTATTCTCCTAAATTATGCTGAAAAAATGGATGGACATGTTGAATCTCCCAAATACATCATGGTGAGCCCTACATAGCTTATGGGTGTAGGAATTTTCTGCCACCATCACATGTTTGTGTCTGGGTGGAGCAGACACACATCATGCAGTGGGGCCACAAAGCTTGATCTTAATTTAGCTGAGGATGAAGTCCTCGAACTTTGTTGGAACATAAGATGGCTAAGGTCTATATGTGTGCAGGAAAAGAAAAAGTAGGAAGGAAAGAAAGAAATAAGCAGCCATGTACGTTTAAATGGCATATGCATGCGAGACCCCCTACCATAAAGAGATGCAGTCAGTGAAAAATGAGTTGGTCTACGTGAGCTACAATGTTAGAAACAGCTAGATAGCTTACTTGGATGCACCTTTGTTTTATAACATGTGGCCCACGTGGCATCTATATGGTGGGATGCATCTGATTGATGGGCTTGGGACCCGCACCCATAAGCCACATTGGCACCTTTGAGGGCCTGTAGATGGGCTGACTTATAGAGAAGTTTGGAAATATTTTCACTTTGAATTTGTTTAACAGGCTTATATTTTTGCATTAGTGCCTTTTCCATTAACCCACTAATGCCTTTTCCATTAACCCATGGCAAACTAGGGGTGGCAAGGGATTGGAGTGTTGAAGTCTATTGATATACATTGATATGCCTTCCTAATATATTTTCCAATGGCATTTGAGTTTTGAGTCCCTCCACTCTTGTCTATTATGTTCTCATGCGGAGTTCTACCCTGCATATGTTACTAAGCCAAAATCATGAATTTACAACAGACTAGAATCATTGCAAAAATTAAACGACGGATAAGATCCGTCTCTAATCTACAATAGATACTATCCGTCGCAAAAATTAAAAATCCGTCACTGAACTGAAACTGTTGTTAGTCATAAATTTTTCATGACGGATACGGTATGTCGTTGATCTTAGGAAAAGCGATGGACTTCGAATCCATCATTGGTTCGTTCAGAAATTAGCGACGAATTTGGTCCGTCGCTAAAATTTCTGTAAATAAAGAAATAGCTAGATTTTTTTTTTTAATCTATTACACTTGACTATCATCCAAAAAAAAAAAATTCACACAATTGTTTTATAAGAATTCCATTCACAAAATTCAAAAGATTGGGCCAAATATGAAACTGGACAATCGCTTTGGGTGTGTTTGGATGCTTGCTTGGCCTAAATAGGAAACTGAAATAAATATATAGTAAATAGCCAAAAGTGCGTCAGCAACTAATAAAATAAGGTAATGTAAATAATATCATCTGCCCTGAAAACTAAATAAATGATCATCATAATTATGTCCCATCAATTAAAATACAAATCCAGAAAAAATTCTCAATAATTCTACAAGCATCCAAATGAAATATAACACAATTAAAACAAAAGAGAAATGATAATTGATGTTTCATCATGAATGTTAGCATGATAGTCCTAAACATGAGAAACATTGCATTAGTTTTATATAAACACATGATAAAGTGATAAATGCAACATGTACAATTCCTGAGTGCCTTCATATCAAGCGTCATCATATGCTGCCTGAATATAATATAACACATCTTTTCCCATATATGTGTGGACCATCTAATCATTGGATGTTAGGGTGTGTTCATGGTGTACCCAACTGATGACCGGCTAAGATCATGGACACATTAACCGTGATGGTACATGTTATGAAATTCCTTAGTAACATGAATAATATCCGTACCAAACGTTGAAGTAGTATGTACTCCCGAGAAAGGCTGGTAGAGAATAATCCTGGGTCATTGGTGCATAGGATAAACAGATGCTTTGCTTTATAAAGATCAATTGAACGATCAAATTATGTGTTGTTACGAAAAACAATATGGAAAGTTCTAAATAATGTAGAAGCATATGCTACAGCCTACTTCAGTGACATTTTATATAAGCAGAAATCTAAACCTGTTGCGCAACACGCCAACAACGCAGTGAGCCGAGATCCAATCTCAAGCCTTATCCACAAATGATAAATAGGAAGAAATATAAACTAGAAACATAATCAAAGCATTTAACAAACCACAAGACAAGATATACGTGGAAAAACCCCAATCTAAGGTAAAAAACCACGGATGCAAACTTCCACTATGAAGAACAAATATTACAAGGCAATATACTAACCTCTCCCTTGGAAGAACATAGAAAACCCTTTGCCCACACCTTAGAATTATTTCCCCAATATTCTAATCTACCTAGAAAAACCCTAGGAACACCTATATATAGTTTAGGCAACTCCCCTTTCCGCATCCCAGTTGCGAAAGGACTTACGACACGAAATCCACGCAAAATCGCGGAACGAATCTGCGTAACTACGACCAGTCAAGCAGACTGCTCGACTGATTGAGCGACACCTACGATCGGTCGTGAATGGGCCACGACCGATCGAGCACCTCAGGATCAAAAAACGATGCTCGCTGGACTTTGAGTCGAACCGTTCCACGACCGGTCAAACCGGACCCTACGACCGGTCGAGCATGGCTCACGACCGGTCGCAGACGGTCCCAGATGCGGCTCCACATCTTTACAATCTCCCACTTGGAGACACATCGCCTTAAACCTTCGTCTTCTTCATCCGGAGTACACCACCTCCCAGTCTTCAAGCCTGAAGACCAATCAAAGCTGAACAGAGCTTCAGCTTTTCTCGTGTGACCGCCTTGGTTAACATATCTATAGGATTCTCACTTGTATGAATTTTCTCCAGAGCAATCGATCCATCTTCCAGTAGTGAACGTATGAAGTGATATCTGATGGCAATATGCTTGGTCCTTAAATGAAAGGGTGAATTCTTAGCCAAGTGTATTGCACTCTGATTGTCATTGTACAGCTTACAATATGCTTGCTTCTTACCCAACTCTTCCATAAAACCTTGCATCCATACCATCTCCTTGCACGCTTCTGTAGCCACAACATATTCTGCCTCTGTCGTACTGATAGATATTATCTTCTGTAACTGAGAGACTCAACTGACTGTAGCACTACCTAGAGTAAAGACGTAACCTGTAGTGCTTCTTCTGCTATAGATGTCTCCTGCCAAATCTGAATCCACGTAGCCTTGTAGCTTGATTTCCGATCCACCATAGCACAGCCCTACATCCTTAGTACCTACCAAGTATTTAAGGATCCACTTCACAGCTTCCCAATGTTCCTTCCCGGGGTTGTTCATGAACCTGCTAACAACTCCCACTGCTTGAGCAATGTCTGCTCTCGTGCTCACCATAACATACATGAGACTCCCAATAGTTGACGTGTATGGAACTTTAGTCATGTAGTCCCGTTCTTCCTGTGTCTTTGCACTTTACTCCTTAGATAACTTGAAGTGGTTAGCTAATGGAGTGTTAACCGGCTTAGCATCTCCCATATTGAATCGATCAAGTACCTTGGCTATGTACTCTGCCTGTGACAAAACTAATTTCTTATTTTCCCTGTCACGTTTTATCCTCATGCCTAGGATTTGTTTTGCAGCTCCTAAATCCTTCATGACAAATTCTCTAGACAGTTGTCTTTTGAGATCTGAGATGTCCTTCATGCTTGAACCGGCCACAAGCATATCATCAACGTACAGAAGAAGAATGATGTACGACGTATCAAACTTCTTCAAATATCAACAGTGGTCAGCATGACATCTCCTATAACCGTTTCCCGACATGAAACTATCGAACTTCTTGTACCACTTCCTCCGGGTCTGCTTCAGGCCATATACTCTTCTTCAGTCTGCATACCTTATTCTCCTTTCCTGGTGCCACGTATCCTGTCGGCTGATGCATATATATTTCTTCTTCAAGGTCCCCATGAAAAAATACTGTCTTAACATCTAGTTGCTCTAGATGTAAGTCCTCTGTAGCCACTATACTCAAGACCACACGAATCGTAGACATTTTCACCACAGGTGAAAATATTTCAGTGAAATCGATACCTGCCTTTTGTTGAAACCCTTTTACAATCAATCTAGCCTTGTATCGTTTCGAACCATCGTGCTCCTCCTTCAGTCGGTAAACCCACTTGTTATGAAGGGCTTTCTTACCCTTAGGTAGAGTGACTAGATCCCATGTATGATTAGACTCAAGAGAGTCCATCTCATCATCCATGGCCTACTCTCACTTAACCCGTGTATCTGACTGTAACGCCTATTCAAAACATTCTAATTCACCATTATCTGTAAGCAGTAGATAATGTAAGGAGGGTGAGTATCGGACCGTGGATCTCCTCTCCCAAGTAGACCTCCTCACAACCGGTGTATGTGGCTCTGCCTCATAACGCTCCTGTGCATGATCATCATATGGCGCTGTAACACCCGTGTCCGGTAACTCTTCCAACTCTAGGAATTCTTTTTTCCTTGACCTTATTTTCCTGCACACTGTCCTTTTGCATCACTTTTTCATTGAAGACTACGTCCTTACTTTTGATGATTTTCCTGTTTTCTGCATCCCAAAACCTGTAGTCAAAATCATGCTGCCCGTATCCTATAAATGTGCACCTCCTAGACTTCGCATCCAGCTTGTTTTTGTGCTCTGCATCAATGTGAACATATGAAGTACAACCACACACTCTGATATGTGCAAGGTTCACTTCTTTCCCAGTCCACGTTTCTTCTGGTAATCCACCATCCAATGGTGCTGAGGGACTTTTATTGATGAGATAGGCGGTAGTATTCACAGCATCTGTCCAAAAGGTCTTGTACAACCCTGCATGTAATCTCATGCTCCTGGTGCGCTCAACGATGGTTCTGTTAATGCGCTCGGCCACACCATTCTGTTGTGATGTCCCTAGAATCATTTTCTGATGTTTGATTTCATTAATTGTACATTACTCCTCAAATCTCTTATCACAGTATTCTCCCCCATTATCAGATCTGAGACACTTTACTGTTTTACCTGTCTCTTTTTCTACCATAACTTTTCACTTCTTAAATACATCAAATTCATCAAATTTATACTTTAAGAAATAGACCCATAGTTTTCTACTAGCATCAACAATAAAAGTAACAAAATAACGTGAGCCACCAAGAGATAATACCTGTGTCGGTCCCCATACATCAGTGTGTACAAGCTCCAACAGATGCGTCTTTGGAGCGCGTCCCGTCTTTTTGAATCTTACCCTCTTCTGCTTACCATATACGCAGTCCTTGCAGAATTTCTAGTCAATAGACTTCAGCCCTGGTAGCTTCCCTTTTGTCAATAGCATTTTCATCCCCCTCTCACTCATATGTCCTAACCTTTAATGTCATAACTACCCATTCACTCCAGTTGATGCGACTGCAAGTGAACTATACGATCCTGAAGTCACGTACAAAGTACCTTCCTTCTTGCCTCGAGATATCACCAAGGCACCTTTTGTGATCTTCCAGGAATCACTGGTGAATGTCGTCACATAACCGGTATCAGCCAACTGCCCCACTAAGATCAAGTTGCGTTTCAAACTCGATACATGTCCGACATCCTTCAATTTCAAGATTGTTCGTCTTTCTGATTTACATGAACGTCCCCCTTTCCAACAATACTGCACGGCTCATCATCACTCAGGTAGACTCTCCCAAAGTCACCTGACACATAATCACGCAGAACTTCCTTACATGAGGTGGCATGAAACGAAGCACCCGAGTCTATAACCCAAGACTCATTCCTCGCATCAAGAGACAAGATCAACACCTCTGTGTCACTCTCCTCAGATAGATTCATTGAATCCTTCCCACCTTAAGAGCTTCCTTCTTGTTTCCTGAGTGTCATGCAATCACGTTTCATGTGCCCCTTCTTGCCGCAATGCCAACACCTGTCTTTGTCTTTCGGTCCATTGGACTTCTTCCTCCACTTAGAACACCCGTGTTTATTGCCTCCTTTGTTCAACGATCTTCTTCTTCTTTCAACGTTTAGAGCATTCCCTGAATCCCCTAAAACTCCTGATGCCTTTCTTCTAGATTCTTCACTGAGAATTAGACCGGGCACATCATCAAATTTCAGCTTTGTCGATCTTGAAGAATTGCTCACAACAATCACCAAACCATCCCAACTGTCTGACAAACTGGATAAGATCAATAGCGCCCTGACCTCATCCTCAAAAATAATGTCAACAGATTCCAACTGGCTCGTGACTGTATTGAACTCGTTTAGATGTTCAGCAACGTTCTCACTATCTGACATCTTCATGTTGAATAGCTGTTTTATAAGATGAACCTTGTTGGATGCTAAGGGCTTTTCATACATGGTGGCTAAGGCTTCCATTAATTCTTTTGTAGTTTTCACCTTAGATATATTGAAGGCGATGCTCTTAGACAAAGAGAGTAGGATCGTTCCTAAAGGCTTCCTATCCAGTAAAAACCATTTATCATTTGTCATCTTTTCTGGTTTCTTCTCTTTTCCTCCTAGAGGAACATAGAGGTCCTTTTGATACAAATAATCATCCATCTGCATCTTCTAGAAGAAAAAGTTTGAACCATCAAACTTCTCAATTCTAGTTTTCTCTTCTTCTGTCATCGATCTCAATAGAACTAAACCAATAGCTTTGATACCAGTTGTTGCGTGGCACACCAACAACGCAGTGAGCGAGATCCAATCTCAAGCCTCACCCACAAACGATAAACAGGAAGAAATATAAATTAGAAACAGAATCAAAGCATTCAACAAACCACAAGACAAGATATACGTGAAAAAACCCCAACGTAAGGTAAAAAAAAACCACGGATGCAAACTTTCACTATGAAGAACAAAGATTACAAGGCAATATACTAACCTTTCCCTTGGAAGAACATAGAAAACCCTTTGCCCAGACCTTAGAATTAATTCCTTAATATTCTAATCCATCTAGAAAAACCTTAGGAACACCTATATATAGTTTAGGCAACTCTTCTTTCCGCATCCCAGTCGCGAAAGGACTTGCGACACAAAATCCGCGCAAAATCGCGGAACAAATCTGTGTAACTACAACCGGTCGAGCAGACTGCTCGACCGGTCGAGCGACCCCTACGACCGGTCGTGAATGGGCCACAACCGGTCGAGCACCTCGGGATCAAAAAACGATGCTCGCTGGACTTTGAGTCGAACCGATCCACGACCGGTCGAGCCAGACCCTACGACCAGTCGAATACGGTCCCAGATGTGGCTCCACATCTTAACAAAACCGACAACTAATTTCATCATGTGGTTTAAATGGCATAGTGGCCCATTATCACAACCATTCATTGGGTGTGTTTCGGTCAGGTTGGAATACTATGCATGGATCGCATTGCCGGTTCTTTCCTATTCATTGATGCTAGTTGCCAATGGTCTCTTCTAACATCCATTTGCAATCTTTCGAAAGGCTAAGTCCGATAAGTAGCAATTTTCTATTATTGCCAATCTACAGACCCACCCAACAACGGTTTGATCATGGACTAATGGAATATTATGCCATGTGTCAGGAGCTCACACAAGAAGCTAGCACCAATGCTCTGGTACACCAAATATATAACCTGAGCTTTGCTAAGCACATGCGTGTGCAATAAAACTCATGCATATGCCACACATGTGCCATCATGGCATGATAAGTCAGACCTCAAATTCATCCATCAGAACAATGCCATTACATTGATGCCCTAGTCCAAGAATCAGATTGATCCACTCCTCAGGTGGGCCACAGTTATAAAAATAAACGTACAACACTACGCCAAAACAGGGAAAAAAGGACGGTCCAAAACTGTCTCAAATGACCAAAAAGGACGGTCATGGACCGTCACATAGGCAGTCAAATTTTGACATGTCCTATTACTTAAAGGACGATTGAAAACCGTCATTCTTATTGACGAAAAAAAGACGGTCATGGACCGTCCTAAAAAAAGACGGTCATGGACCGTCTCTTATGAGCTCAAAAAGGACGGTCATGGACTGTCCTTTAAAAGGACTGTCATGGACCGTCCTTAAAAAGGACTGTGAAGGACCGTCTCGTATGAGCCTTCAAAGGACGGCCATAGACCGTCCTTAAAAAGGACTGTCATGGACCATCTCGTATGACACGTCAAAATTTGACTTAAAAGGACGGTTATAGACCGTCCTTTAAAAGGACTGCTATAGGCCATCTCTTATCACCCTTAAAGGACCTGTTATACACTTGTTACAATCTTCTTCCTGATATACACCTGTTATACAATATATTTCATCACATTCACATTCACATCCATCTCAAATTTGACCTGTTATAGTCTTCTTCCTGATATACACCTGTTATACAATATATTTCATCACATTCACATTCACATCCATCTAAACCCAAACTACGTAAATCCATCCAAACACACAATCTTCCTGATATACACATGTTATACAATATATTTCATCACATTCACATTCACATTCATCTAAACCCAAACTACGTAAACCCATCCAAACGCACAATCTTCCTGATATACACCTGTTATACAATATATTTCATCACATTCACATTCACATCCATCTAAACCCAAACTACGTAAATCCATCCAAACACAATCTTACCCACATTACATTCATCCACGCATAATACATATAAGTTTAACTTCATAAGTAAAAAAAACAATCTTATCCACATTTCATCACATTCACATCCATCTAAACCCAAACTACGTAAATCCATCCAAACATAAACTACATCCATCCAAACACAAACAATCTTATCCACATTACATTCATCCACGCATAATATATATAAATAAGTTTAGGTTAAGGTTAGGTTATAAGCTATAGGTTTAGGGAATTGAGAATAGGTTAAGGTTTAGGTTTAGGAAATCGGGTTCGGGTTCGGGATCGGGTTTAGGTAGGGAGTTGAGATTAGGATTAGGTGTAGGTGTAGGTTTAGGGATTTCAAAATAGGTTAAGGTTTAGGTCTAAGAATTCGGGTTCGGGTTCGAGATTGGATTTAGGTTTGGGTTTTCAAGTTTCGGTTTAGGTTTAGGTTTAGGTTAGGGAGTTTAGATTAGGATTAGGTGTAGGTTTAGGTTTAGGGATTTGAGAATAGGTTAAAGTTTAGGTTTAGGAAATTGGGTTCGGGTTCGGGTTCGGGTTTAGGTTTAGCTTTTCAAGTTTACGTTTAGGTTTAGGTTAGGGAGTTTAGATTAGGATTAGGTGTAGGTGTAGGTTTAGGAATTTGAGAATAGGTTAAGGTTAAGGTTTAGGTTTAGGTTTAGGTTAAGGTTTAGATTATAAGCTATAGGTTTAGGGAATTGAGAATAGGTTAAGGTTTAGGTTTAGAAAATCGGGTTCGGGTTCGGGATCGGGATCGGGTTTAGGTTTGGGTTTTCAAGTTTAGGTTTAGCTTTAGGTTAGGGAGTTGAGATTAGGATTAGGTGTAGGTGTAGGTTTAGGGATTTGAGAATATATTTAGGTTATAGGTTATATGTTCAGGTTTAGGTTAAGATTAAGGTTAAGGGTTTAGGTTTAGGTTATAAGCTATAGGTTTAGGGAATTGAGAATAGGTTAAGGTTTTAGGTTTAGGAAATCGGGTTCGGGTTCGGGATCAGGTTTAGGTTTAGGTTTTCAAGTTTAGGTGTAGGTTTAACTTAGGGAGTTGAGATTAGGATGAGGTGTAGGTGTAGGTTTAGGGATTTGAGAATAGGTTAAGGTTTAGGTTTAAGAATTCGGGTTCGGGTTCAGGATTGGGTTTAGGTTTGGGTTTTCAAGTTTAGGTTTAGGTTTAGGTTAGGGAGTTTAGATTAGGATTAGGTGTAGGTTTAAGTTTAGGGATTTGAGATTAGGTTAAGGTTTAGGTTTACGAAATCGGGTTCAGGTTTAGATTTGGGTTTTCAAGTTTAGGTCTAGGTTTAGGTTAGGGAGTTTAGATTAGGATTAGGTGTAGGTTTAGGAATTTGAGAATAGGTTAAGGTTTAGGTTTAGGTTTAGATTAAGGTTTAAGTTATAAGCTATAGGTTTAGGGAATTGAGAATAGGTTAAGGTTTAGGTTTAGGAAATCGGGTTCGGGTTCGGGATCGGGTTTAGGTTTGGGTTTTCAAGTTTAGGTTTAGGTTTAGGTTAGGAAGTTGAGATTAGGATTTGGTGTAGGTGTAGGTTTAGGAATTTGAGAATAGGTTAAGGTTTAGGTTTAAGAATTCGGGTTTGGGTTCGGGATTGGGTTTAGGTTTGGGTTTTCAAGTTTAGGCTTAGGTTAAGGTTTAGGTTATAAGCTATAGGTTTAGGGAATTGAGAATAGGTTAAGGTTTAGGTTTAGGAAATCGGGTTCGGGTTCAGGATCAGGTTTAGGTTTGGGTTTTCAAGTTTAGGTTTAGGTTTAGGTTAGGGAGTTGAGATTAGGATTAGGTGTAGGTTTAGGTTTAGGGATTTGAGAATACATTTAGGTTTTAGGTTTAGGTTTAGGTTTTAGGTTATTGGTTAAGGTTTAGGTTTTAGGTTTAGGTTAGGTTATAGGTTATAGGTTAAGGTTTATGTTTAAGGATTTGAGAATGGTTTTAGGTTATAAGTAAGGTTTTAGGTTTTGGTATAGGCTTAAGTTATAGGTTATATGTTTAGGTTAAGGTTTAGGAATTCGGGTTCGGGTTTGGATTCGACTTTAGGTTATAGGTTTTGGGATTTGAAAATAGTTTTAAGTTATAAATAGGTTTAGGTTTATAGATTTGAGTTAAGGTTATAGGTTTAGGTTAAGGTCTAGGAATTTGAGTTTAGGTTATAGGTTTAGGATTAGGTTATAGGTTTATGTTTAGGTTTAAGTTATAGGCTTAGGTTATAGGTTATAGGTTATATGTTTAGGTTAAGGTTTAGGAATTCAGGTTCGGGTTTGGATTCGGGTTTAGGTTATAGGTTTTGGGATTTGAGAATAGTTTTAGGTTATGAGTATAGGTCTAGGATTGTATAGTTCCTTTGGAAGCCAAGTAATGGATCAGGCCTTCAGGATTGTTTATATATAAGGTCAAATTAGGTGTGGTTCGGACATTACCTGAACATTTTCCATACCAGATTTTGTTTTACATATGAACAAATTGCTAACTATGATCTGGTTCCATACTTGGAGGTAGGAAAAGTGACCTACACATTGTTACTAATAGATGGATAATCTAACTAGAAAAACAATACATGCATAAGAGTCTCAGATTAAATTTCCAATGAACTAGAGAAGGGGATAAACTTGTCAATGTTGCCTCTATTCATTCTTTTCTTTCAGTTTAAAGGTCGGTTTTCAAGATAGCCTCGCATGTCTTTGAGTTTACCCTCTCGCATGTCTCATCAATCAAAACTGTCATCTACAAACAACATACTCCCGGGGACTTCTTCTTGTAAAGAACTCGTTCATAACCAATTCAAGAATAAATGGTTGAAGTTGGTGTAACTGGCGGAATTTAATAACATACTCCCGAATTTATTTATTTTAATAACACAACTAATGAGAAGTCATAAAACTCCATAAATCATAAAATTCGATTACCCTGTTTTCACATGCATATCTATTAACAAATGGTTGAAGTTGGTGTAACTGGCGGAATTTATCATAAACCATAAATCCCTACAGCTTGAAAGGCAAAGAAATAAGATGAAAGAAAATAGCATATAGATGAGAAATGCTGCTCAAACTCATCACCTCTAGTGTTGCATTCTTCAACGATGCAATCTCCATTGCCTCATCCAAAGATAGCTGAAAATACACAAATGAAAAGCTTATTACTAGCAAACTTGTTATAGAGAATTGTAAAAGGAACAAAACAAAACATATACCTTATCCCAAAATGCGCCCAACAATTCCCTGTTCTTAGGAGAATCCTACAAAATATTAATAAAGCATCAACGAGCTGAATGTCAAAGGCAATACAACCATCCAGCAAGGCAATCGAGAAAAGCTAATGAAAATCCCTACTGTTTGCCTGACTAACAATAGAACCAGTATTTTGACCATGGCATCACTTGTGCTATAAAATTCCCAAGAGTAGAAAGGACCTAACAATCCTCTAGTTGAATGCTAGAGACCATGAAACCACCTTTCAAATATTCTTACAACGCAAATAAACAGCAAAACCAAGAAATTTTATTCCAAATCATCATAATGCTCATAACTATTACATGTACATAGTATAGGCCTAAAGAAGCCATAATAAACCAAACTAGCCTTGAATCCAATCACCACCATATGGGTATTCCTGTCATAAGCAAGATCCTATACCTTATAAGAATACATAAACACACACACACACACACACACACACACACACACACACACACACACACACACAAAAATCCTAAAAACTGTGTTGTAGAACATGCTTAAGAGGTGAAAAAAAAAAGTTTGCTGACATGCAGGTTGCTGTACATGTGCAGCCCATGCTTCCGTAACTACATCATTCATCGTATTAGCATCAATACTTCAATCCTAACCCTTAACATCCATTCTTCATTTTCCATTTTCGTATTGCATGCATACGCTACTTCATAGATCATATTCCGAGATAAAAAGGTGTCAATTATATATTAAAAAAAAAAATTATAGTTCAAAAGCAGACAATAAAGAGCACAAATTCCGATTATAAAGGTGATATTTAGAGTTAAGTTTACCGTCATATTCCGAGATAAAAGGTGTCAATTATAATAATAATAAATAATAATAAAAATAATAAATAAAAATTCTAGTTCAAAAGCAGACAATAGACCAATGGTTTGGATCGATGAAAGATGCGACACACTTCCACAAACTGAACAAAGACTTCCACAAATTCTTCATTTCCATACCAATATTTATATGATCCATCTCAAATTCCTGTACCTTTACATGAATTCCTACATAGGGCCCAAGATGGTCCACCTACGATCGCAGCGGGGGTCCCACCGTAATCATACATAGACAAAAATTACAGAGATTGGCTGGATGATCAGTCCAACCTGCAAAATGAAGGGCAGAAGTAAAATGGTCAGGCCACCTATTTTGCATTCCTTACTGAAATGGCAGTCTCCATCCTTAGAATCATGAGCAATCCATGGTGAATCCACCTATCTAACGGCCTGCTCTGATCATATGCTGGGCCAACATGGGAATTCAATATATAACAAGGTACAAATAATTTTACTGAAATGACACACTTCGTATCAGTACCATACATATTCATAATATGCAATGATAGGCAACCGTATTCGTTTCCTGCAGAGATAAACTCAAATACGTCAGCCTCAAAGAGGAAGACTCAGAGTCTCCCAATAACACAAAACAAGGTGAAAATACAGGATCAAAAACTAAAACCCACGAACGATCATCACCAACATCTAATTTAAATATTTACACTCTCTCAATAGCCATATAATCACTCTAAAAAAGTAGATGAAAACTTCAATAGAGAGAGAGAGACGAACTTGTCGGATGGGACGCGTATCGGGCCGAATGTATCTTCGCCGAATGTATCTTCTCCTCCCTGCTAGATTTCTGAAAGAGTCTTGTAGGACTAATTGCCGGATTTCTGTGACAGAGGCCGGATTTTTGCGCTCGATGGAGGATTTCTCGATTTTAGATGGAAAGAGGGAAAAGTGGAAAAGTGGGAAAAGAGGAGCTCGATGGATTTCAGATGGATTTGGAAATCCTCTTTCAAATAAGAGAATGCTTTGAAATCCTGTAACATCCCGGATTTTTGCCAACCTGGGATTAGACATCCTTAGGCATTGGGTCAATCTTAACACCTGATTAACTTTTCAAACGCTCAATTCAAAGCCTCAAATCCCGTCTTAAACCATTTCCTTCACAAATCTCACCCTTCACTACCTTATTTTTTAAATTCTTCTAAGCACTTTCATCCTAGACACTACCCTAAACTAGCTAAGTAGTATAACTTGGATCACTTTATATACAAACTACAAAGGCCCAGGTACCACCTCAGACATAAATCATACAGGACTAAATCCTTTAGAAATTAGGCAAGAATTAGCTAGTGCTAAACTAGAGTACCTGTGAAATTAGCACCAATTGCTTTAAATATGATCTGCAAGACCCAAAACTTGTAGAATCATCGATGCTACAGTACTCTATAATCTAGGATCAATCTCATTACCCAGCTGCCCTCGGGAGCACCTCGAAACTCCGTATCGGATCTGGACCGCACGTCGGAAGCCCGATTAACACGAAGTTAAGGAACTAGGACCGCCTCGCTGGGCTTGACAACCATCTCAAAAATCAGGTCCAGCCGATGTCCCACGGCCATTCGTTTGGATCCGGAGCGAGGGAGTGTGAAAAATACTATTCCCATTCCAAAATAAATATGAGGAATAGTGATCTGGCACCATTCCCTTGCGCATCAGTATTAAGCAACCAGACCGTCAGAATCAGACCAAATTACACCCTCGGATCAGGAAAAATTTCAGGAACATTTACATGTACTTGGAATTTCGGATCGTGGCCCACTGACCGTTGAACTGAAAGTGGTCCGCCACGTGCGATCTGGGAATCCGATCGAGTTGAAAACGTAATCCCACATAGATCCATGTGTGGTAAGCTTAAGTCTGACGTTTGACTCAGGGAGGGCCACCAGAACCTCTCTTTTGAGTTGGAAAAGTGACGAAATACCTATATTAGCAGTAACCCTTGAACAGGAGTCTATTTCGGTGAGTTTTGAGACTATATAAGGACCTTAAACCCTCTCTCATGGCAGCCATACGAATTTGGAATTTGAGAGAGGGGAAAGAGAGAGAAAGTGAGGGAGAAGTGGGAGGATCTCCCTACTATCGTTCCCTGCCACCACACGGGCTGCACCATCCCTTGACACTTTTTCCGGTGTTTCCGGCGTCGTTTCTAGGTAAGAAACCCTAAACCTAATCTGTTTTGGAGTTTAGACTGTTGTAGGTTGTGAAATAGCTAACCTATTTCGTTATATAGGTTGCCAAACTGCCGAATACGGAAGCTTAGCAAACCTATCGATTCCGTTGCGATTCTACGACAAAAGGTGCGGACTTTAGGTGTATAGGTTATGGTTTTCAACACTTTCAATGTCAGATAATGATAGATTCATGATCTGCATGCAATTGCACATGTACAAAGTGCTGTCTGTTTTCCGTTTCGATTAAAGATGAAAAATATGGAATTCTACATATTCTAGGTATTTGTAGAAAATACCGTATACGTATATTTTTTGGAAATGTGTTTGACATGTTTATTTGTTATATGGATATACGATATATGGATAAAATACTTATTTGGCAAAAGGATTCACCTAAATACATGTTTTACTTATATACACTATGTATGTTGAAATTGCGTATTCTAGAAAATACTGTATACGTATAAATTTTGGAGATGTATTTACCATGATTATTTGTTGTAGTAATATATTATACATGGATAAAATACTCGTTTGGCTAAAGGATAGCCCTAATATATGTCTTGCTAACATACACCATGTATGTTGTAATAGTGTATTCTAAGTGTTTGTGAAAATGACTGAATGACTATGGAATTCTCATTCGTGCTCGCCATGACTAATTGTCATGGATTCATGATTGTTGTATTGGCGATACCCCTTTGACGAAAGGATTTGCCCTAAATCACGCCACGGCCAATATGCACTATATATGTTAAAATGTGTGGCCCAAGTGTTTGTGGAAATGGCTGAATGAATATGGAACTTGGATTCCTGCTTGCCATGACTATCCGTCGTGGGTGTACGCGTATTATGATTGGGGCAACTCCCTAGTGAAAGGATTTGGCCTAATGCCTATGTGATCGACATATGTCATGTATGTGATGTATGTAGTTCAAGTGTATCTTGAAATGTCTGAGTGAGTAGTAGTTAGCAAATTGTAATGTATAAGGATGTTGAGATATGATTCTCAACCTCTTTTAACTATGTGTATAATCTCCTTTGATAGTTATGTGATTAGGAATTGAACATGTACAAACTCATGCTTGTGTTGTGATTCATAACATGCTCAACTGCTTTATGATTTTAACTATGTAATGCATATGTTTAATCTATATTTACGTTGTATGATCCGTCATGGGTGATGGGGGAGCGGAGCAACGAGTGCGTGCAACAGCCCTGGCAGCCCTAAACGGATAATACCAGACCTTGACTGTATGAGTTGAATCTTGATCCATTACTGCTTTATCTATCTGCAATTGATTGTGTTTGGGGCTATGATTATGGCCCAGGCAATCGGTAACGGGATTGAACTCGTGGCTGAGATTCATTTGCCACGTGGGATGTGTTCGACGAACTTGAGTCGTGCGTTGCCTGTCGGCAGTGGCTAGGCCACACGAAGTTGTTTATGCACTTCATGTCGTGCAGCTCAACGGGCGATCGTGCTAGTCGAGCTCGTCAAGTAACCCGATCTGTCTTATGCATGTTCACCCTGTTTGGACGCTACTGCTTGAACCTAGGGTACCAAACTTACCAGTGAAACTCCCTTTTAACCATGGTACCTCGATCCGCTAAGACGCATGAGCCGGGCATGGTGGTATGGGACACCGTGGTCGAGCTGTCGGCCTACGCTGGGGCCATGTGCCTCCCCGTAGTGACCATTGCGCAACCAAACTCGTGAGCCGAATACGGTGGTATGAGACACTGTATTCGAGTTGTCGATACTTACGGCGAGAGCCGAGTACGGTGAGACCTGTGCTCGTGCTGACGGACGACGAGTCCTCCATAGTATCTTCGAGTATACTCCAAGGGTCTGTGATTGGCGATGAGTCTTTCATAGAAACTAGAGTATGAGTTGAGCCGAGTACGGTGAGACCTGTACTCGAGCTGACGGCTAGTGATTGAGCCGAGTACGGTGAGACCTGTACTCGAGCTGACGACCAGCAATTGAGCCGCATATGGTGAGATCTGTATCCGCGCTGACGGGTGACGAGCCCTTTGCGATGCCTTCACTATGCTTCTCAAACCATAATATCGTATGAGATTAACTAGGATTGACGACCCTAGAATGGATCATGTTTGGGAATGATACAAGGGAGGTACCTTAGTTTCCCAATACTGCTGGTTGAAATGGACTAATAATAACTTGGTAATCATGAGCATTATCGCACCGCATGTGCTTTGTAGATGTGGCGCACTGAGGGAGTTAAGCATTCGTGAACGTAAGATGATGTCGCTTGAGGGTGGTTTGGCAAGGGCATACAGCATCATGTCATTTCATACTTGCATTAAATAAGAGTAGTTAGAATTGTTTGATTGTACTGCTTTATCATTACTGCTTAACTGAGTTGATAACATGTTAACCTGTGCTTTACTGTTCCACTGAGTTGATCACTCACTCCCACGTTACGGGACGGTATTGTACACACCAACCAGATTTGTTGAGTTTCAGGTGATGGTGATGCTTTTGAAGTAGAGCCGGACTACTTCTATGATGATAGGAAGATTTCTCCTATTTGTATCTCTCTGGCAGGTCAATGATGACCTGATAGTGTATTGATGGGGCTATGGTACGTGGGATAAGAGACATTAAACTTCCTCACATTTGGTATATTTTAGAACTGCACTTGTAATTATTTAACCTGGTAATGTTATCACACTCTGGAGACTCATTATAGTTTATATATTTTATCTATCTATCACAGTCTTTCGCTTGCAAATTTAACTGTCTCTGGAGTATGATATGTTGTTTTGGCTTAATCTCACTCATGTTCAATGCACGAATACAGTCAACATTCAATCATCATTCATTTTGTTGCATAAGTGATGTTCTGGAACTCGGGAGTTGAGTTTATGCTCGACCCCCGATTTTCAGGGCGTTACAAATCCGTATGTTGTGAGTTTTCCACTAAATAATAATACAAACTCTATTAACGGTCGTACATGCATGAGACCAATTTCTGGATGTTTAATATATATTATATAATAAAAATGTATAAATATTTACCATTTACAATAGACCAATTATTTGGATGGTCTGGATAACTCTATATCTTAGCCACTATTATTATGATCAAGTCACCACTATTTTACATTAAATACAAAATTCACAGTGAAAACCAGAAAAATGAAAACGGTAAATAGAGCTTTGGTTCTAGTATGCCTCTGTGGGCCCCACCATGATCTATTTGTTTCATCCATTCCGTCCATCCATTTCTCAACATAATTTTGATCCATATATATATAGGTGAAGGAAAAAAATAAAGATCATTTTGATCCAAAACTTTTATGGCCCTAAAACAGTTTTTAATGGTCTCTGCTCAATCAACATTGTTTCATGTAATGTGGTTCACTTGAGATTAGGATATATCTCATTTTTGGGCTCATGTTACAAAACTATCTAGAAAAATATGTAGACGGCATGGATGAAACACATACATCATGGTGGGACCCACAGCCACCGACCATGATAGTGGCAGGGGGAGTAGCCCATCTGTTCCGTCGTGGGAAGACGAGCGCTGACGCTCTTCGAGCTCCCAGTTGTATGAACGGTCCAAAGGAGATCAAAGTTACATGGCCCATAATGATGTATTTATCATATCTACACCGTTCATATATTTTGAGAGATCATTCTAGAACTTTTTCCAAAAAATGAGTAATTTTCAAATCTCAAGTGGAACACACCACAAATAGCAGTGGGACAATGATTCTCACCATTAAAAACATTCATAGGCCCACCATAACGTTTACTTTCCATCCAATCTTTTCATAAGGTCACACAAACCTAGAAGAAGAGAAAAAACAAATATCATATTGATCCAAAATTATTTTGAACCCACATAGGTTTCAATGGCAAGCGTTCAATCCCCACTGATTTTTACGGTGTGGTCCACTTGATTTTTGGATTTGTCTTATTTTTTGGATCAAGACTTGCGGTGAACTCATCTAGTGGACGAATGGTTTAGATATTACTCATTCCTTATGATGGGAGCCACAAAACTAGTGACGTTAACACAACAAATATGTTGTCGGGTTGTACACCAGCCAATCCGCTTACGAACCGGGTGGGGTGGAGCGGATGCGGATTTCCAGCGATAGCCTTTGGCAGGAAGTTCATGCGATGAGAACGTAGGTGGGTCGGGGCACACCTTCATGTTTATCAGCAATCCACCCATCCATCTGTTTTGTAAGTTCATTTTTGTACCTAAGATAAAAAAATGAACCGTATCCAATACTCGAGTGGGCCAAAAACACGACGATTAAATGTACACAATTTAAATATTCGTGGGGCCACATAAGTTTTGAATCAGGCTAATATTTGTTTTTTTGGTTCATCCCAGTAGGAATGGAATTATTAACAGTATAGATGGCATTTAAACATCACTTTTGACCCCAAGAAGGTTTTAACGGTTGTAATATCCCAACCCACCTTTTCCTTTAGTGCGGCCCACTGGAGTCTTGTATCTTTCTCACTTTTGGTTTCAAGTGCTAAAATTATCTCACAAAATATATGGACAGGGTGGATTTCTCACAAACATCACGGTGGGCCCCACCTGGAAAGGTTTTGACCACATGAACATATGGGAAGGGCTTTATCAGGAAATCGGGTTTGGGCAGAGCCATAGATTGACTGCAAATTCAGGGATTGTGGAGCCCACCTTAATGTATTTTGTTCATCCACTCCGTCCATCCATTTCTAAGGTTTATTTTAGGTCTGATCCTAGATAGTAGCCAAAGAATGAGGCAGATAAAAAGATGTAGTGGACCTCACCATAGAAAACAGTGGGGAGAGTGATTCCCACCGTTGAAACTATCTTAAGGCCCACCATAATTTTTATTTGAAATCCATCTTGTTCAAAAGTTTAAAAAAACATGAAATAAGGTAAAACACAAATATTAGCTTGATCTAAAACTTTCATGGTCCTCAAACAGTTTTTAATGGTGGGTGTCACTATCCCCACTGTTTTCTTTGCTGGGGTCCACTGGAGCTTTAGATTTATCTTTGGATATTGCCCTAAAATGATCTCTCCAAATGGATGGAAGGTGTGGATATAAAACATACATCATGGTGGAGCCCAAAATTGAGAGGTATATAAATATCAAGTGGACCACACCACATGAAAACAATAGTGATTGGATATCCATTATTAAATTCCTATGTAAGGCCCATTGTACTCTTTATTTGGCATCCAATCTTTTTATTAGGTCATATAGGCTTAGATGAAGGGGAAAAATAAAAATCATCTCAATTCAAAACTTTTATGGCCCCCAGAATGTTTTAAATGGTTGACGATCATTCAACACTATTTCTTATAATGTGGTCCATTTCAAATTGGGATATGCCTCATTTTTGGTCTCATGCCATAAGATGATCTTTAAAATTAGATGGACGGCATGGATTAAACACATACATCATGGTTGGGCCCACACAGCACCAACCACAAGCCATTGGATGGTGTAGGGGGAGGAGCCAATTCATTCCCCTTATTTGTGGTGTGGTCCATTTAATCTTTGGATATGATTAATTTATTGGATAATTCTATAAAATGATCTCAAAAAATGGATGAACGGTGTGCATTAATCTCAAATTTTCGGCAAATGCAAAACTTAAGTGGACCATGCCACACAAAACAGTGTGGAATAATGATTTCCGTCGTTGATACCTTCCTTGAGCCCACAGTAATGTTTATTTGTCATCCAACATGTTCATAATATCAAAAAAATATGAATGAAGGGAAAACACAAACATCAACCTAAATGTGGGCCACACCACATAATATAATGGAGGGGTTTCCTTAAAACATTCATAATCATATATTGGGCCTGCCTAAATGTGATTCACATATCCAACTCACTCATTATGTGTATCCCACTTGGATGAGGGGTCAGACCAATTCTCAACTGCATCCATGTCTGTATTAACTTATAAACAGGTTGGATCTCAAATAAACAACATGGCGGGCCCTAAGAAGGTTTCAATAGTAGGTGTCACTATCCCACTCTTTTCTGGGTCCACTTGAGCTTTGGATCTGCCCCGTCAGTCAAATGCACCATTCCATGGTGGGCCACGAGCTTAAAAATAAAGTCAATCCATGACTTGGGTGGGCCACACCACATACTATAGTTAAGAGGGTTACCCTCCCATTAAAACATTCATAATCATTTATTGGGTCCACCTAGATGTGGTTCATAAATCCAGCCCATTCATTATGTGTGTCCCACTTGGATGCGGAGTCAGACCAAGTTTCATACACATCCAAAACTCATGTGGGCCCCACCAAATGCTTTTATATGTTTTAGGGATGTCTTCACATAGTTTTAGATGTTATGGCCCACCTGAGTTTCGTATATGATTGATTTTTGAACTTAAATGGGACACATCAAATGCATGGTGTTGATGTTCTACACACATCATGGTGGGGCCCACAAAAATTAACCTCATGGGAAGTTCCCATGAGGTGACCTTGTAGTACCATTTCACTATTTTAGGTAACTCCTTCATGGGTGTTACTCTAACCGTGTAGGGCCCACCTTGATATATTTTATGTATATCGACACCATCTATATATTTTTCCATCATATTTTAGGATGTGATTTCAAATCATAAGAGCTAAATAATCTTAGGTGGGCCATACCGATCAAAACAATATGATGAATAACCATTAAAAACCTTTTAAAGGCCACAAAAGTTTTGGATCAATTTGATCTTTGTTGTTTACCTTCATCTAGATCTTCTTTACATTATCAACAAGTTGGATTGCAACTAAACATTACTAAAACCTTAAGATGGGCTCTTTATAATTTTTAATGGCGGGGTACTATATTATCATTCTTTCCAGTGTTGTGGTCCACTCAAGATTTAAATCTACGCAATTTTTTATACCCAGCCCAAAAATGGGTTGGAGAAACGTATGGGCGACAAGGATATACAACACCATCAAAATCTCACTTTTGTTATATAACTTTTCAATTTTTCTTGTCAAAATACAAAATCTAGTTTTCTTTTTTAAAATATATATTTTTTTACAATTTGTCAAATTTTTCACAATTTTGTTTAATTTCTTAAATTTTCTTTTTCAAAATATCATTTTTTAAATCTCACTTTTGATATATAACTTTTCAATTTTTGTTGTCGAAATACAAAATCTAGTTTTCTTTTTTTTTTAAAATATATATTTTTACATTTTATCAATTTTTTCACAATTTTGTTTAATTTTTAAAATTTTCTTTTCTAAAATATCATATTTTTATTAAATTTTTTTTTTCAAAATTATCAACATTATTCAAAGTTCTTAATTTTTTTTTTTCAAAATCTAGATTTTTATAAAATTACAGTTTTTTTTTTTTCAAAATTTAAAATTTTCTTAAACATGGTTAATTATTTTTCTAAGCTTCTCAACTTTTTTTTTTTTTTTTTTTTTTTTAAATTCATAGTTTTTTTTAGCTTTTTCATTTTTGACCTGAGCATTAGAGACGGTCCTTGACAGTCTCTGATAGAGGCGGTCTAGGGCCGTTTCTAATAGAGACGGTCCTTGACTGTCTCTAATAGAGATGGTCTTTAACAGTCTCTAGTAGAGACCATCTTTGACAGGGCTGTAAGATGGCGAAGGACCGTCTCTAATAGAGACGGTCTTTGACAGTCTCAGATTGCAAGTAAAAGACGGCCAATGACCGTCTCTAATGCAGACGGCCAATGACTGTCTCTAATGACCGCATATAAGACGGTCAAGGACCGTCTCTAATGCGGACGACCAATGACCGTCTCAGATGACCCATATAAGACGGTCAACGACCGTCTTAAATGATTTGTGGACGTTCAAATTTTTAAGACAATATTAAGGACGGTCAAGGGCCGTCTAAAATTTTAAAGACGGTTTACGGCTGTCTCTAAAGCGTCTTTAAACCAAGCAATTTTAGAGACGGTCCAGAACCGTCTCTAAATCTGTCCTTTTTTTTCATTTTTCACGTAGTGCAACTCTGAAAAACTTGGCGAAAGTTTCCTTCCCATCCACCCATTTTCAATATTGCGGCCCATATGTTGACTGAATCAGATCTATTTTTGGCAAAATATGTAGGACGTCAGATTAACTTGATGGATGAATTGGATTTCACATCTATATGTGCCATGTTGGCATGTGTGGCATGTACATGAGCTTCATTGCACACACGTGCTCGCCTAGAAAAGCACATATAACCTTTACAAAAAATTAGGAACAAAAGACCGAATTGAAATGATGATCATCTATGGAAGAAAGTGTTTGTTCTGATATTAGATGCCAAACAAATCTCCACCTACTTGAGTATCCTAAAAAGCATAGCCATAAGATTGAAGCAAAATAGGCATAAATCCAAGCAACAAGCATTATAAAGAATACAGTGGAGAAAAAAAGAGGACAACGCAAAATTTAATTGGAATCTTAGATAATTTCAACTGTCTCCATTCTTCACCTTCAAAACAAATGGCATGGCCTATCCTTTGCAGATGGAATTCGAGCATCGCTTGGACTTCCTTCTGGTTAGGCACTTAATGTACTAAGTTATGAAAACAAACAAGTCAGTGTACATAAAATGGCAATGAAGATTGATTCCAAGATGAATTCATGCTGCTCAGAATGCCACACACCTCTCCGCAATGAAGAGATATAGGAAGGCCTTGTTCTTTGGCAAACTCTAATGCTGGGAGAAAGGTTTGCCTGTGACACGATGCAAACAAAATGATGGCAAGTAATATATATATATATATATATATATATATGAAAAATACAACTTGCTCTATAGAAGTTCTATGAAGTACGGTCCCTGCAATACACATGACCAACATGGATGGTGATACCATTAATTTGTTGAGTGGCCAAAAGGATCGGTCATAGTCTGGGGATAGCAGTTAGAACACAACCCCATTTGACCATTGGGTGTTTCACCCATCAGGCGTGTACCTTTCTTCATTTTTCGACATTGATTTGCCACCAATCAGATGGCTACAATAGTCGATCACCTACCTTTTTACAATATGGCTCATCCACTTGATGGTCCACCAAAGCAACAGTCCTGATCAACATTCAGTGTCCAAGGTACTGTGGAGATGTTTCAGGGAGCACTTCATGGATCATCATGAAGGGTGCACATAATCTCCCCTTCACATCATACATTTAGCTGATATCATAGCTCATGTGAGGAAGTACCATTCTCCCAACTATTTTTTCAAAATCATAAATTGTTTGACTTAAAATTTCTTTTTCAAAATGTCAATTATTTATCAAAATCTCGATTTTTTTTTATCTCAAAAATTTTCAAACTTCATTTCCTAAAATCTAGATTTTTAATAAAATACAAATTAGAGTGAGATTTTTCATCTGATATTGCAAAGCATATAAATATCAATTTTAAAGCAAAAAAATAAAATAAGATTCCACTCAATTTATATATAAAAAAATCGATGCATTTAATTAATTGATTCAAAAATAATCTTAGACAAATAAATACAATGAAACCACTGAAATTATATTGAAAAAGCACTTCTTAGACTACAATAAAACACAATTTTCCACCATATTCTATAAAAACAAATGTGGTAGGGGCAAAAGTCAATTTACGACGGACCATGATCCGTCGCAAAAGTGAATAAAATCCATCACTAAGTGTTCTTCGGTTTTTGGGCGGTACTTTGCGACGGTCAAAATTTGGTCGCAAAATCTTAATTTGTGACGAACCAACATAAATCTCATTTTATCGACCGATTTAATCTATCGCTAAATCCTGCCATTTTTAACCGCCATAATTTCCCTAAAAAAGTAGTGCGCGACGGACATTTTCCATAGTGATGGACTAAGTCCGTTGTTAAACCAAGCCTTTTTCCCTCAAATCCAGATGTCACATGACAAGGAACAGTTGGTACCTTCTAGATTGTTCATGGGGCCACCATAACTTTTATCCATGCCATCCAATCCATTCAGACGATATGCCCCACCAGCTTGAATGGACACCCCATAAATCAGGAATCTCATGTGGACCACACCATGTCATTTTAGAGCTTTTAGGCATGATTTTACATAGAGTGCATTGTTCGATCTGATTTTTGGTATGAGGGTGCACATATGATGGAAGGATCAAAGGTGGTTGACCCCGCACACAACCTTAGAATTAGCTTATTCTAAAAACGTTGTAGCCGAACCAACCTCTACATACAACACAATTCAACATCGTGCATTGCATGGTATATTAGTGTAATGCGTGGAACTAGGAAAACTCTTACTTACATGGCGTAGGTAGTTACTGTTGTCAGAGCTGTCTTAAATCTGACATATTTTTTGGGACGCTCGACTGGTCGAGGGTCCACTCGACCCGTCGAGACTCACTCAACTCAAAGTCCAGCGAGCTCAATTTTTTGGGTGTCTATGATGCTCGACCAGTTGAGGGTCAGACTCGACCAGTCGAGCGAGTTGCTCGACTAGTCGAGGCCCTCCTTCGACTAGTCGAGGTTACGCAGATCCTGCGCGGACTGCATAAATTTGAGGCGGTTTCCAGACTTTTCTGGATTAGGTGCGTAAGTGGAGTTTCATAAACTATAAATAAGGGTCCCTAGGGCTATTCGAAGGTATTCTAAAGGGTTCTAGGGTTATCAAAGGGTGTAGTAAGGGTGATATTTGAGGTTGTTCGAATCGGGTAAGTCCTCTCTCTTTGTAATTTATGCTTTCATAGTAAAGATCTATCGCTTTGTGCCATGGTTTTTTCCCACAAGGGTTTTCCACGTTAAATCTTTGTATTCTCTTGTGATTGCTTGTTGCTCTTGGATTGTTATCATAGATCTAGATCTATGTGATTCCGCAGCACAAATTCCTAACAAGTGGTATCAGAGCAATCGTTGAGGCACAGATCTGAATCTGCAGGATTAGTAATAATGGAAAACGACAAGTTTGATATTAAGTACTCAGGAAAAAATAATTTTGAGTTATGGAAGGTTAAGATGATTAGCCTGTTAACCAAGCAAGGTGAGATTAAGGCTCTCGAGGAGCGAAAATCTACCATGAAATATGATTAATGGGAAAACCTTGATAGTATTGCTTTAGCCTCTATCCGTTTGTCTCACGGATGAGGTTCTCTATAATGTTTTGAGGGAGAAAACTGCAGCTAGTTTGTGGGCGAAGTTAGAAAACATTTATGCAAAGAAGTCCTCTGAAAATCGCCTACACTTGAAGTTACAATGTTATACCTTTAAGATGGCAGATGGCAGAAGGTGGAGATCTAGAAGCCTATATTAGCAACTTTAATAAATTGATGTGCAAATTGCTGAATATTGAGGAAGTGGTCAAAGATGAGGAACAGACATGTATATTGTTGAATTCACTTCTTGCATCATATGAGTCTTTCAGGGACACGATGTGCACCGCAAATAAAACCCTAAGTGTTGACACCGTTAGCTAGGTACAGGATGCACTGATTACGATGGGCAGAGATTTTGAGCGAGGTACAGGATCTTCAAGACCTAGATCCAAATCCAAGGGCAAGGGCAAAGGAAAATTAAAGTGTTGGAATTGTGGATTGTCTAGACACATGAAGAAGGATTGTAGAAATCATAAAACAAATAAAGAAAATTCAACGGCTTCTTCCAAGGAGGCCAATGTGGTCACATCTGATGAAGAATCAAGTGGTGGTAATATTCTGTCTGTTTTCATGATTGGTCACTTACACGACAATCATAAAGACGAGTGGATACTTAACACAGGAGTATCTTATCACATGACTCATCATCGGAATTAGTTTACCAGTTATAAGGAATACGATGGTAAACAGGTTTTTATGGGCAATGACAATGCCTGTAATGTTGTGGCTATTGGTACGGTGAGCATCAAGATGTTCGATGGGATGGAGTATACCTTGACTGATGGTAGGCATGTTGTTGATATGAAGAAAAGTCTGATTTCTCTCGGTACACTCGAGGCTATAGGGTGCAAATTCACCGGTATTAATGGTGTCCTTAAAGTTTCAAAAGGGGCACTCGTAGTTATGAGAGCTCAGAGGCACGAAAACCTTTACAGGTTGATTGGGAGCACTTTAGCAGGTGGAGCGGCAACAGCTATTGCAAACTCCACGTCTCTACGTATGTGGCATACTCGTCTGGGCCACATGAGCGAGCGGGGCATGAAGGTATTTTTTTATCGATGTTTGATTCCAGCTTTTAAATATTCTGATTTAGATATATGCGAGCATTGTATATATGGTAAATAATCTAGATTGTCTTTTAAATTTGGAAAATATGTTTGTAAGGGAGTGTTTGATTATGTGCACTCTGACGTATGAGGGTCATCGCCAGAAGTTTTCATTAGAGGGTCGTCATGGTTTGTTTCATTCATTGACGACTACTCCAGGAAAGTTTGGGTTTACTTCATGAAGTGTAAATCCGAAGTTTTCACCATATTCAAACAATGGAAGACAAAGGTGAAAAAATATTCAGGGTGGAAAATAAAGGTTTTAAGGACTGACAATGGTGGAAAATTTACTTCCAGTAAGTTTAATGAGTATTGCAAGGATGAAGGGATCATCAGACACAACACAGTGAGCTACACGCCCAATCGAAACGGTGTCGCTGAGCGAATCAATCGGACTCTCCTAGAGAGGGTCATATGCATGTTAAGTAATGCTGCGTTGGGCAGGGACCTATGAACAGAGGACATTAACACGACTTGTTATTTGGTGAACCGATATCCTTCAACAGTAATTAAATGTAAAATCCCAGAGGAAGTATGGAGTGGTCAGAAAATTGACTACTCATATCTACACATATTTGTTTGTGAAGCTTACTCTCATGTATCAGTTGAGAGAGATAAGTTACATCTTTGTTGGCTATGACATTGGTGTGAAAAGTTACAGGTTATTCGACAAGATTACACGAAAAGTCATCACTAGCCGTGACGTCAAATTCGATGAAAGCTCTCTATTCCGCAAGAATGATCAAGAGAAGGAACATGTATCAGAAAGGTTAATCATAGACATCGATAATACTCAAGCAGAGACAGATGCGCAAATAGAGGTACAGGATCAAGTGGATTAGCCACCTGTGAGAAGGAACTCATCGCACGATCGCAAGTTACCGACAAGATATAGGGACGACTCTAATATTGCATATGTCATCATTACAGATGAGGACCCGTCTACTGTTCAGGATGCTCTTGATGAGCCTGATGCAGAAAAGTGGAAGGCAGTTATGGACGATGAGATGGACTCGTTGCACAAAAATCACACATGGGATCTGGTGGAACTTCATATGGAATGAAAAGCGATCGGATGCAAGTGATTATTTAGAAGGAAACATAATAGATACAAAGCAAGGTTGGTAGCGAAGAGTTATGCTTAGAGAGAAGAAATCAACTTCACAGAGATATTCGCGCCGGTGGTTAAGCAGGTATCTATCAGATTTGTGTTGGCGCTGGTTGCCCAATACGATCTCGAGCTGGAATAGATGGATATGATGACTGCATTCCTCCACGGGAAATTGGAAGAGCAGATCTACATGAAGCAACCAGAGGGCTACGAAGTTAAAGGGGTAGAGAAAAAGGTTTACAGGTTAATGAGGTCGTTGTATGGCCTGAAACAGTCGCCTAGGCAGTGGTATAAAAAAATTGATTCTTTCATGGTGAGTCAGAAATTTACTCGGAGTGAATACGATCACTGTGTCTATTACAAGACACTGAGTGATGAAAAATTCATCATCCTAGTACTGTATGTTGATCACCTGTCATGATATGTCTGAAATTAACGTACTGAAGACTCAGTTATCAGGGACATTCAAGATGAAAAATCTGGGGGCTACAAAGAGAGTTTTCGGCATAGATATTCATAATGATAGGAAGAAGAGTAGGCTTTAGTTATCACATGCAGATTACCTTGAAAAGGTGTCGATCAAGTATAGGATGGACCAAGCAAAGTCGGTGAGCGTTCCCCATGCAGCTCACTTTAAGCTTTCCTCAGAACAATGTTCTAAATCAGATGAGAAAAATCATGTTATGTCTCATGTACCTTAGTCGAATGCGGTTGTCAGTTTAATGTATGTCATGGTCTGTATAAGACTAGATATTTCACAAGCAGTCAGTGTTATGAGCAAATACATATCAAACCCCAACAAGCAACATTGAGAAGCAGTGAAATGGCTACTTCGATACATTCGAGGTACGAAAGACTACGTCTTAACTTTTGAGAAAACTGAAACAAAGTTAGTAGAGTATGTGGATTTCGATTATGCAGGCAGTGTGGATTCTAGAAAGTCTACTTCAGGATACTCGTTTGTACTAGCGGGTGGAGCAATCAGTTGGATGTCGAAGCTTTAGTCCGTGGTGACTTTTTCTACGACCACAGCAGAATATATGGCAGTGACGGAAGCGTTTAAAGAAGGTGTTTGGCTCAGGGGCATGATAAATTAGTTGGGACTTCGGCAGGAGGCCGTGCCGGTTAATTGTGATAGCGAGAGTGTAATCAATTTGGCTAAAAATTTGTTTATCAGTCACGTACTAAACACATTGATATTCGCCACCACTTTCTCTGACAGGTGCTTGAGGAATGAGGCGTAACACTGGAAAAGATTCACACCAGCATGAATCCAGTAGACATGCTCACTAAGGTCATTCCTATAGAGAAGTTCAAGTTCTGTGCAACTTCTCTGCGCTCGGCGATAACGTAAAAGAATGACAGAGTGTGCACGAGAAGCGTTAATTGAAGCTATGATGTGATGCGGAGATAAGAGAAGAGGTCAAGAAACTACACGGATGAAGATTGAAGACATGGTGGAGATTGTTGTCAGAGCTTTGCCTTAAATCTGACATATTTTTTGGGATGCTCGATTGGTCGAGAGCATGGCTTGACCGATTGAGGGTCCACTCGACCCGTTGAGACTCGCTCGACTCAAAGTCCAACGAGCTCGGTTTTTTGGGTATCCGTGATGCTCAACCAGTCGAGGGTCAGGCTCGACTAGTCGAGCGGGTTGCTCGACCAGTCGAGGCCCTCCTTCGACTAGTCAAGGTTACGCAGATCCTGCGCGAACTGTGTAAATTTGAGACAGTTTCCAGACTTTTCTGGACTAGGTGCGTAAGTGGAGTTTCCTAAACTATAAATAGGAGTCCTTAGGACTATTCTAAAGTATTTTAAGGCTTCCTAAAGGTATTCTAAAGGGTTCTAGGGTTATCAAAAGGTGTAGCAATGGTGAGATTCGAGGTTGTTCGAATCGGGTAAGTCCTCTCTCTTTGTAATTTATGCTTTCATAGTGAAGATCTGTCGCTTTGTGCCATGGTTTTTTCCCGCAAGGGTTTTCCACATTAAATCTTTGTGTTCTCTTATGATTGTTTGTTGCTCTTGGATTGCTATCCTAGATCTAGATCTGTGTGATTCCGCAGCACAAATCCCTAACAGTTACCTAAAAGGGGTCACTTTCTCTACCGTCAGGAAAAGATTAGAATTTATTTATTATTATTATTTCATTTTTATTTTTTATACACACGCAAGAGCAGTGGGATTTCACCATCCATGGGTTTCGAACCCAAGACCTCGTGTTGAAACTCCTCAGAGTCTACCACTCCGGCAAGGACTGGAAGTACCCCTCAGGAAAAAGATTTAATCTGCATGAAATCCACCCCGTTCATCAGGTAGACCCTTGCTTGGCGTTGATCACAAAAATCAGGCTGATTCAACACTAATCTAGTTTAGAATTATATAGCAAACTTCTCAATTCTCGTCCTATGGCTCAACTGTAATTAATCTTTCATCCTCATTATTCACCAGATGAATAGACGGGATAAACCACCGTGTTCCTTAAGCAAATTTAACGGTGGACGTTCATCCAACATACGACAGGAACTAATGGGAATTGAATCATTCGAGAGCCACAAAAATGACCTTATAAGCGGTTTGGATGTGACACAAACATTTCAGAAAGATTTCAACGTTAGGCAGTCCCCCAACTTTTTTCCAGCCGTATATGCCATTTGAGTTTGGATCTATTTTATTTTCGGGCTCATCCCTTAACATGAACCGGCAAAACGGATGGGCGGTGTGGATTTCTCATAAACATCAAGGTTAGCCCCACCTAAGTTCGGACTGCAAGGAATTTCAGTAGAGGCAGATAAGATATCCTACCGTCAATTGACCAACTTGCCCTTGTCTCACAATAGACCATGCACAGGCATACGCATGGTGGGTGGAGGGGTAATAAAGTCTTTTGCCCATCAGATCTTGGGCAATAGGGTAAAAGGGTTGCGGATTGCCTGTGCCCCCCTGCCACAGGAAGTTCTTGTGATCGGAAGATATGTGGGGCCTAAAGAGATGACTGTGAGAAATCCACTCCATCCATTAGTTTCTCAACCACGCAATAAGGTAGGAATCCAAAATATCAGGCATATTCAAAACTCATGTGGCCACAGGACAGGAAACAGTGAGAATGGAAATGTCAACCGTTGAAAATATCCTAGAGCCCACGATGTTGCTTATATGCCATCCAAACCGTTCATAATGTTATTAACACTGGAATAAACTATAAGCAAAAATATTATACTTATTCAAAAGTTCTGCTGCCCCCACAAAGTTTTCAATGGTAGGCATTGAATCCACACTGTTTCCAATCGGGAAACGGATTGGCTACTCCCCCTGACACCAGCCAATGGTCAGTGGTCGGTGTTCTATGGGCCCACAACGATGTATGTGTTTTATCCAATATTCCGTCCATCTATTTTTACATATCATTTTACAGTATGAGACCAACAATAAGGTACATCCAAATCTCAAGTAGACCACATTACAAGGAAACAGTGTTGAATGAGTATTGAACATTAAAAATATTTTGAGAGCCATAAAAGTTTTGGATCAACCTGATTTATTTTTTTTCCCTTCATCTGGTCCTATATGACCTAGTCAACGCATTGGATGTCAAATAAACAGTACAGGAGGGCCTTAGGAGGATTTTGATGGTGGATATCCAATCACTATTGTTTTCCTGTGGTGTGGTCCACCTGAGATTTATATCCCTCTCTTTTTTGGGATCAAGCCCTAAAATAATCTTTAAAAATAGATGAAATACATCATGGTGGGGCCCACAGAGACCACCAGCCTGTTGGGGCCCAATCCGTTTCCTTCCAATCGTATGGCCCAGATGAGTTTTAAATCTAATTGATTCTTGGACTCATATACTTTTGTGAGGTTGAGAAATTGATGGATTGAAAGGATTTCTCATGGGCAGGGCATCTTGTGTGCCCCACAGCTTCCGAGTCCCGATCATTAGAATTCTTGTACGGCAATTGGCGTCCGTACAAAATAGGACGGTACCTGAGAAAAGTCAAAATCAAAGAGCAGAGAAGGTGAGCTAGTGAACGGCACTTTCTAGAACACCGGTCAAACAAATCTCAAATCTCCGATTGGAAGGGAATAGTAAAGGACCGAACCCTTGTGCACGCCTCCAGACGCATGCCCACCAGCCTGGGACGCGGATTAGCTACTGAAGGGATGTCACCAAGTTCCGTGGGCCACACCATGATGTATGTTTTGTATCTACACCGCTCATCCATTTGAAGAGATTATATTAGGGCATATCCCAAGAATGAGTCAGATCTAAAGCTTGAGAGGACCCACCTAGGGAGAGTGACGCCCATCATTAAAAAGTTCTAAGGGCCACAAAAGTTTTTAATCAAGCTAATATTTGTGCTTCCCCTTCTTTCATGTGCTTTAACACATGACCAGGTTGGATCTCAAATAAACATCACGGTGGACCTTTGGAAGGTTTTAACTGTGGGCATCACTCTCACTACAGTTTTCTGTGGTGGGGTCCACCCCAGCCTTGGATCTGCCTTGTTCTTTGGAACATGTCCTAAAATGATCTCTCCAAATGTATGGACAGTGTGGATACAACACATACATCATAGTGGGGCCCACAGAACTTGGTGACGTCACTTCAGTAGCGACTCTCGCTACTCAACCCGTCAGTATCCAATCGGCGGCCACCAGCCTGTGCCATTGGATGGGGCCCACACGCAGTTCGGCTGGTGACCCAACAGCAGCCAACTAGCTGGTGTCAAAGCTATGTGATCCGGTGAAACGGATTGGCTGCCATTTGTCCATCCATTTTTTCAGATACATTTATAATATGACTCCAAAACTGAGGTAGATCAAAATCTCAAGTGGGACACACATTGTTGATTGAACTCTCACTGTTCAAAATTTCTTGTGGTTTCAAAAGTTTTGGAACAAGCTGATATTTGTTTTTTCCTTCATCCAAGTTTGTATGACCTAATAATCTATATATAGGATGTCAAATAAACATTACAGTGGCGGCCTTAGGAAGTTTTTAATAGTAGACATTTAATCACTATTGTTTTCCCATGGTGTGGTCCACCTAAGATTTTGATCCGCCTCATTTATGCTATAAATTATTAAAATGATGTGTAAAAATGGATGGCCAGTGTGGAAAAAACACATAGATCATGGTGGAGCCCACATAGCACTAACCACTAGCCACCTGGCTAGTGGCAGCGTCACTAGCCAAACTGCGTCCATCCCCACCATGACACGCTGTCCATCCATTTTTCAGCTCATTAGTGTAGGGCATGAAAAAAAAAAAAACAGTGGGGATCGAGCGCTTTCGGTTGAAAAGTTCTTGAGGATCCACTGCAATCTTTATTTTCCATGGAAAAACACTATAAATTTGATCCAAAATTTGTGGTCCCCGAGAAGTTTTCAACGCGGTAAGCTTTCTATCCCCACTTTTTCCTATGATGTGGTCCACTTGAACTTTGAATTTACCTCATTTTTTGGGCTTAAAATGATATGTCAAAATGGATGGGCGGTGCAGATAAAACAGATACATTATGATGGGCCCACATAGCATTGACATCAGCTAGCTAGCTGGTGTTGGGGTCATCAGCCAAACCGCTTTCCAGATAACCAGAGATGTCCGTCTGGTGGGCCCAATGTGGATGGGCCGTGATCCAATTATTAGAATTAATGGATGATCCTAATCACTGATGAGCTGGCATTCAAACGGAAGTTGAAAGTTGCAAATCAAGGGTCCATATTCCGTGAGAAAAATCAATGGCCAGGATCAAAGCCCCATCCACACTTGTGTCCTATGGGTGGTTTGTATCATCTGATTAGGGTCCCGGTCTAGTGACACATACGTATCGGACCCAAAACTCAGACCTGTTGAAGGGCCTTCATGGCTTCTTGTACAATGGTTCGATTCTGTTTGCGCTTTTCATGGACGGTCTTGAAATTAGCGAGGCCCGCTAATTCATCCACCTCCTCGACAACTTCTTCGATCCCTGCAGCAATTTCAATCAATAGCGAAGTGATAGTTACGAGAAGAAAAATCTCCATCAGCGAAACATTAGCCCTTGCATCTACCGGTGATGGTGTCAGCGGCAACACAAGTTGGTGAGGAAGAGATTTCAATGCATTTTTGGAGATCTTCTATGGCGGCATTCATCTCTCCAACTAAACAATCTATGTTGGAAGACTTTCTCATCGTTTTGGTGGTGTTGGCCAGCTCTTTCAAGACATTACAAGAGTGGGAGCTCAATCTCGTGCATTCATCGCTCAAATGCTTCCTACTTTAGATCATGTATCCATGTGCTGATGAATAGTTTGCAAAGTTTCCAAAACTCAAAATTCATTTCAAATTGTACTCAGATAGCCAGCATGAGATGTAACGATGATATTAACTGTCTATTCTTCTCTGTAATCATAAATAAGCCATGCTCTCATAATCACTCTTCATTGATGATCCCGGACATCAACTCACAAAGTTGAATGTGGGCCATTGAATATGATGACATTGAATCCACAATATGTGTAACAATCCTAAATTTTGGTGCATTAAAAAATTAAAATAAATATTTAAAGATTTTATTTTTAAATAAAAAATAAAAATAAGTCAATAGTTGAGTTAGGAGAGACATTGTTAATTGAGAGAGAAGTTTAGGGATTGATTCTTGAAGTAGTAATAATAAATTTTTTTACAAAATGTCATTAAAAAAATTCAAATTCAAGATAAGGGAGGATGTGCTCATTCTATCTTATCAAGATAAGTTTCTTTAAAAATGGATACGGAAGGCTTCTGTTTAATAGGAAATTAAAAATAAAATTAAAAATAGGAAGCCCTACAAAAAAGGGGAGAGGATATTCTAAGAAGGCTTGATCAGGTAAGTGTCAACCCTTTAAATCTTTTTAATTTTTTACTATGTTGTTAATTTCTTCCTGATCTATACAATGGATTGTGTGGATCATCCACATGATCATTGTATAGGTGTGTAGAGACAATTTTAATAAAGTGATGTTTTTATGATTTCAGATCTGTTCAATAATATTTTATGAATAAATTTAAAGGGTGCAATCTGATTGTGTTAAAATATATCTGAACGGGACATTTGATCCTAAGCACCAAAAGATAACAGTGCCTTAAATTTCAAATCGATCTAACTGTCAGATGGGCCACACACTAGTCAAATCTATAAATGTTTAATAAGGAAAGCTTAGATTTCTGCGCAACTGATTGATATCACTTAAAAAGTCGAGATGGGCCATTGGTGTATATATGGTTAGATCCACATAATTCATCCAATGTGTAGAGGCAAAATATGTCAAGACCTCAAGAATCTGTATGATCCAATCATCTGGTGAGCCACCACGATTAATTATTTGACATTCAATTTCAAGATCTTAAAATGAAAATCTAAATCTTGATAATTAAATTTAATAAACATATAATTTTAATTATTTGATCATTTAATATTTGGCTACTTAGGATGTATATCAAGGTGGGCCCCACCAGGTAAAATAAATAGATGAATAATGATATCGTTAATATAATTAATAGGACCTCAGAATTCAAACCAACTTAATTACCTTGCAAAGTCTATACTACCAGACTCAGGTGAGTAGCCCAACTTGTCTCATAATTCATTAAAATTAAAATAAACCATTTATAATTGTTTGATTGATTGATATACTGATATGAGTATTTTTGTTATGATAATTGTACGCTAAATTCATATGTGAATATTCTGATCAAGACAACTATGCAAAATATTAAAAATGTGCATTTACATATCATCTATCATTCATTGCATATGCATAATGCATGGTCGATCTTAGGGGCCCTCCCTAGAAGAAATGTCGATCCTGGTAGAGCGTTACCAGATGCGGGCTATGCCCAAGCCTACCGAAAGGTGGATGCCTACCCAACGGGTGGATGCGGATTGACGACGTCCAACCCAAGCAGATGGACGATCATCTCATCTAATGCATTCATACACCATTTGCATCCATATCATTGTACATACATTTTTATGTTATTTTAATTGCTGTGATTATGAACCATGCTAGGTTATTTCACTAACCTGGCCAGCTTATCTTTTTATTGATGGAAAAACCGTACATAGGAGTATTAACAGATGATGCAGCGCAAGAACTGGAAGGATTTACCGCACCTGAACACGACCCATGTGAAACGTGGTCATATTTATCTGAAGATGAAGTGGTGGCATTAGACCATTTCTAATTATGTGATTTATTTACTAGAATAGTTTGATTAACGTATAATGTTTATTGGTATTGATTTTAAAATTTTAAGAAATTGTTTAAATTTATGTAATTGAAATAATGTTAGTATGAAATAAACATATTTGTAGTATGATGATATAATAAATGAATGATTTTTACTATTTATATTATTTTAAGAATCGCCAAGATTTATATATGCCTGGTTAATTGGTGCTAAGTGTTATGTATGTGTGATTGGTTTTGTGGTAGAACTTAGACTGAATGTAACTATCACCTCTGATTAAACTAATTAAAGAATTAATTTAGTACACTTTGTGTACGAGTTACGAACTGAAACTCAGGTCCTAAGGGTGCACACTCTGTACTCGAATTTCGGAGCGTGACAATATTGGCAGTTCCTATCGTCAGATCATCTCAGCATATCAATGGAGTCAAAAGGTACTCTTGAATTTGTAGGAGTTAATCTAGTTTAGAATGAATAATTCAAATGAATTTTCTTCTTTTCTCTCCCTTTTTCTTCTTTGTCAAAATGGCCTAATCTATATGACTAAGTGAGTTATTGAAATACTCGATTAAGTTATTTCATTGAGGGTTACACACACACATACTCTCTCTCTCTCTCTCTCTCTCCCCTTTATATATACTCCCCTTCTCTGGCTCAAATAAATTTTCTCTAACAACTAGTACACCACAAAAGTACTTTCATTATCATTATTTTTTGTCAATTACAAGGGATGAGATAACAGTATTAATGCCCAAGGTATCCCTACTATGGATACTCATAAAAATTCAGAAGATACATCAATAAAATTAGGGCTTTTTTTTTTCATCGATCTTCACTTTCATATTTGTTAGTTTGCAAATCAATTTGTTAAAGGCATTGATGTACTGAGAGAAATCTAGCCCTTTCGCCATCTTTAACTTATATAATTGTCTCTTCATATATAGACGATGGGAGAACGACTTCATCATATAAATGTTCCCCAACTTCACCCGTAGGTCTACATTAGTAGTAATATTGATAACATTATAAAGGACTTTAAAAGCACTCTATCAACCCATATGAGTGGAGATTATTGGTTATGGGCTTGTTTCTCTGCTAGTTTGCATGCCCTTCATGCTTGCATGTTTTCTTTTAAATAAACAGGCGACAACGTACGTGCCCTTGGAATATATTGATAAAAAAGAAATATACATCTATGTACTTCGGGAGGGCTGTTGAGAAGTGGAGCTACATCTGGGGCCGCCCACGACCAGTCGAGGTTGCGCGGATTTCGTGTCGCAAGTCCTTTCGCAACTGGGATGCGAAAGGAGTTTCGCGGATTTCGTGTCGCAAGTCCTTTCGCAATTGGGATGCGAAAGGGAAGTTGTCAAAACTATAAATTGGGGTCCCTAGGGTTATCTAGGGTTAAGGTAAATATTGGGAAATATTTTTAAGGTGTGGGCAAGGGATTTTCTCTGTACTCCCAAGGGAGAGGTTAGTATATTGTCTTGTAATATTCGTTCTTCATATTGAAAGTTTGCATCCATGGTTTTTTACCCTAGATTGGGGTTTTTCCACGTATATCTTATCTTGTGGTTTGTTTAAATATTTTTTTTCTTTTCTAGTTTATATTTCTTCCTGTTTATCGTTTGTGGGTGAGGCCTGAGATTAGATCTAGGCTCACTACGTTGTTAGCGTGCTACGCAACAACTGATATCAGAGCTATTGGTTTAGTTCTATAGGGAGCGATGGCGGAAGATGGGAAAACTAGAATTGAGAAGTTTGATGGTTCAAACTTTTCCTTCTAGAAGATGCAGATGGAGGATTATCTGTATCAGAAGGACCTCTATATTCCTCTAGGAGGAAAAAAGAAGAAACCAGAAAAGATGACAGACGATGAATGGTTTTTACTGGATAGGAAGGCTTTAGGAACGATCCGACTCTCTTTGTCTAAGAGCGTCGCCTTCAATATATTCAAAGTAAAAACGACAAAAGAATTAATGGAAGCCCTAGCCACCATGTATGAAAAGCCCTCAGCATCCAACAAGGTTCATCTTATGAAACAGCTATTCAACATGAAGATGTTAGATGGTTGGAACATGGCAGAACATCTAAACGAGTTCAATACAGTCACGAGCCAGTTGGAATTCGTTGGCATTGCTTTGAGGATGAGGTCAGTTCATTATTGATCTTATCCAGTTTGCCAGACAGTTGGGATGGTTTGGTGATTGTTGTGAGCAATTCTTCAGGGTCGACGAAGTTGAAATTTGATGATGTGGCCGGTCTAATTCTCAGCGAAGAATCTAGAAGGAAGGCATCAGGAGTTTCAGGGGACTCAGGGAATACTCTAAACGTTAAAGGAAGAGGAAGATCGCTGAACAAATGAGGCAATAAACACGGGCGTTTTAAGTCGAGGAAGAAGTCCAAGGGACCGAAAGACAAAGACGGGTGTTGGCATTGCGGCAAGAAGGGACACATGAAACGTGATTGCAGACTGCTCAAGAAACAAGAAGGAATCTCTCAAGGCGGGAAGGATTCAGTGAATCTGTCTGAGGAGAGCGACACAGAGGCGTTGATCTTGTCTCTTGATGCGAGGAATAAGTCTTGAGTTATAGACTCGGGTGCTTCGTTTCATGCCACTTCGTGTAAGGAAGTTCTGCGTGATTATGTGTTAGGTGACTTTGGGAGAGTATACTTGGGTGACGATGAGTCGTGCAATATTGTTGAAAAGGGAGATCTTCATGTAAATCAAAAAGATGGAACGGTCTTGAAATTGAAGGATGTTAGACATGTACCGAGTTTGAAACGTAATCTGATCTCAGTGGGACAGTTGGCCAATACCGGTTATGTGACGACATTCACCAGTGACTCCTGGAAGATCACAAAAGGTGTCTTGGTAATATCTCGAGGCAAAAAGAAAGGTACTTTGTACGTGACTTCAGGATCGTATAGTTCACTCGCAGTCGCATCAACTGAAGTGAATGAGCAGTTATGGCATCAGAGGCTGGGACATATGAGTGAGAAAGGGATGAAAGTGCTATTATCAAAAGGGAAGCTACCAGGTCTGAAGTCTATTGACTTGGAATTCTGCGAGGACTGCGTGTATGGCAATCAAAAGAGGGTTAGCTTCAATAAGACGGGTCGCGCTCCAAAGACATATCTGTTGGAGCTTGTACACACTGATGTGTAGGAACCGGCAAATGTATTATCTCTTGGTGGCTCACGTTATTTTGTTACCTTTATTGATGATGCTAGTAGAAAATTGTGGGTCTACTTCTTAAAACATAAATCTGATGTATTTGATGTATTTAAGAAGTGGAAAGTTATGGTAGAAAATGAGACAGGTAAAACAGTAAAGTGTCTCAGATCTGACAATGGGGGAGAGTATTGTGATAAGAGGTTTGAGGAGTATTGTGTAGCAAATGAAATCAAACATTAGAAAACGATTCCAGGGACACCACAACAGAATGGTGTGGCTGAGCGCATTAACAGGACCATCCTTGAGCGCGCCAGGAGCATGAGGTTACATGCAGGGTTGCCCAAGACCTTTTGGGCAGATGCTGTGAATACTGCCGCATATCTCATCAATAGAAGTCCCTCAGCACCATTGGATGATGGGCTACCAGAAGAAGCGTGGACTGGGAAGGAAGTGAACCTTGCACATCTCAGAGTGTTCGGTTGCACTTCATATGTTCACATTGATGCATGGCACAGAAACAAACTAGATGCGAAGTCCAAGAGGTGCACGTTTATAGTCTACGGGCAGCATGATTTTGGCTACAGGTTCTGGGATGCAGAAAATAAGAAAATCATCAGAAGTAAGGACGTAGTCTTCAATGAAAAATTGATGCATAAGGACAGTGTGAAGGAAAATAAGGCCGAGAAAAAGGAATTCGTAGAGTTGGAAGAGTTACCGGACATGGGTGTTACAGCGCCACAGGATGAGGCAGAGCCACATACACCGATTGTGAGGAGGTCTACTCGGGAGAGGAGACTCACGGTCCGATACTCACCCTCCTTACATTATCTACTACTGACAGATAATGGTGAGCGAGAGTGTTTTGAAGAGGCGTTACAGTCAGATATACGGGTTAAGTGGGAGCAGGCCATGGATGATGAGATGGACTCTCTTGAGTCTAATCATACATGGGAGCTAGTCACTCTACCCAAGGGTAAGAAAGCTCTTCATAACAAGTGGGTTTACAGACTGAAGGAGGAGTACGATGGTTCGAAATAGTACAAGGCCAGATTGGTTGTGAAAGGGTTTCAACAAAAGGCAGGTATCGATTTCACTGAAATATTTTTACCAGTAGTAAAAATGTCTACGATTCGCATGGTCTTGAGTATAGTGGCTTCAGAGGACTTACATCTAGAACAGCTAGATGTTAAGACAGCCTTTTTTCATGGGGACCTTGAAGAAGAGATATATATGCATCAGCCGACAGGATACGTGGCACCAGGTAATGAGAACAAGGTGTGCAGACTGAAGAAGAGTCTATATGACCTGAAGCAGGCCCCGAGGCAGTGGTATAAGAAGTTCGACAGTTTCATGTCGAGAAACAGTTTTAGGAGATGTCATGCAGACCACTGTTGTTACTTGAAGAAGTTTGATACGTCTTACATCATCCTTCTTCTGTACGTTGATGATATGCTTGTGGCCGGTTCAAGCATGAAGGACATCTCAGATCTCAAAAGACAATTGTCTAGAGAATTTGCCATGAAGGATTTAGGAGCTGCAAAATAAATTCTAGGCATGAGTATAAAGCATGACAGGGAAAACAATAAATTAGTTTTGTCACAAGCAGAGTACATAGCCAAGGTACTTGATCGATTCAATATGCGAGGTGCTAAGCCGGTTAACACTCCATTAGCCAACCACTTCAAGCTATCTAAGGAGCAAGGTACAAAGACGCAGGAGGAACAGGACTACATGGCTAAAGTTCCATACGCGTCAGCTATTGAGAGTCTCATGTATGCTATGGTGAGCACGAGGCCAGACATTGCTCAAGCAGTGGGAGTTGTTAGCAGGTTCATGAATAACCTCGGGAAGGAACATTGGGAAGCTGTGAAGTGGATCCTTAGGTACTTGGTAGGTACTAAGGATGTAGGGCTGTGTTATGGTGGATCAAAAATCAAGTTACAAGGCTACGTGGATTCAGATTTGGCAGGAGATATTGACAGCAGAAGAAGTACTACAGGCTATGTTTTTACTCTGGGTAGTGCTGCAGTCAGTTGGGTCTCTCAGTTACAAAAGATAGTATTTATCAGTACGATAGAAGCAGAATATGTTGCGGCTACAGAAGCACACAAGGAGATGGTGTGGATGCAATGTTTTATGGAAGAGTTGGGTAAGAAGCAAGCAGATTGCAAGCTGTACAGTGACAGTCAGGTGCAATACACTTGGCTAAGAATTCAGTTTTTCATTTAAGGACCAAGCATATTGTCATCCGATATCACTTCATACGTTCGTTACTGGAAGATGGATCGATTGCTCTGGAGAAGATTCATACAAGTGAGAATCCTGCGGATATACTGACCAAGGAGGTCACAAGGGAGAAGCTGAAGCTCTGTTTAACTTTGATTGGTCTTCAGGCTTGAAGACGGAGAGGTGGTGCACTCCGGATGAAGAAGACAAAGGTTTATGGCGATGTGTCTCCAAGTGGGAGATTGTTGAGAAGTGGAGCCACATCTCGGGCAGCCCATGACCAGTCGAGGTTGCGCGAATTTCGTGTTGCAAGTCCTTTCGCAACTGGGATGCGACAGGAGTTTCGCGGATTTCGTGCCGCAAGTCCTTTCGCAACTAGGATGCGAAAGGAGTTTCGCGGATTTCGTGTCGCAAGTCCTTTTGCAACTGAGATGCGAAAGGGAAGTTGCCGAAACTATAAATTGGGGTCCCTAGGGTTATTCTAGGGTTAAGGTGAATATTGGAAAATATTTCTAAGGTGTGGGCAAAGGATTTTCTCTGTATTCCCAAGGGAGAGGTTAGTATATTGCCTTATAATCTTCGTTCTTCATATTGGAAGTTTGCATCCATGGTTTTTTACTCTAAATTGGGATTTTTCCACGTATATCTTGTCTTGTGGTTTGTTTAAATGTTTTTATTCTTTTCTAGTTTATTTTTCTTCCTATTTATCGTTTGTGGGTGAGGCCTGAGATTGGATCTAGGCTCACTGCGTTGTTGGCGTGCTGCGCAACAAGGGCCCACAAAATAAAACATGGGGCCACACCTATCATATAGGCCAAGCACGGCCCGCTCTCGAAAGGGAGAAAAGACAGACTATCTCGAAGCACCAATACAGCAGTAGCAGAAGAACCCTACTCTCTCCCCTTCCTAAGACATCCCAACCCGACATTAGCTAGGGCGACTAACCCTCTGATAGTCCTAGGAAGGTCCAAAGGACAGAAATAACACCTATTAGGCCATCCTCCCTTACCCATTCTAGCCAGGGCATCTGCCACCGCATTGCCTTCACGGAGGGAATGCGAGATTCTGAAATATAAATCGTCCACTACCCATGCTTGCATCTTTTTTATTCTGTGGGATCTGGTTCTTTCTCTGCTGTGAAGTCGGAGGCTCTGTGTTGATGTTTATTCGGGGGCAGGTAATTTGTAATTTGGGAGTCGTCAGTTGCAGGCTGAGATGTCAATAGTTGCAGGTCTGCTTAGAGGTTCTCCTCCTGTTCTGCACAGAGGGGAACTTGCAGTCGCTTGTATGGTGGGTAGGGTCTGTTGTGCTGTATATTTATGCTGTAGTGTTTTTTTTTTTTTTTTTTTTGGTGGTATTTGATTGGTGAGGCCAGTTCCTTTCTGTGGTGCGTGAATTTTCTCTAATATCTGTGGTGTGCTCTCACCTTTCTAGAAAAATAAAAAAGAGAGAATCTATAAAACGTGGCCATGGAAGGTAGAACAAGGAAGATGGGCATGATTCCTTGCATCAATGATCCCGAAAGGATAGGTTGTGGTACATGTTATTGGAGGTTACAGGAAAATTGTATGTTTTCATGATAATCAATCAGAGAATATATACAACTCTAGACGCATATGAAACGCGTATACAGCAACTCTACAATATTATTACGTAAAGCTGGAAACACCACATGTATATACACTAACAGTCAAATAACCATGACCATCGATTAGTGGCATTCAGACAGACGATTCCATATTCAACGGGAATAGATGGTCAAGATCTTGTCTTCAGCTCGATTTTCAGATCACGGCCAATGCATGGGGACGAGCAGACGGGCTATCTCCATTGTCCGACCATGGATGCACGTCGGCCACACTTTAGGCTTCTTGTCCCGCGGCTTAGTTCTACTTGAGCTCATCATCAACCGCGGGTTTGAAATTCGCAAGGTCCGCCAGTTCATTGACAGCATCGACAACTCCTTGGATCCTCCCTGTGATTTCGATCACTAGCGAGGTGACCGTGACAAGAGGCATGACCTCTATAAGTGGCATGTTGATGGTCGAGATGCATGAGTTTTTCTTCTTCTCCATTGCTTCTATTGATGGCGGCGGCGGTGGTGTAATTTGGTGAGGAAGAGATTTCAATGCATTTCGGAGATCTTCTATGGCGCCATTCATCTCTTCAATTAAAATCTCTATCTTGGAAGATCTTCTCATGCTTTTGGTTGTAGTCGCAAGCTCTTTCAAGACCATGGAAGATCGGGAGCTTACTTTAGTGCATGCGTCATTGAGATGTTTCTTCATGAACTCGGGTGCCTGCACCATAGTGACAATTCTGACTTTAGGCAATGCATGTGTTGAAAGGCTGAAGAACATAGTTCAAAAATTCAGTGACTCAGCTCGAAACTCGTCTGAATCAATTCAACTTGGCTAGGTTCCAGTCATATTGTCTTGTAAACTCAGATTGTACAAGACTCAGCTTCAACTAGCTTAACTAATCCTCAATTTGGTCAACACAGCCTGACTCGTGAGAAAGTTATCATTTGGAAAGAACCCGACTTATAACCTAGTTGACTGAGTGAGTTATCAGGTTGGGTTTTTGTTGGCTTTACAAAGCCTTAGAAGATGATTCAAAACACCTCACACACTTGTACAAGAAGGGAATTAAAAAAAAAAAACAGAGTAAAAAACTCTCCATATTGAAAAAGCTTTCAAGCTTGATTTTTCTTTTTCACTTTGCTTTGCTCTGTACTATATATTAACGTGCAGCACAACACCTCCTTATATTGTCACATGTTACCATGTGAAATATCTAATATACCCTCATTTTATACCATTAATTATATTTAATCCATCAGTTTCAAACACTTTGAAACCCATCAGCCACACCACGTGGAAAATGTGGAAATAGTCATAACGTGTGGCTGTTTCAAATGCTATGAAACTGTAGCATCTGAACCGTCCATTTGGTTTGGACGTTTCAACACTCCCCTTCAAACCAAAACAAGCTTCATTCTAAGTATTGATCTTAGTCGTTCTTTTGCATTCGTTGCTCATGTACTTGCAACGAGTCCATCAATTCTTCAATGGACATATTTTCTAAGTCCTTTGATTCTTCTATGGCAACAACCACATGTTCAAATTTGGTTGTGAGGGATCGAAGTACTTTTTCAACAACCCATACATCTTCGATCTTTTCACCATTTCTTTTCAAGTTGTTAACAATAACAAGTAGCCTTGAAAAAAAAATCAGAAATAGTCTCACCTTCCTTCATGTGTGAGGTCTCGAATTCGGCTCTAAAAGTTTGGAGACGAACCTTCTTCACACAATCAACTCCTTTGAAAATTGTGCTAAGAATCTCCCATGCTTGCTTGCATGTTGTTGCTTCAGCGATCCGTTCAAAGGTGGACTCATCCAACCCTTAATAGACAAGAAATAGAGCATTCTTGTCCTTCTTTTTTTGATCTTTGAGGACCGCCCTTTGATCAGCGATGTAGAGAGCTTCTTCTTCCATTGTGGGTTCTACATACCCATCAGTAACAATCTCCCATAGATCTTGCGATCTGAATAGTGTTTTCATCTAGATGCACTAATTTTCATAGTTATCCTTAGATAACTTTGGAATTTGCAGCTAGATCGAGGACGCCATCACTTCTTCACACCACGGATCAAAACGCCCTTTTTTTTTTTTTTTACGTAGTAGTGGCAACACCTTGATCACACGATCTGAACCTTTAAACTATACCCGGTCCCACGGGATCGTCTAGCTCTGATACCAATTTGTTGGCTTTACAAAGCCGTAGAAGATGATTCAAAACACCTCACACACTTGTACAAGAAGGGAATAAATTTTTTTTTTTTTTTAAAAAAAACAGAGAAAAAAACTCTCTGCATTGAAAAAGCTTTCAAGCTTGATTTTTCTTTTTCACTTTGCTTTGCTCTGTATTTATATATTAACGTGCAGCACAACACCTCCTTATATAGTCACATGTTACCATGTGAAATATCTAATATACCCTCATTTTATACCATTAACTATATTTAACCCATCAGTTTCAAACGCTTTGAAACCCATCAGCCACACCACGTGGAAAATATGAAAATAGCCATAACGTGTGGCTGTTTCAAATGCTATGAAACTGTAGCATCTGAAACCGTCCATTTGGTTTGGACGTTTCAACAGTTTTGAACATAATTCAGACTGATGAAACTAGATTCTGAACTTCAAAAACTCATTAGCAAATCTTTGGATCATTTAGTGTACCTTGATCATCTCTGAATTGACAGAACCATTGAGTGCCTCTACTCGATAAGTGCAGCAGCGCATTGCCGCTGTGATCTTGAGATACTGCTTCCATGGATGTTGAAACCCAAAACGGCCATGTGGGGGCTCCCATCGAGCGAAATTGACCTACATAGGTAAACCGGATCCAGATCAAATCGAAGAAACTTGAGTTAAAAGAAAACTCAAAAGTAAATTTCTTAGTTGGATTGCTAAGTGGTTTGTTGGACTTTTTTTTTTTTCCACCAAATTAGGCTGATTAATCACCGTATATCATAAAATTTCATGATATTTGGTAAAACCAAATGCAGTGTAATCAATTTCAAATAATTCTATGACTCACCAATGATTCTTCGGTGGCCTTTGAATTGAGCACACTTTTGTAGCTTTGTGATTTTTGACCGGGCTCTTTGTCGTCCACTGTACTCTCACTTTCATTGAAATATTCGGCCACACATCCTAAATTTAAAAAAATAAAAATAAAAAAATCCGTGAAACAAATGATGGTATGATATGCAAATGAGCATATGTATGTATGTATGCACACAAGTACAAAAATACATATTACGTAAAAGTACATAAAAAAAATTACATACATATTATGTACATATGTATGTTGAAACTGTAAGAGACAGTATATCATTAATTGTTTGTAGATGTAGGTATATATGTATATATGTATGCAATATGCAAAAGCCCATACCATCTAATGAATTGGCAATCTTTTCGATGTTACAAGTGATCAAGTGGTGGAGTTCTTCCCCGGCCCAGATAAGGCAGATAAAAATGATGACTAGTATGCACATGAACCCTCCAATGGCAACTGTGGCTAGACGTTGGTGGGCCATCTCAAACAATTTGTCTACACGATAGCCCGAGATAGAAACCAAGCTGAAGGTGAGGATAAAGATTGAAACACCATAATCAAATCGGGGTTTTCACCATGGGAATGAATCTAAAAAACGTCGCCCCAGAAACTGGAATGAAGATGGGAAGTGAGTAAAGAAGTATTATTCTTTGTATTTAAAAGGAAAATAGAATCCACAGGAAATGTTTTGCATACCTAAAAGGAAGACAAAGAAACCACGAACTATAGGCTCGGCATTCTCGCTAGTTTGGCTTGCAAGCCAATGAACAGCGATGCCAAGGGTTCCCGCAACTAGCGTCGCCATTCCTCTGTTTAGGCCTTTAGAGAGCGTTGCACCTACAATAGCACAGAAGGGGTAATCTCATCAATTTATTTGAATATTTGAAAGTATGAACTTCATAAAAAAGTGTTCCAAGTATGGTTTTCTCTCTACATTTTGTCAAAGAAACCCAACACCAGCACCATGCAGTTATGCAGCAAAACTCAGTATGAACAATTTCAGCAGTCCAATCATACTTGTAACAATCTGCACCATGCATCCAATGGACGACTACACCTCTGGTATAGGTATAGATGGTGAGCAAATTTTTTGGACAATTGTCCCCACAAAAGTTCATTGATTCGATGGTTAGAAACATTAGTTTTTATGTTATGGCCTATTCCAAAGATGGCAGATTAACCATCCAAACCCACGTGCTTGTGCACTGATTGTAGAGATGTTTATGTCGTATGGTTAAGCACAATATTCTCTATACTAAAAAAACGAAAACACATGCATCCACTACATTTTTGCAGTTTATAAAAGGAGTTGTTCGATACTCTGGCTGTGTACGACGCTTGATAACCTAGCACTCATACATGGTACACGAGGCAAACGTTTGCTGAAATCAAGCCGACTCAAATATGAAAATCACTATTTCTTCCCCAATTCAGATTTCTAGGACAAACCTAATCCCTGATTGTGGCACGTTTTCTGAAAGAGGAACTTCGGATCTTTTCATTTTCAACCATCAAAATAATGTCTAATAATCCAACAATCAACTTATTGAATAAGTACCAATTTTAGTTAACAATACATCTAATACCGGTCATATAGTTTGGACGGTCTATTTTGAGTTTATTTATCATAAATACTTAATTTCTAAGTAAATTATAGATGCCTGAGTACCATTCATCCCCCTCTGTCAGAGCGATAAAGTTTTTGTCTTACATGCCATGGAAATCGGATTGCATACGAAATACACTCTGTTGGGCCCACTATGAATATATGTGGTTTATCCACGCCGCCCATCCATTTTTCCATCTCATTTTAGGGGTCAAACCCAAAATTGAAGCATGTCCAGTGCTCAAGTGGAGCACATCAAAAGAAATAGTGGGATTAATGATTTCCACCGTTGAAACCTTCCTCAAGCCCACATTGATGTTTATTTATCATCCAACATATTCGTAAGATCACACAGCAATGGATGAAGTTAAAACATAAATATCTACTTGATTCAAAACCTCTGTAGCTCTCAAAAAAATTTCAACCGTATATGTTCAATTTTCACTATTTACAGTTGTACGGCACATTTGCATATTCATCATTTTAGAACTCCAGCCTTAAAATTATATGGTAAAATAGATGGCCACAGTGGATAAAATACATAAAACACGTTGGACCCGATAGAGTTTACTCGGTAGCTTAGCACGCTGAGTTACTTAGCTACTGAGGCGATTTATCTAGGAAAATTATTTCTTTAGTAACTGTTAGAAACCGTGCGATGAGCGGTTCACGTGCTCCACCACAAAGATATTTAACTTTGTACCACCAGATGAAAGATCTGAGTCGTGTAGCAGGTGGTGCCCCATAATGCATTTGTCGTGAGTGAAGCTGATCAGGACGATCAAATATTTGCCACACCTGTACGGAATATAATTCTTATATTACTTGATCTTAGCCATTCATAAGTGAAACCCACTCTTATATTATACGGACATTCATAAGGACGTAGTAGCAAAAGCACACTCAGGTGGCATCAATACCACACATGTCTGATATTGGCTTCTGTTTTTCTTGTCAGACCGCACTAAAAATAATTTACGGATGGCAAAGAAGTGGAGAGGCACTGGAACCTCAGCATGGTAGGATTATTTCTCCACGTCATCGCAACTGGTGGAGTTTCATGTCATCAAGTCATGTGGGTCTGATCACGATGTATGTGTTATATCCAAACCGTCCATCCATTTTACAAGATCGCATTAAGGCTATATGAAGATGAAAAATAAGACAGATCTAACTATCAAGTGGACCACACTGCAAAAAGCTACCATTGAAATCCTTTTTAGGGTCACAGAAGTTTTGGATCAATATGAAATTTGTTTTTTCATCTTCATTCAGGTCTTTGTGACCTTATGAACAGATTGGATGGAAAATAAACATTATGGTGGGCCTACAAATTTTTTAACAGTGAAAATCATTACCTCCGCTACCATTGTGGTGTGGTCCAGGTGATCTTTGGATATGATTCTTTTTGTGGATAATGCTCATATATGAACAGCGTAGATATAATAAATACATCACTGTGGGGTCATGTAACTTTGATCTCCTTTGAACCGTTCGAACAACTGGGAGCTTGAGGTACGTTTCGCACGACCTTTACCTACAGCAGCTATATAACTGGTGTGTGGTACACCAGCCAATTTTGGTCTCTTGCCCAAAAATGAGCAGGAAAGACGGATGGACGGAGTGAATAATGACACGCACGTTATGGTGAGCCCCTTAGAGTTTACTCCCAGGTCCAATTGATTTATCAAGCATGTGGATCCATCCGTCCGGTCTAGCAATGACAGTTCATGTTTCAATAATCAGGATTAATAGTCAATCTCATCCCCTTAGCTTTTATTCAATTTACCCTATCAAATATTTGATTGGATTTCATCTTTTCAAATGGGTAGCGTCCACTCTTAACTGTTTCCTATGGTGTGGCCCACCTAATTCAGGGATGAATCTGGAATTTATTTTTTCTCCAGTCCTAAGCGGGAAGGGAACATCTGGACTGGGTAGATGACGGATACACATCTTGGTGGGGCCTCAAAAGCTCCACCTTTACCTTGGTGAGGTAATCATTATTGGAACATCAGGTGGCAAATCTCTGTATGTGTGTGTGCAGAAAAGGAATATGAAGGAGAGAGAAATGGGTAGCCATGTAGACACGTGGAAAATGGCATATGGATGCGAGATCCAAGCCTTTCATCAGGTGGGCCCTACCATATAGATGCAATCAATGAAAAATAGGCTGGTCTACGTGAGCCAAAATGTTAGAAACAACCAGATAGTTAACCTGGACGCACTTTGGTTTTATAAACTGTGGCCCTCGTAATGAGTGGACGGACTCAATTTTTTCAGTGGCACCTACACGATGGGATGCATCTGATGGATAGCTTGGGACTCGTACCCGTGTGCCACGTTGGCACCTTTGAGGGCCTGAAGATGGGCTAACTTATACAGAAGTTTGGAAACATGGTGGGATTGAAATTGTTTGACAGGCTTATGGCCTTAGCACTAGATAATCCCTTTCCCATAACTCATGGCAAGGTAGTGTGGCAAGTGGGGGTCAGCCCAGGCATTGCCATTTACTAAATGGAGTAAGAATTCTGGTCTGAACCTGACACGTGGTCCGTTATCCTGTGGCCTGACCCAACTTACTTAAAATTCATCAAGCCCAAGCATGACCAACTGGACCCATTTGATTGTAATGGGGTTTAGTTGTACAGATCCTGTATGACCACACTTTGGTTTAAGAATCAAATACAGGGTTTAATGATGTAGAGCGGGTTGCAGACACTTGCATGGCAAAGATGGACACAGGAGAAGGCTTGATCCGATGTAGAAATGGTCTGGACCATTAGAACCTTAAATCAGTCGTATCTAGCGAATTGGGATGAGTTTTTTGACATATTTTAATATGATTTTAGGGTAGGAGAACCTACTTAGGCCAACCAACCTTCTATGGTGGGTTGCCCATGTTGGATTTGTGAGATTCCATCAAACTGATTATCAAAAGTCCCATTTAGTTTCATTTTTAGTATAAATAATAAGTTTTAATTCAAATACAACTTTTGATCTTTGGGTTGTAGAAGTCGTGCCTTACATGAAAATTACTTAGAAAAATTAGGAGAATAACGAGGTTAGGCAAAATCAACACTTACCATTTAGGGCCAAAAACCATGAAATTTAATAAGAATAGAGGTTGTCTATAAATAGTAAAGTCTACTATTTATAGTAAGTCACGTTTTTAGGGTGCTTGAGTTGGAGTACAAGTCTAAATCTCCATGCTAAGTTTGAGATCCTTAGAGAATTGTAAATTGTAATTTCATTTTTTTTTAAAACATCAATTAAATTATTTCAAATTTATTAGAAATTATTCATGCTTTTATCCTAGCACCTAGTGGATTTGAAGCAGCTCTATGAGGAGTCCAAAGAGCTCCGTGGATTCAGAGTAATTATCCCATGAGGAAGACACTGATCAACCTTGTCACGTTCCTTGGTACGCCACTAAAGGTGTGGCCAGCCCAGCCTCATTAGTAAATACATTAAAAAAGGAGAAGAAAAAAAAAAAAAAAGTAAGTACATACATACTCCATGTGGATGTATCCATACCTATCATCCTTTAATTTGTTTCAGGTTTTGGGCTGGTTCTAGGTGAATTATCCGATCCAGTCCATTGATAAACTATATGGGCATGTCGTTTTGGGTAAGGTACAACCCGAACCCAGTCCATTTAGTTGAACAGGCCCATATTTTGACCCAAGCTCAACCCACTACCCATTTAGGTTGGTGCAACCTCACCACATAAGTGAGTTAGACTGATTGACTCAGGGACCATTTTGGACTGGGAGGTTGATTGCATATGAGTAAACTCTGTGGGGCCAATTATGATATATGTGTCTTATCCACATCATCATCCGTCCATTTTACTAGCTCATTTTAGGGCATGATACCAAAATTGAAGCATATCAAAGCTCAAGTGGACGACCCCGCAGAAAAGTGGGGATAATGATACCCACCATTGAAACCTTCCTACGGCTAGCTTACAGTGATGTTTATTTGTCATCCAACCTATTCATAAGGTCACACAGACATGGATGAAGAGAAAACATAGATATCAGCTTGATCCAAAACTTCTGTTGCCCCTAAGAAGTTTCCAATGGTCAGTGCAGCCGCTCAATTCCCACTGTTTCCTGTGGTGTGGCCACTTTCAATTCGGATGCTTCGATTTTGGGCCCATTTCCTAGAATGAGCTGGTAAAACAGATGGACGGTGTGGATAAGAAACAAGTCAACCCCCTTGTGTAGCAAAACAAAGTGGATGGCATGGATTCATTCATTGGGGTGGTTTCTTAATTACCATGTCCATCCTCTGTAGGGTCCACGATGTTATTGGTCCTGATACGATGATTGATTCAGTTACTGAATGAGGCTGGTTCTGGATGAGGCTGTCTAATTGATATGGCCCACTTTATCAGCTGATTTGGATGGTGCGGCTAACCTTTTGTACAGTTCATGTCTAAAATGCATGAGCAACATGACGGGGAACAGTTGGTATCGGACACCCAAAAATCAGGAATCTCAGGTGGGTAACATTACACGGTGTGTTTGGGCTGAATTTTGGCATGAGGGGGGCATACGATGGAAGGATTGAACGTGGAATTATGATATATTATCATTAACTAAAAGTGGGCAAGTTGTACTAAATTTACCACGTAAAAAAAATATTTTATATATATAGTTATTAGACAGCCAGACAGTGATACTGATGTATTGCAAATCAACACGCATGGATCAACACAGCACAACACAAGGCGATGGATTGCATGGTGCATTGGTGTATTGAATGCAGCGGAATGAGGAAAACTTTTGCTTCCCTGGCGTAGGTAGGTATCCAGCAGAGCTACTTTCATTTAACCTTCATGACATCCACCCCATCCACCCGGTAGACTACATCTTGATTAACGTTGATGAAAAAAATATGGATGACTCAGCCCTCACCCAGTTTAGAATTATACAAAAACAACCCATTAAATTACCATAGTATGGTGCAACTGAGTTTCAGAATGCTAGAATTTTTGGGTAATCCTTTCATCCTAATGAGTCACTAGATGAACAGATAGGATACATAAAAACCACGGTGGGCCCTTAGAAAATTTAATGGTGGGCGTTCCATCTTAACTGTTTCTTATTGCGTGTCCTATTTTTTTTTTTTTTTTTCATAAGGGAAAGGTGGAATAGAGCCACCAGAGATTTTATAACAAGGGGGAAGATGTACAACTTTCGGACGGCCGAACAAAAAGAGCCAGGACCGCCTATCATATGACACATGTACATGGCACAAAACAAAAGTGAGGGGGAGAAAAGGACTCCCAAGACAGAGCAGGAATGAAAACGGTGGGATGATGGGCTGAAGCGGGGTGACCGGGTAGCCGGGGAGGATCCAGATTGAAAGAGCCTACCCAATGCCCGTTCTAGATTTGTTGCGTCTCATGGAGCCCATCCCTACTTTGTATAAGACCATGGATCCTCGCACTTTGATGGGAAGGTCCGCTGGAGAGATAAAGAACTTGTTAGGCACTCCGCTACTAGCCACCGTAGCGAGACCGTCTGCTACAGAGTTTCCTTCTTTGAACGTGTGTCTGAATCTGACATAGAGAATCTCGGCTAGCTAATGTATGGATTGGATGGTGTACTAAAGCTTCCAGCCACAGTAGACTTCTGGGGTTGTAATCGCCTCAAACAGAGCCTTAGAGTCAGTCTCGACTATAATGGTTGACAACCCCATTACTTTGCAGAAATTTAGCCCCTCATCCATTGCGCGGGCTTTCGCTTGCATATTGGAGAGAATGTCGTAGCCGGAGTGGAAGGCAAAAATGAGGTTCCCATTGCAGTCGCGGCAAACTCCTCGTCCGCCACTGGGCCCTGGGTTCCCGCAGGATGAACCGTCAACATTGAGTTTCAGCCATGGAGTTGGGGGAAGAAGCCATCTAATAAGCATCAGACAGCGGGGTCAAATTAGAGGTACTCTGACAGTGAGACCCCGGTGCACAAGATTGGTCCAAACTGCGCTGTCAAGGCCTAGCATTAGCGTTCCAAGGTCCAGGAGCCATTTGTTGATCTTGGAGATGATTAGACCTGGATTGATGGCCCGATTGTCGAAGATTGCACCATTCCTGGCAAGCCAAATCCCCCAAAGAATTATAGGGAAAGCCAACCCTCGAATAAGTTTCTTGTAAGAGGAGAAGGATGCTGAAGAAGACCAGAGCTGAATACGGTCTTTAATGGGCTAGTCCTGGATAATTGGGATATGGAAAAGGAGAGCAAAATGATCCCAGATATGCTTAGCTATAGTGCTTTGGCTAAACAGGTGATTGGCGTCCTCGATCTGGGGGCCCAGAGAGACTGTTGTTGGGGGGGCGGGACGGGGGCAGCTGGTTATGGGACTGATTGGGGGCGAGATCGATAGGGAGGGGCTAAACAGGGGAGGGTTGAAAGTGGGTCAGCGTCGGTTGAGGAGACCAACTCTGACATTGAGAGAGAAGGGGCCTGGTGAGGATGGGGGTTTGATGATCAATGTCGGGGTGGTTGGCAGGCTGAGGGGGGACAAGGGAAGGGAAAGGAGGGAGGCTAATAGGAGAGGCTCTTACCAAGTCAGTCTGCGCAAATTGCAGATCAGCAGCAGCGTTGGTGGAGGAGAAATGGGTGACAGCTGAGGGACAGCAGCTGCATTTAGAGGCTAGGCTGATGTCGAGCCAGTGTATGGCTGAGTCCACTAGAATTGCGTTATTCATGATCTTCCAAACCAGGATAGCAATTTTGGGGGGATGATCTTGTTCCAAATTCATTTAGCCCATGGCTGCTCATTTCTGGGGTGACAGAGCGCGTTCCAAGATGATTTGGTGGTGAACTTACCATTGGGGGATAGCTTCCAAATAAGTCTGTCTCGTTTGTTGCTAATAATGATTCCGCTGTCAAGGATATACTGAATATCAAAGGCTGGGAGAAGATCTTCCACCTAAGAGAAGTTCCAATAAGTAGTTGGATCCCATAATTCTGAGAGGCGGACGTGGATCCCATAATTTTGAGAGGCGGACGTGCCTGTCTTGGGCCTGGGGGGCTGAAGAAGTAGCGTGAAAGAGGAGGCCATTGTCGGTCCAATTGTGGAACCAGAAGGAGACTTCCCCTTTTCCAATGAGCCATTAGGAGTTGAGAATAGTGAATTAAAGGATGCTTCTTATATCTTTCCATAGGTTGGATCCTGTGGTCCTGGTTGGGCTATTGGAAGAGAGAAATTTGTGAAGATATTTAGTTGCAAAAAATCTAGCCCATAGCGAGTCTCCCTGAATTAGTCTCCAGGCCATTTTGCATCTGAGGGAATTCATGGTGTCCTGAACTCTTCGAATACCAAAGCCCCTTCAGCGAGCGGAAGCATAAATCAGCCCATTTGGCCCAATGATGTTTGGTAGATTTATCAGGCGATTCCCAAAAGAATGAGGCAAAACTTTTCTCAAGATGGGTGCAGGCTTTCTTGGGGATGTTGATGGCTGATAAGACGTGCATGTGGATGCTGGCTAGGACATGTCTGATGAGGACTAACTTGGCCGCTTGGTTAAGGAGCTTGGCTTTCCACCCCGCGATTCACAGTTCGATTTTCTAAAGGATGGGCTGAATAACTCTGCCTTTGTGTAGTGGGACTCCCAGGTAAGTAAATGGAAGAGAACCTAGCCGATAGCCCAAGATTCTCTCATGCTGTTTGGCTCTGGCAAGAGGGGCTTTGCTGCCCTGAATGAAGCAGCTTTTGGTTGGGTTGACTTTCTGGAATGAAGCCAGTTCATAAGAAAGAAGGAAATTGAGAAGAGCCCAAATCGATGAGGACCTGTCATTCAGAAAAATGATAGTGTTATCAGCAAAGAGAATGTGAGAAATGGTAGGGCACCCTTTAGGGAGGCTGAATGGGAGGCAATTCCTAGAAAGGAATTGCTCCTTGAGGCCCTGAGAAAGGACATCGGCCGCTAGGATGAAGATGGTAGGAAATAGGGGATCCCCTTGGCACAGTCCCCTTGAGGATTGAAAAAAAAAACCAAAAGATTCCCCGTTGATAAGGATGGAAAACCAACTTCCTTCCCAACTTTGTTTAGCAATGTTAATCCACTCAGGGTGAAAGCCGAATTTGCTTAGGACCGTGTTCACTCCCCAAGTGTAGGGTTGTGATGTAGTAATAAACTCGGTAAGACCGAGGTCGAATTCACAGGGATTGAAACATGTACGTTATCTGAAAATAACCAGATCTAGAACTAGGCTAAGATGAAATCTAAACAAATTGTGATTTGAGGAATAATGGTGAAATATTAATCTAAACTTAAAGAATTCAGAGAGAGAGAGAAAAACTAGGGATTCAGAGGATCCACTTGTAGAGATCAGGAAGATTTACGATCGATTCATGAACGCAACTGGACTTAGAGTCCCATCTTCATCCAGTTGGAAGATATAACCTGAAAATTAATTTTGAACTTCATTTGATATAGTTTTCAAGGGATCGGACGGGTGTAAATTAGAATAGATTCCATCACAAAACCATGCCCATGAGACAAAGCAAACAACGGAATTAAACTAATTCACAGCCAATCTGAGTGATGTATGAGTGTTAGGAAGAGTTCTGTCATCCAACCATGTCCATGGGCGATGGTGAACAACAGGGCGTCCTGGCTTCATAATCATAAGAAAGGAAAGGGAAATACTCAAGCCATCGCAGATCCACTGTAATGTAAGTCACAATAAACCATAAACAAACTAGAAGCATTCCTTATAATTAAACCAAAATCAAATTCATTCAGTCACAAATCCAACCCGTAGGGATCTCCCATCACGCCACAAGCTTCACCTCTTAGCCCTAGCTAAGAGGTTCAGCTAACCATGATTGGTTGGATCTCTCAAAAAAATAAAATAAACCATAAAAGAAACAAAAAAATCTTAACAGCTCTCTCTATCTCTCTCCCTTTCTCCACGTTGAAGCTTCAAGCCAAGCATCCCCCCTTTCTCTGTTTTCCTTTTTTTCTTTATAGGCAGGGAGGTCGGCGCATCAGTAGAGTCGTTGGAAGACTCTATTTCCGCCATTCAGTTCGCAGCGAAACCGTGCGCATGATCCCTGTTTTTCGCAGCAAAACACTTGCGTTTTATTTAGATTCGAGATGGAAGATCTTACGATCCATGAGATCCGACCACACAGGGACGGTTGAAATCCTCCTTTCTACCTTTTGGACGTCTTGGATCAGATTCTTGGTCCCTCGTTTGGTGGCCCATCATGCCAGATCATCCGACTTTCTCATACGTGCGCAGGATGCTAAACGGTCTGCGCTAATGCTTGGGGTGGACCCTTGATCGAAGTCGAAGGATAAATCCACTCCGTCCATTGGATGCGTGGCGGATTTCAGGTCGAGAGGAATGGTTTTAGTTGTCCGTTGATGCGACCCATAGAGTTCTTCTTGGCGCCATCCATCTTGCGTCCGAATGGTTGAAAACCAATTCTCATTGTCTTTCTTCATTTTCTCTCCTAGGCGTGGATCATATGGCCTGTTAGAGACCACTGGATGGTCCAGATCGAGCTACCAAATCAAAATGGTGGCCCACCACAGATCACGCGGACCTCTGTTTTCGGATGCTGGAAACGAATATTTCTGTTTTTGTGAAGAGAACTCGGTCAAACTGAGTTTGACCGGGTTGAATGGTCCGGTGCGCTACAACCGCATGTGTACCCTATGTACACACGGTGTAGTGTGGGGTCCATCATGATGATAAAGTGAAATCTTCTTCGTCCATCCTTCTTGTATCCTCATATAATGGACTGAGTCCAAAATTGAAGCATATCCAGATCTCAGGTGGGCCCCGAATCGCTGTTTTATGGGTTGATCTGTCCATTTAGTCACTTCCGCAGGGATTGAATGGCTGAAATTCGACGTATACGACTTATTTAAGGTCTTCAGGCCATATATGAAAATTTTGAGCTGAACGGATGGTGGGAACCCTGTGATATTGCATTCTGTACCAATTTCAGGCCACTTGAGTTTCAGTTTCTCGATTTTCTCGGGTCTCTGGCATATAAATTTGTCGATCTTGGTCCCTTGGGGTCCGTCCCTTGCATTGGTGACTCATGAGCGTTAAATCCATGCTTTTGGCATCCTTTTTCAATCCAAGCTCGTAAATACACCCTGCATCACAAACACGACTAAATCTGACCGTTAAACAGTACAATGTTCGTAAATCTAGGCAATCACTGGGGTCTGATATACAATATTTGACCCTCAACACAACCCCCAACTAGCATTTTGCTAGTCCTGAGCAAAGTACGCGAAAAATAAATTAAGAACTACAGGACAATTTCTATAAATTCGAATGATATTTCAAAAACCAATTCAGATACCAGATTTCTAAGATTCATGAATGTTAATTATTAATTTCCCCTGGAATCAAGCTCACGGTAACTTCATAATCAAGTTCAAATATTAATCCATTAACTAGAATAATTCTACACATTGAGTTCCATGAGTGTATAGTGTGATCTCAGCTTATCAACATTAAGATTTACTTCTCTCTTTCATGATATCATTGGTAATAAATAAGAAAACTCATGACAATCCAAACCTAAACCAAAACCTGCCTCATAGATCAACATTCCACCCCTTGATTTTTCCATCAAAATTAATGCTAATGAAAGGAATCAAATCCTCACCTATAGGGAGCAAACCTATGGTGAAGATCAATCGCCCAAAAAAATTTTTATTTTTTTATTTTTCAAAGTCAACCATGGGGAATCGACTCTACACCTATGGGGAGCAAACCCATAGTGAAGTCCATTCGTCCAACCCTTTCCGCAGGCAACTATCTTGTAGCTGGGTTTTCTCATTTTCTTTCATTCTTCTTATTGAACATGATGGACAAATTCCCCAGGTTGGTTCCTTTCATGCTTACTGATTACCAAGTCAATCCTTCAATATTGAACTGAAACCTCAATGCATAAGAGAGATGTGATATGTGAAATCATGACTCCATCAATGTTTTAAAGCTTCTAATCATGAATTGATAATTCGAACTCAACTGTGAAATCTAACAAATAACGAAATCCAAGAGTCATAAATTACCAACATCACTTATCTTGTAATTCTAAATCCAAGATGGTCGTCAAAATCACTTCGAATTCACAAGAAATTTCAGAAAAATTAAAATTTTCACAATTTTTTGCTCAAGACCAAGAAAACACTGATTAGGAAACCTAATCTTCCACCCCCAACCTAAAATCTACATTGTCCGCAATGTGAAAGATATATGAGCATGCAATGTAATTGGGACAACGACAGGAAATGAGAAGTGATGGGGAGATAGTACCTGGATAACGAATCGAGAGAGAATTTTTCACAAAGATCTCAGCATGAAGCAAGTCAGCACAAGAGAGAAACCAATAAAAGCAACTATCCTAAAACAATGTAGAAAACAAACTAACCTAGAACAGCATAAAGCAAACTACCCTAATCCTCTGAAAACAGGGAAAAACTAATTGATCATGCAGCATGGTTCCTCTTCCGGCCAATATCTTGATAAGTTTCTTAGTAAGTTCCTCAACAGGATCATCCAAAAGCCTTTTTTGCAATACGCTTTGATGCCCTGGAGCATGAATGGCCAGAGAAACTTATGTACCTCAGCAAAAATTTGTCGTTGATTCGCCTGAGGTATCCAAAGTATATACGATTCACCTGCGTCAGAAAAAGTCTCAAAGTTAGTATCCCATGGTGAATCAGAGACTACAGGTAGAGAAAATTCAAAAAAAAATTCAGGAAGTAATGTAGTCTCAATGCATTCCGAAGTTCCAGATTTCGGTTCAATTTTTAGCTCATCTTCCTTTAGTGGTAAACATTCAGGGTCTGGGGAAGGAGGGGCTTCAGAATGAGTGTTCTCTCGGTCTATGACAACTACCGAGATATTCTCTTGTAAGGCATTCACTATGTCTCTTATCATAGGATCGTTGAAATCTGCAAATTGTACCAAGCAATTATCTGAAGAGTTGGAAAATTCAGCTGAGAGTAACTTATTTTCCGCATTGAAGTCTATGAATATTTGTCCAAGGAATCCATCATCCTTGAAAGTAGATGGAGGTACGCTCTCTTGCTCCAGTCCTGCACTAGTAGATTGAAAATCAATAGGGGAAGCATCGATGTGGTCACTCTGTTCATTGAAACTACTCAGTCGAGGCGGTAAATCGTAAAAATTTGACAGTTCAGATGGCAACCTCAACTGGGTGGTTTCAATTTTAAGAGTCATATTAAGTGGCTCGTTCATCTCCCACATCATATCATCATTCAATTCAGGGGAGTGGTCTAAACATGCATCACAAGGGTTGGAAGGGTCAGTTGAAATTGGTTCATTCTCCACATTCAAATCAGTCATGTCAGACATGGTGGAGTAGATCATTATGGTTGACAACTTCCTAAACCTCTTGATCATTGGCAGGGGCCACACTTGAGATTGAATCCCAATACTCATCATCGTCAAGTTCCGTGCCGTGTGCACTTGGGATGGGATCACATTCCTCACATTCTATTCTTAGATTGGGTTGAGGTTTGAATAAACTAACCTCTACCTCATCAATGTAATCATGTATGTCATGTGAGTGAAATGTGTCACTATCATTATATTTGAAAGACACCCACGTCTCTTGATCATTCGTTTGGACAGTCATCGAGATCGACTCATCGGGAAATTGAATCATCTGCTCATTAATGGAATCCAATTCCTCATTCGTAATTTCAGTTTCTGCCACAAGCGAGTTATGATAATTTTCTTCGCATTGTGCTTCTAGATTGGGATGAAGCTAGGGTAACCTAACCTCTTCCTTCTCCATAAGATGTGACTGAATTATTGGAATTGAGGATTTGAGCAATTCGCATGATTGTATGAAAAGTTGATTAAATTGCTCTTGTGCTTTCATGAGCTTCTGAAGTGAGTTCTCTTAGATTATTTCTGATTGGGTTTCAAAAGTAGATGACCCAAGAGAATTATCACTATGATATATAGCTGGTTCAGCTTCCTGACATTGATGTTTCCACTGGTTATAGTCATACGGATCATAAGTGGGAGAATCTGATGGTTGGTAATACTTATTATCACTCATAATATAATCACGCATTGTTTTCTTTTTCTCAGATGGGTGATAATAATCCTCACTCCCATAGTTATGATAACCCCAACACTCACGTACTGTTTTGTTAATCCGTGGGGTGTAATTGTTCTCCCATATATGATCGCGTAAGAACTTTTTAACCGATGGAGTGTTATGCTCAGGTCGGTTCTCGATGATTGGTTCAGGAAAAATCTGAGACATAGGTTGATGTTTATCATAATCATCATACATCCCTTCGCATTGTTTCGCATGCTCAAAAGCTATCTCAGCATATTGACGTTCCCACTCGTGCATATACATGGTGAAACCCTCAATCTGAATCTATTCCTAAGAAAAATAGAAGAAAAGATCCTGGAAAGTAAGAGGAGGAGAAGTTAGAAGGAATGTACCAATTGGGAAGTTCCTATGTTAAAATCATGCAAAAGAAAACAAAAGAGATTAGCTTCTAAAATAGAAAGTCTAAAGTTAAAAAGTTCCTACAATTGAAATAGAAAGTTAGTTTCTAAAATTAGAAAGAGTCTCTAAAATGGGAAATAACTAACCTAGTTTCTAAAAACAAAAGAGAAAAGTTCTAAAAATAAATTAGCTCCTAAAAATAAAATAAATTCTAAAAAAAAAAAAAAATTAGGAAAGTTCTAAGCCTAAAATTAGAAAGTTCTAAATTAGAAATCCTAATCCTAAAATGGAAAGTAATGTTAGTTTCTAAAAAGGAAAAAAATTTTAAAATAAATAAAGGCCTAGAAATAAAAATTTTCTAAAATTAGAAAGTTAGTTTCTAAAAAGGAACCCTATAATAAGAAATTTATAAAACTAAAATTCTAATTCTAAAAATAGAAAAAGTAGAGAAATTAGAAAGGGATTACCAAATTAGAAGTTTATGTCTGGCTCCTACAAAACAGGAAGAAAGTTAGTTTCTAGAAATTAAAAAAAAAAAAACTATTCTAACCTAAAATTAGAAAATTCTAATCTTAAACTAATCCTAAAACTAGTTAATCTCAGAATACGCAACCGTCAGTCCCCGGCAACGGCGCTAAAAACTTGTTCACTCCCCAAGTGTAGGGTTGTGATGTAGTAATAAACTCGGTAAGACCGAGGTCGAATCCACAGGGATTGAAACTTGTACGTTATCTGAAAATAACCAGATCTAGAACTAGGCTAAGATGAAATCTAAACAAATTGTGATTTCAAGAATAATGGTGAAATATTAATCTAAACTTAAAGAATTCAGAGAGAGAGAGAAAAACTAGGGATTCAGAGGATCCACTTGTAGAGATCAGGAAGATCTACGATCGATTCATGAATGCAACTGGACTTAGAGTCCGATCTTGTCACGCCCCAAACTCGGAAACCGGGCTCACAAATTTCCTAATCGCCGAATCCGGCGCCGACAACCTCCGTAGTACCCCATTCTCGGCTCCCAGCACCCATACGCCAGATTCCGATCCTGGGATCCTACAAGGAGATTTTCAGCATGAATTTTTTTTTGTAATGGAGCATAACCACAAGCATAACCAAGACACAAAACAACAACACCACATATCCACTATATCAAAAACTTTTTAAGTACAATGCGGGAAGGAAGGAAAATACAATATAATGATATCAAAGAAAACTCCAAAAGCTCCAGAAAACTGCTGCACACTCCGAGCTCAACGCTGCTGCAACCTAACGCCACCTGCACGCATCTATCGTGCATAAGCTTATAAAAGCTTAGAGGGTGGTGAAACTGTGTGTAAGGCGAGTGCCAAGTGTACAATATCAGAGTAATGCGGAAATATGCGGTAAGTCCATGAATGCTATCAGCTATACTAAAGCTATGTAATGCAAGGCATGAATGTTGTCGGTCATATCAAGACCATGCGATGCGAGGCCTATGTAGCCAAATGTCATATGCGAGATGCAAAGCAAGCGTGCCAGTACTCATAAGTACACATATCAGTACAGTTCCTCTCTGGATATCACCGGGGTCTAATACACCTCACACTGACTGCCTCCTCCCTAGCTGCACAGCCAAGCGTGGAAGAGACCACACTATCCGCCTGACCAGTAGTCTGCCAATACCTACCGGCTCGTCGATAGCGGACACATTTGCGAGCTGGTCAAACTCAGCCTAGCTTATAGCCCCCTCACTCAGGCGGATAAGGCCACACCCCCTTCCAACCGACCACGACACAGTGGGAGACGCGGCCTACTGGTATTCGGCACTCGGGCGCTCGTGTATCCACTCAGTCTAGACGTTGGAGCAACTCCTGGTACCAAAAAGGTTCTGGAATTTTCACCCAAGAACATCCTAAGTGCCCACAATGCTAGAGCCAATATTTCCGGTATCCGGTACGACCACCCACGATGTATCTGTGGAGGCTACGGCCCTGATGTCGCTAGGGCGTGCAGTGATCAAGTCACACATATGCGAGATGCATGAGTCACACCATACAAACATGCAGCAATCTTGCGCGTACCACGCGCTCATGTCGGGCACTCTGTCTCATATGGAGTCCCGTAAATGTTTCAGCCCAAAGGCTTATGCTATGGTCAAACATTCCTCATATCAAGCATACATATGATGCGTATGGCATGAATCATGGAACTATACTAAGCATGTTATAAAGTAATGGACTATCCTTACGCCGAAGATGGGCCTAGACGGCCTACATGAAACAGATACGGGCCTATCAGTGGCCTTAGGGAGAGTTATACTGTGGACATCTAACCAACATTACTCGTACAATGTGGACGTCAAACCAACATTGTCCCTAAGGCTCGGCTCGTCTTAAATACCATTCAATAAATCATGGTGGATTACACATTGCAATGTGCCTTAGGTACATCCCATTGGTCTTAAATACATCAAATGGGCCGTATTTCATGGGCCTTATGTTCATCAACTGGGCCACCTCAATGAGCCTCACCAATGGGCCTTAGGTACATTGCAATGGGCCATCACCCATGGTCCTCAGAATGCGTTAAAATGAGCCCAATCACATAAGCTCTATGTGTATCAAATGGGCCTAATCACATAGGCCTTAAACATATCAAAGTGGGCCTCAACAACGGCCATAAATACATCAATATGGCCTAACCACATGGCCTTATGTACATCAGATGGGCCACACCAATTGGGCCCCATGCATCTACTCAAGTGGGCCCCAACAACGGGCCACAATACATCAATATGGGCCTAATCCTATGGCCTTATATATATACCAAGGTGGGCCCATTTGAACTATAGATCTATCTTTTTTTTAGTCTCAAGCCCCTTTAAGACAAGCTCGCCAAATGGTTGGACAGTTTGGAAACAACACATGCATCAAGGGTGGGTCCAATGAACTATGGATCTAATTCATTCAGTAATTCATGGCATAAAATGAGCTTTCAGAATGGGTGGACGGGTTGGATGCCACACATGCATCATGGTAGGGCCCATAGAGGCCCACCATCAGATATATTGTATAAAATATAATATAATATAATATAATATATATATATATAATATATATACACACACGTATGCACACACACGTGCACACTCACACACGCATGCACACACGCACGTGCCCACCCCACGCCCACCGTTCCCTGGACGGTGGGTTTTGAAACAAAAACATCACAGTGGGTACCACCGTCCGGGCGGACGGTGGTAATAAAACACATGCATCATTGTGGGTCCCATGTGGGGCCCACCTTAATATTTATACGCCATCCAATCCGTTCATGAGGTCACACGTAGACCTGAATGAAGAGGAAAATAATTTCAGATTGATCCAAAACTTCAATGGGCCCAAGCAAGGTTTCAATGGTAGAGTTCAATCACCGCTGTTTGTTGTGGTGTGGGCCACCTGAGCGTTGGATCGAGCTGATCTTTGGAGGGGACCCACCTCAGAGGGTGGTCCACCTCATGGACGGTGTGGATACAAAATATACATCATGGTGGAGTCCACAACTAGGGCCAATGGGGACCACCTTTTTGTGTACGTCATGGCAGCAAGGTTCCTGCCACCTTTTTCTCATATGTAAAAATTTTGTTACCCTAGGTGGGACCCACATTAACCAGATCTACCCCGTCCATTGTATGTGTCCCACAAAATTAGGCGTCCAAACCAAATTTCAGGTGGGTCCAAGCTTCAAGTAGACCCTAGCAATCATTTCCGAGTGGTTTAACATACCTTCGTATAGACAGTGGCGATGTGGGCCATCTAAGAACTATTCATGGCTGATTTTTGGAATCGACGCCTCATCGAAGGGGTCCCAACAAATGGACGGCAGAGATTTAGAACACACATCACGGTGGGGTCCACAACTAGGGCCAATGGGGACCCATTCCTTTTTGTGCACGTCATGGCAGTAAGGTGTCTGCTACCTTTTCTCATATAATATATATATATATATATATATAATATATATATATATTATATATATATATTTGTTACCCTAGGTGGGACCCACATTAACCAGATCTACCCCGTCCATTGTATGTGTCCCAGAAAATTAGGCGTCCAAACCAAATTTCAGGTGGGTCCAAGCTTTACGTGGACCCCAGCAATCATTTTTCAAAGTTTTAACGAAAAAAAACCACTGTTTCCAATGGTAAGGCCCACTCGATTATCGGATCAGCCTCATCTTTTGGTTCAACGCCTAAAATAGGCTGGAGAATATAATGGACGGCGTGGATCATCTACATACATCAAGGTGGGGCCTGCATGAGCGGCCCACCCCAAAACCACCTTTTCCTTTTTGTTAGCTTATAAGTACACCACCATGTCAGCACACGTACTCCATGTTAGCCTACCATTACGTTCAGCGTCTCTGGACGCTGGACGGTATACACACAGGCCTCATGGTGGATCCCACATGAACGTGGCCCACCATGCATACATATACATATATAGTATAATATTAATATAAAATAAATATCATATGTTATATTATATGAAGACTTTCCACCGGACGGTGGATTTTGCCTAAAATGTGGTGGGCCACGCCATTTGATGAATGGAGTGAATTTAACATGATTTGGTGGGGCCCACTTCATTCTAGGAAGAGAGAGAGAGAGAGAGAGAGAGAGAGAGAGAGATACACGGTGAGATAGAGGGACCCCGCCACTATGGGCCCCTCTTGGTTAAATCACATACATCAAATGGGTCCCACCAACAAGTGAGCCCTAAAATAAATAAGAAATAACGGTGGATCACCCACCTTATTAGCCTTTTCCTTGCTCCCTTAGCCTCCTTAGCTCCTAGCCTCCACTTTCAATGGTGGTTGATGATGATCCAACGGTTGAGATGGGAGATGTGAGAGTAGGGGAAAGTGGGCCACACTTGGCCTTTGAGATTGCTTGGAAATGTTAGGACGTATGGAGCTTGGGAGTTGAGAGATGGAATGAGAGAGGGAGAGAGAGAGATAAGGAGAGAGAGTGATGGATGTGAGGGAGTGATGTGAGGTGAGTGATGGGTGAGGGGATGGATTGGTTGACTTTTGGGTTTGCTTAACTTGTGGAAAAAGAAAGCATGGGTGCTTTGTACTTGACATTGAAGTGATTGATTGATTAATGTGATTGATTGATTGATGGGATGGGTCGTAGAGATTCTCTTGGGATTTGCAATGCGCGGTGTTTTCTTCGAATTGAACGTCGGCCCGCATCTTCCTGTCAGGGAATCGCCTCGGTGCGTGAGTCGCGGCGTCAGAACCGCGGCGACGGTGCAGTCGTAATGGTACAAGTCGCGGATTAAGCCGACTCGATTCTACAGGATACGTCTTAGGTTCGATCGCAATGTCTGTTATGGTCGCGAACTGTCGGACTTCGACGGAAAGGATCGCGGGATTTGTCGGAACAGTACAGACTAGGACACGGGTCTTACAGCTCTCCCCACCTAATAAAAATTTCGTCAGCAAAATTTACACTACTATCGCAACTCAACATAACTCATAAGAAAATAGGAAACATATCATCATATATAGTCAAAACGCAGCATAACATCATAATCAAAACACCTACGAGATAGGGATAACGCCCATGAATCTCAAGCTCTAAGTCCCAAAACGCATCATTCATGAGCAATCTAGCAAGACGGTGCAGGGGACAAGTCACACGAATCGTCGACGGCTCCTCCTGATGTCTGAGGATCCTGCTGCTGCTGTTGAGGAAGGGAACACTCGCTCCTACGATGCCCTATCCCACCGCACCTAAACCAAGCACCAGAGAACGGTCTGGGTGGCAGGGGCTGCCTAGGGCGGGGGCAATCCCAGATGCGGTGCCCCGTCACACCACATCTGAAGCATACACTTGAGGACTGATGTTTAGGTGGTGTAAATGCTCGAAAGGACGGACGGTTCTTATGCCTCTGTGGTCGTCGACAGCGCTACACCTGGAGCTACCGGAGGGGTCCTTCCTCTTCTGGTCTCCTTTCTGAAGAATAGCGGTCATTGCTTGCAACATCTGCAATAGCTAGTCCGCACTTACGGACATGGTCGGTGCTGCGCTAGTCTCGGATGGGGGTGCAGAAGTCTCAGCTGGGGGAAAAGGAATCTCAAGCGAGGGAACGAAAGTCGCTCGGGTCACTCTCTTGGGTGCCATGTCCTACGGGAAGGAACAAGGGCATATCATCCTTGGGAACTCTCGAATGCACACATGATAGGGAGCTATATCAGGGAGTTTCTAAGTTATTCGAACTCGGGGGGTCTAACCATTCTAAGTTCTCAACAATCACACAGTATAGTGTAGCTATCAGCAGATATGTGATGTTATCCTCAGGTATTCCCAGGTTATGCTCTGATACCAACTTCTGTCACTCCCCAAACTTAGAAACCGGGCTCACAAAATTTCCAATCGCCGAATCCAGGCCGACAGCCTCCGTAGTACCCCATTCTCGGCTCTCAGCGCCCATACGCCAGATTTCGATCCTGGGATCCTACAAGGAAGATTTTCAGCATGATTTTTTTTTTTTGTAATGGAGCATAACCACAAGCATAACCAAGACACAAAACAACAACACCACATATCCACTATATCAAAAACTTTTTAAGTACAATGCGGGAAGGAAAATACAATATAATGATATCAAAGAAAACTCCAAAAGCTCCAGAAGACTACTGCACGCTCCGAGCTCAACGCTGCTGCAACCTAACGCCACCTGCACGCATCTATCGTGCATAAGCTTACAAAAGCTTAGAGGGTGGTGAAAGTGTATGTAAGGCGAGTGCCAAGTGTACAATATCAGAGTAATGCGGAAATATGCGGTAAGTCCATGAATGCTATCAGCTATACTAAAGCTATGTAATGCAAGGCATGAATGCTGTCGGTCATACCAAGACCATGCGATGCGAGGCCTATGTAGCCAAATGTCATATGCGAGATGCAAAGCAAGCGTGCCAGTACTCATAAGTACACATATCAGTACAGTTCCTCTCTAGATATCACTGGGGTCTAATACACCTCACACTGACTGCCTCCTCCCTAGTTGCACAGCCAAGCGAGTGGAAGAGACCACACTATCTGCCTGACCAGTAGTCTGCCAATACTTACCCGGCTCGTCGATAGCGGACACATTTGCGAGCTGGTCAAACTCAGCCTAGCTTATAACCCCCTCGCTCAGGCGGATAAGGCCACACCCCCTTCCAACTGACCACGACACAGTGGGAGATGCGGCTTACTGGTATTCGGCACTCGGGCGCTCGTGTATCCACTCGGTCTAAACGTTGGAGCAACTCCTGGTACCAAAAAGGTTCTGAAATTTTCACCGAAGGAGATCCTAAGTGCCCACAATGCTAGAGTCAATATTTCCGGTATCCGATACGACCACCCACGATGTATCTGTGGAGGCTACGGCCCTGATGTCGCTAGGGCGTGCAGTGATCAAGTCACACATATGCGAGATGCATGAGTCACACCATACAAATATGCAGCAATCTCGTGCGTACCACGCGCTCATGTCGGGCACTCTGTCTCATATGGAGTCCCGTAAATGTTTCAGCCCAAAGGCTTATGCTATGGTCAAACATTCTTCATATCAAGCATACATATGATGCGTATGGCATGAATCATGAAACTATACTAAGCATGTTATAAAGTAATGGACTATCCTTACGCCGAAGATGGGCCTAGACGGCCTTAGGGAGAGTTATACTGTGGACATCTAACCAACATTACTCGTACAATGTGGACGTCAAACCAACATTGTCCCTAAGGCTCGGCTCGTCTTAAATACCATTCAATAAATCATGGTGGGATTACACATTGCAATGTGCCTTAGGTACATCCCATTGGCCTTAAATACATCAAATGGGCCGTATTTCATGGGCCTTATGTTCATCAACTGGGCCACCTCAATGAGCCTCACCAATGGGCCTTAGGTACATTGCAATGGGCCATCACCCATGGTCCTGAGAATGCGTTAAAATGAGCCCAATCACATAAGCTCTATGTGTATCAAATGGGCCTAATCACATAGGCCTTAAACATATCAAAGTGGGCCTCAACAACGGCCATAAATACATCAATATGGCCTAACCACATGGCCTTATGTACATCAGATGGGCCACACTAATTGGGCCCCATGCATCTACTCAAGTGGGCCCCAACAACGGGCCACAATACATCAATATGGGCCTAATCCTATGGCCTTATATATATATACCAAGGTGGGCCCATTTGAACTATAGATCTATCTTATTTTCAAGCCCCTTTAAGATAAGCTCGCCAAATGGTTGGAGCGTTTGGAAACAACACATGCATCAAGGGTGGGTCTAATGAACTATGGATCTAATTCATTCTGTAATTCATGGCATAAAATGAGCTTTCAGAATGGGTGGACGGGTTGGATGCCACACATGCATCATGGTAGGGCCCATAGAGGCCCACCATCAGATATATTGTATAAAATATAATATAATATAATATAATATATATATATACACACACACACACATGCACTCACACACGTATGCACACACACGTGCACACTCACACACGCATGCACACACGCACGTGCACACCCCACACGTATGCGCACACACGTGCACACCCCACACGCCCACCGTTCCCTGGACGGTGGGTTTTGAAACAAAAACATCACAGTGGGTACCACCGTCGGGTACACCGTCCGGGCGGACGGTGGTAATAAAACGCATGCATCATTGTGGGTCCCATGTGGGGCCCACCTAATATTTATACGCCATCCAATCCGTTCACGAGGTCACACGTAGACCTGAATGAAGAGGAAAATAATTTCAGATTGATCCAAAACTTCAGTGGGCCCAGGAAAGGTTTCAATGGTAGAGTTCAATCACACTGTTTCTTGTGGTGTGGGCCACCTGAGCGTTGGATCGAGTTGCTCTTTGCAGGGGACCCACCTCAGAGGGTGGTCCACCTCATGGACGGTGTGGATACAAAATATACATCATGGTGGAGTCCACAACTAGGGCCAATGGGGACCACCCTTTTTGTGTACGTCATGGCAGCAAGGTTCCTGTCACCTTTTTCTCATATGTAAAAATTTTGTTACCCTAGGTGGGACCCACATTAACCAGATCTACCCCGTCCATTGTATGTGTCCCACAAAATTAGGCGTTCAAACCAAATTTCAGGTGGGTCCAAGCTTCAAGTAGACCCTAGCAATCATTTCCGAGTGGTTTAACATACCTTCGTATAACAGTGGCGATGTGGGCCATCTAAGAACTATTTATGGCTGATTTTTGGAATCGACGCCTCATCGAAGGGGTCCCAACAAATGGACGGCAGAGATTTAGAACACACATCACGGTGGGGTCCACAACTAGGGCCAATGGGGACCCATTCCTTTTTGTGCACGTCATGGCAGCAAGGTGTCTGCTACCATTTTCATATATATATATATATATATATATATATATATATATATATATATATATATATATATTGTTACCCTAGGTGGGACCCACATTAACCAGATCTACCCCGTCCATTGTATGTGTCCCACAAAATTAGGCGTCCAAACCAAATTTCAGGTGGGTCCAAGCTTTAAGTGGACCCCAGCAATCATTTTTCAAAGTTTTAACGGAAAAAAAACCACTGTTTCCTATGGTAAGGCCCACTCGATTATCGGATCAGCCTCATCTTTTGGTTCAACGCCTAAAATGGGCTGAGAATAGAATGGACGGCGTGGATCATCTACATACATCAAGGTGGGGCCTGCATGAGCGGCCCACCCCAAAACCACCTTTTCCTTTTTGTTAGCTTGTAAGTACACCACCATGTCAGCACACGTACTCCATGTTAGCCTACCATCACGTTCAGCGTCTCTGGACGCTGGACGGTATACACACAGGCCTCATGGTGGGTCCCACATGCACGTGGCCCACCATGCATACATATACATATATAGTATAATATTAATATAAAATAAATATCATATGTTATATTATATGAAGACTTTCCACCGGACGGTGGATTTCGCCTAAAATGTGGTGGGCCACACCATTTGATGAATGGAGTGAATTTAACATGATTTGGTGGGGCCCACTTCATTCTAGGAAGAGAGAGAGAGAGAGAGAGAGAGAGAGAGAGAGAGAGAGATACACGGTGAGATAGAGGGACCCCGCCACTATGGGCCCCTCTTGGTTAAATCACATACATCAAATGGGTCCCACCAACAAGTGGGCCCTAAAATAAGAAATAACGGTGGATCACCTACCTTATTAGCCTTTTCCTTGCTCCCTTAGCCTCCTTAGCTCCTAGCCTCTACTTTCAATGGTGGTTGATGATGATCCAACGGTTGAGATGGGAGATATGAGAGTAGGGGAAAGTGGGCCACACTTGGCCTTTGAGATTGCTTGGAAATGTTGGGACGTATGGAGCTTGGGAGTTGAGAGATGGAATGAGAGAGTGATGGAAGTGAGGGGAGTGATGTGAGGTGAGTGATGGGTGAGGTGAGTGATGGGTGAGGGGATGGATTGGTTGACTTTTGGGTTTGCTTAACTTGTGGAAAAAGAAAGTATGGGTGCTTTGTACTTGACATTGAAGTGATTGATTGATTGATGTGATTGATTGATTGATGGGATGGGTCGTAGAGATTCTCTTGGGATTTGCAACGCACGGTGTTTTCTTCGAATTGAACGCCGGCCCGCATCTTCCTGTCAGGGTATCGCCTTGGTGCGTGAGTCGCAGCGTCAGAACCGCGGCGACGGTGCGGTCGTAATGGTACAAGTCTCGGATTAAGCCGACTCGATTCTACAGGATACGTCTTAGGTTCGATCGCAACGTCGGTTATCGGTCGCGAACTGTCGAACTTCGACGGAAAGGATCGCGGGATTCGTCGAAACAGTACAGACTAGGACACGGGTCTTACACATCTTCATCCAGTTGGAAGATATAACCTGAAAATTAATTCTGAACTTCATTTAATATAGTTTTCAAGGGATCGGACGGGTGTAAATTAGAATGGATTCCATCACAAAACCATGCCCATGAGACAAAGCAAACAACGGAATTAAACTAATTCACAGCCAATCTGAGTGATGTATGAGTGTTAGGAAGAGTTCTATCATCCAACCATGTCCATGGGCGATGGTGAACAACAGGGCGTCCTGGCTTCATAATCACAAGAAAGGAAAGGGAAATACTTAAGCCATCGCAGATCCACTGTAATGTAAGTCACAATAAACCATAAACAAACTAGAAGCATTCCTTATAATTAAACCAAAATCAAATTCATTCAGTCACAAATCCAACCCGTAGGAATCTCCCATCACGCCACAAGCTTCACATCTTAGCCCTAGCTAAGAGGTTCAGTCAACCATGATTGGTTGGATCTCTCAAAAAAATAAAATAAACAGTAAAAGAAACAAAAAAAAATCTTAATAGCTCTCTCTACCTCTCTCCCTTTCTGCACGTTGAAGCTTCAAGCCAAGCATCCCCCCTTTCTCTGTTTTCCTTTTTTTCTTTATAGGCAGGGAGGTCGGCGCATCAGTAGAGTCGTTGGAAGACTCTATTTTCGCCATTCAGTTCGCAGCGAAACCGTGCACGTGATCCCTGTTTTTCGCAGCAAAACACTTGCATTTTATTTGGATTCAAGATGGAAGATCTTACGATCCATGAGATCCGACCACACAGGGATGGTTGAAATCCTCCCTTATACCTTTTGGACGTCTTGGATCAGATTCTTGGTCCCTCGTTTGGTGGTCCATCATGCCAGATCATCCGACTTTCTCAGACGTGTGCAGGATGTTAGACGGTCTGCGCTGATGCTTGGGGTGGACCCTTGATCGAAGTCGAAGGATAAATCCACTCTGTCCATTGGATGCGTGGCGGATTTTCAGGTCGAGAGGAATGGTTTTAGTTGTTCGTTGATGTGACCCATGGAGTTCTTCTTGGCACCATCCATCTTGTGTCCGAATGGTTGAAAACCAATTCTCATTGTCTTTCTTCATTTTCTCTCCTAGGCGTGGATCATATGGCCTGTTAGAGACCACTGGATGGTCCAGATTGAGCTACCAAATCAAAATGGTGGCCCACCGCAGATCACGCGGACCTCTGTTTTCGGATGATGGAAACGGATATTTCTATTTTTGTGAAGAGGACTCGGTCAAACCGAGTTTGACCGGCTCGAATGGTCCGGTGCACTGCAACTGCATGTGTACCCTATGTACACATGGTGTAGTGTGGGGTCCATCATGATGATAAAGTGAAATCTTCTTCGTCCATCCTTCTTGTCTCCTCATTAATGGACTGAGTCCAAAATTGAAGCATATCCAGATCTCAGGTGGGCCCCGAATCGCTGTTTTATGGGCTGATATGTCCATTTAGTCACTTCCGCAGGGATTGAATGGCTGAAATTCGACGTGTACGGCTTATTTAAGGTCTTCAAGCCATACATGAAAATTTGATCTAAACGGATGGTGGGAACCTTATGATATTGCATTCTGTACCAATTCCAGGCCACTTGAGTTTCAGTTTCTCGATTTTCTCGGGTCTCTGGCGTATAAATTTGTCAATCTTGGTCTCCTGGGGTCCGTCCCTTACATTGGTGACTCATGAGCATTAAATCTATGCTTTTGGCATCCTTTTTCAATCCAAGCTCGTAAATACACCCTGCATCACAAACACGACTAAATCTGACCGTTAAACAGTACAATGTTCGTAAATCTAGGCAATAACTGGGGTCTGATATGCAATATTTGACCCTCAACAGACCGCCTGGATGAAAAACCATTCCAGTCTATCGTAGGCCTTCTCCATGTCAAGTTTGAGGATGACGTTTCCTCCATGTGCTTTTCGGTCTATGGCATTTGCCATCTCAGAGGCTAAAGAAATGTTGTCAGCTATCGACCGGTTTTTTACAAAGGCACTTTGCTCTTCCGAGATGATAGCGGGGAGAATCTTCGATAACCTAGTGGTGAGGATTTTAGAGAAGATTTTTTGGATGCAGTTGCAAAGGCTAATGGGTTGAAAGTTAGCAAAGGATAAGGGGTACTTCTTTTTTGGGATAAGAAATATGGTAGTGCATTTGAAGGCTCTTGGGTATTGCCCTCCCTAGAACAATTCGATGGCTGCGTTGTGAACGTTAGTGCTTATGATATCCCAGCAATGGGAGAAGAATTTCTTGGAGAAACTGTCAAGGCCGGGGGCGTTATCGGCTGGAATCGAAAAAACTGCTGCTTTGACCTCGTCCAAGGTGGGAGGACTGAGGAGGATCGTGTTTATGCTATCTGATATGAGAGGGGGAATGTTGGCCAGAATGGAGGAAGGGGTGGTGGAGCCACTGGAAGCAAACAGGTCCGAGAAAAACGTAACAGCAGCTGCTCCTATATCTTGGGTATAGCTAAAATGGGAGAGTCCGAAGGAGATTGGATCGAGCGAATGGTGGCTCGCCTCCTCTTATCCAACACAGATGCATGAAAGAATTTGGTGTTCCGATCCCCAGCTTGCAGCCAAGCGATCCTAGAACGCTACTTCCGGAAGATTTCCTCAAGAAGAAGAGCTTTCTTTAGGGTAGTTAGGGCTTGATTGAGGGCTGATCTGTCAGTAGCAGATCTGGAATGCAGGAGGCTTGCTTCGGCTGTAGTGACAGCATCTTCAGCGTTCCTAATGTTCCGGAACACGTTTCCAAAAATTATATGATTCCATGATTTGAGGGCAGATTTTAGTCTGTTCATTTTAAGGAGAAGAATTATCATATTGCATGTCCTACTTGAATTTTAGATCTTCATAATTTTTGGGTTCCACTGTGAAGATGAGGCAGCGTGCAAGATAGACCAAGTTCCAATCACGTGGCTCTAGGTTAGCTGTAGGTACTCAGGCGAGGTTCGCGCTCCTACTCTGGGTACGCAAGTGCGGTTCATAAAATAACTATATGGTGCGTTGCATGGTGTAATGGAAATACATCGTGCATGGTTTTGTAATACAAGGCATCATGGTGCAGTGCATGATGTCAGGCAATACATGAAGCGTGCAAAAATGCCACAAAAGGATCCGTGCCGCCCCGACAAGACAATACCGGGCAGTTGACCAACTTGCCCTTGTCTTATTAAGAAGCTCTTCAATAGATGCACAGGCATATACATGATGAAGGGGTAATAAGGCCTTCTCATATCAGATCCTGTACAAAGGACGTACAAAAGAGGATAATACCGAAAAAAGAACAAAACACAGAAGTCAAAATGAATGACCAGAGAGGTCCGCTAGTCAACGGCTTTCCTATAACACTGGTTAGACAAATCTCCGCCTCGAGTTGAAGGGATACAAAGGGAATCCCAAGAGTTCGTTTTGCATGCGTCCCACCAGCGTGTGTCATTGGATGGGACCCACATGCAGCTACGATCAGATAACCAGAGCCCTCCGTCTCGTGTGGTCAATGTGGATGGCCGTTATCCAATTATTACACTGAGCAGATGATCCTGATCATTGATGTCTGGCTTTCTTAAGGAAGTTGAAAATCGAAAATCAACGGTCTATATTCCGTGATAAAAGTCAATGGTTAGGATCAAATCCCCACCCACAGTAGTGTCCTATGGATGATTTTTACAAACTGATCAGGGTCTCCACCTAGTGACACATGTGGAACGGACCCAAAACTCAGACTTGTTGAAGGGCTTTCATGGCTTCTTGTACAATGGTTTGATTCTGTTTGGGCTTTTGGTCGTCCGTGGGCTTGAAATTCGCAAGGCCAGCCAACTCATCAACCTCATGGACAACTCCCTCTATCCTTGTAGCAATTTCGATTAATAGCGAAGTGATAGTAACGAGAGGAAGAATATCCATCAGTGGAATATTAGCCATCGGTACCGGCTGCTTCTTCTCATGCTCCGTCGATGGTGGCAGCAGCATCACAAGTTGGTGAGGAAGAGATTTCAATGCATTTTGGAGATCTTCTACAGCAGCGTTCATCTCTCCAACTAAAAGATTTATGTTTGCAGACTTTCTCATCGTTTTAGTGGTGGTTGCCAGCTCTTTCAAGACATTACAAGAGTGGGAGCTCAATCTCTTGCATGCATCGCTCAAATGCTTCTTTATGAAGTCGGGTGCCTGCACGACCATCCAAATTCCAACCTTAGATAATATATATACTTGCTGATGAATCATTTGCAAAGTTTCAAGAACTCAAAATTCATATCAAATTGTACTCAGATCGGCAGCATGAGATGTTCCGATGATGTGAACTCTCTCTCTCTCTCTCTCTCTCTTCTCTCTCCTCTCTCTCTCTCTCTTCTATCTATATATATATATATATATATAATATATATATATATATATATATATATATATATATAATGAATGTGTGCTATTGAATATGATGGCATAGAATCCAGAACATGGACAGCTCCCATTGTTGGATCATCTCAGCATGTGGCGCCCAGTGGAGTGGCACATGCTCGCGATCCTGAGCGTACTGGAATCAAAATGAAATCTTGAATTTGAATGAGTCTCTCGAGTTTTAGAATGATCAATTCAAATGATTTTTTTCTCTCTCTGTCTTTTTCTTCTGTCTAAACGCTGTCCATCTGACTCGGTGAGTTTTCGAAATACTTGATTGAGTTGTTTCACCGAGTTTTTTTTTTTTTTTTTTTAATCTAATGTTGTAATGATTTACTCAATTGAGTTTCTTTCTCTTCTATATCTTCCGGGCCTAAAATAACTGATCTCTTCTAAGTTTGAAGTGGACCCAACTCACATTAATTGAGTCGACTTGGTGAGTTAAATTTTAAACACAAGTAAATGGTTATGAGCATAGAGAGTTTATGGCTAATTCTTGGGATTGACAGGATGAAAGCTGAATTAGCAAAATAGTGAATCTTCAGACAATTTGGATTACCTTAATATCTGAATTGGTTGTGCCATTAAGTGCCTCTACACAATAAGCACAGAAGCGTGTCGCTGTTCCAATCTTGAGATATTGCTTCCATGGATGCCAGAAGCCAAAGTGGCCATGGGCGGGCTCCCACCGTGCGAAATTTGCCTGTATAGATACATTTGTGCCCAGTTAAGACCAACAACAAAATTGGATTTCTCTGTCGAAACACTAATTGATTTTGATAAATTCAAATATTCACCAGTGATTCTTCTGCTGCTTTTGAATTAAGTACGCATTTATAGCCTTGTAATTTTTGACAGGCCAGCTCCTCATCATCGGTTTCACTTCCGCCATCGTTGAAGTATTCAGCCACGCATCCTAAATTTTAACGAACAAAAATTTTAAGAATTTTCTATACCGTGTGTGTGTGTGTGTGTGTGTGAATTCACACACACACACACACATGCACGTGTGCATATATGTGTGTATACATGTGTTATCCATGTACATATGCATGCCCGCATGCAAGAAAGTGAATACATAATATAAACATTTCAAAACATGCTACCAATGAAAAGATATTATCGTGCTTGTGCGTATGAGTGCATGTATGTAGTTATGTATGTGAAGGTCCATACCATCTAAGGAATTGGCAAGCTTTTCCATGTTACGGATGACAAGAGAATGGAGATCTTCACCAGCCCAAATGGGGCAGATGAGGATGCTGATCATCATGCAGATGGAGCCACCTATAGCAATGGTGGCCATACGTTCATGGGCCAGCTCAACCAATTTATCTACACGATAGCCCGAGACAGAAACCAAGCTGAAGGTGAGGATAAAGATCGAGACACCATAATCGAATCGGGTTTTCACCATTGGAATGAATCTAGAGAACGTTGCCATGGAAGCTGGAACAAGGAAGATGGGCTGTGAGCAATGGAGAAATAGTCTTAGCATTCATAAACAAAATACAATTCATAAGCAATTTTTTCCATACCTAGAAGGAAGAGGAAGATTCCACGGATTATGGGCTCGGCCTTTTCACCGGATTGGGTTGCGAGCAAATGAACGGCGATGCCCAAAAACCCGGCAAGAAATGTTGCCATTCCTCTGTTTAAGCCTTTGGAGAGTGTTGCACCTGGATTAAATACAAACAGTATCACTACAAAGAACCAGATATACTGTCTTTCCCTTGGGCTTTGGTTTTTTTCTACGTTTTATCGTGGATGTAATACTATATATACACCAAAACTAGGTGTTTGGACAATTACCATCGTTCAATCCTCGAGCGTGTATGTCGAACCACACCATTCAATTGACAGGACATTTTAGGAAGTCAAGACTCTAAACCCATGCAGGGGTGGCCCATTTACCTTACGCTAGGTTACTTTCTCTAATTACCGAGAGACGGTGGAACTTTAATATGATCTATCCCGTCCATCAGGCAAGAAGCCCAAAAATCATGATGAGAGGATCCAACACTCAGGTGGGTCACACCATAGGGCCACTGTAGTGTTTAAAAACCATCCAATCCATTCATCTGATGTGCCTCAACAGGATGAAAGAGTTTCCCAAATACCGCCATGATCTGAAACTCAGGTGGACCAGATGGCGTGAATTCAGAGGTTTTTGGTATAATTTTATGGGGTGTCACACCTGAGTGTTGAATCAGCCTGATTATTATGATCAAGGCCTAAAGAGAGGTGGTGTACCTGATGGACGGGGTGGATTTTATGCACTTTAAGTCCACCTGATGGACGGGGTGGATTTTATGCACTTTAAGTCCCCCCCCCCCCCCCCCCCCGGTGGTACACAAGCGTTTTCCAAAATAAAATGCTTAGGAAATGGTACCATTGCATTGCCAGGGTAGAAAGAAGGGCGTAAATCTATGTAAAAAATATAATAATAATAATAATAATAATAATAATAAAGGATGTAAATAGTGGCTTCCTACTCATCCTTACCTACGGTGTATTCCAAGACTACCACAACGGTCATAACCGCCCACATAGCTGTTCCTCCCACGCCCTTGTACAGGGGCCTTATGTAATAAAAGAGTGACACAAGTGTAAGTGCCACCCCCACCTTGAGACAATGGAAAACCCTCCTAGGATCGTCAACACCCACTTTCCATGTCTTCTCCAAAAACCTCAAAATTTTCAATTTCAATGCTAAAATCAGATGGAAAAGGCCCATCCATGCTCTATGGATCCATCCCGATTCTGGCACTAGTTCCTCTGACGAACCGTCGGGGACTGTCAACCTCCACTCTAACTTAGCCATTGTAAGTCGGTATTATAGTGAAGAACCTAGTGGAGGCCCTGAACAAGTAGAGAATACGCAGGCGAACTACTGTATGACAATTAGTATATTGTATAACTTCTCAAACCAAGCTCAAAATGTTGTTTCAGACCATAAATGGCCTTTTATGATCCAGTGGGAGATTAGAATAGGTGAAAAAAGAAGGTTATTAGGTTCTTGGATATGGGTATGTGCCTATCGGGCTAACTAGCCTTTGGATGGAGGAAGAGAAGGCTCCTTGGAAAACCAAATGCCATGTAATGGACTGAGCTTGTTGTGTGTATGAGTCACTTGGAAGACTTTATATAAGGGCGCATTGCACAATTAGATAGCTTAAAATATTCATGCAAGGCTAGGGGAATGCGTGGACCACATAGTGACAATGGTTTATTCATTTCTTATCATTGTCCCATGCTTCTTTTTCAAGCGGTACCTCCATATCAAAAAGGGCTGATGACATCGTGTAAAGGGATTGCTTATAAAAATCATTATAGTTAAGTTAATTAAGTATTAGTTGGGCATGCCGACATTTTCATTAGAGTCTTGTTAAACTTACACTAAATCAATAGCTCTGGATATTGTAATCGCGGTTTAGGAATCGGTGTCCATTTAATGAATGGTATTGATACTAACAATGCTTGATAGGTGGAGCTTGGTGATGGATCTTGACTGTCTGATTAATGGAAGGCTTTTTTGATTAGCCATGATGAGAAATTTGTGAGTGGAAGTTTGCAACTGTTTTTATTTTTTTGCAATTACCCTGTAGTCAAGAGAAGAGGCTGATAGGATGGATGTTAGAAGAGAAAAACGCAATGATTTTTGTCCTTTTTTCCTTTTTTAACCATTGGTGCATCAATGAGGTGTCCTATGAGTTGGTCGGTTTGGATTGATGGACACATCTGCCAATCTTTTCAATTATAGGGTTGATACTGTTTGGTAAACGGTACGGGACGTACACGGGAAATGAGTTCTTTAAACAGTTGAGAGAGAGAGAGAGAGAGAGAGAGAGAGAGAGAGAGGAATGCTAAGGGAACTCACTCGAGTGCACTTTGTAAGCTAACTCGCCTCATGTGTTGCAATGAGGCATACATGTGAGAGATCAGAGCCGAACATCAGGAGAAGCCCACTTTATAATACCATAAAAGTTTGGTAGATATGATCATCAGGTGGACCAAATGCAAACGACCAGCCAAAAATGTTTTAGAAAAGATCATACACGTTTAGCCCGCTCAATAATCTTATTTAACTTGTCTTTCAGATTTGACTTCTATAAAACGTAGATCTACTGATGAGCCGATCCGATCTCTCACACGCATGCCATGTTACCATGTGTGGAAGAATTGACTAACAAAGTGCACTCGAGGTAGTTCACTTATTAGAATTCCTCACAAACAAATGGGAGGTTTGCTAATTCCACGCGTATGAGCCCTGCACATCTACAAAGCCGCATGTGCCAAATTCTCACAAGTCCCCAGTATTTGAGTTTTCCATCAGATGGGCTACACTGTTTAGATCTTCTTGACAAGTCATTTCAAACTTTGGTGGCCCGCAGCATATCAAAACAAATGGATGGTTGAGATTAAAAAAATTTAACCGTCAGTTTGTGGCCCACCTGAGTAGTAAAACTGTCAAACTTTCATATTTATTTGGCAAAAGGTCTAAACATTTTTTTAATCAAACAGATGGGAAAACGCAGATCATGCACACATGCTCCATATTAGCATGCATGCTTCCACACGCGTGTGGAATGAGCAAAGCTCCACTCACGTGGAGCCTATCTTGTAATCTAAAAGCAAGATCCTCCCGCTTCGTGGAGAGAGATAAGGATTGGTCGTAAAGGCCACGTATACAGACGAGGTTTATTTAGTACAAGCTTTCTTAAGCCTACGCACGTGTACAAGGGAGCCCATTTACACGCTAGACATGTGTCAGATGCAAGTCGTCCATTAGATGGTCCCACCTTGCGGATGCCCTGCTTTCCTACATATTAGTTGGGCTATAGTTTTTAGGAACAAATGGACGGTCTAAAAATATTAAGTCTAGTTTTTCAAATAGACCGTTTTGTTTTGAACCATGACCTGTTTAATAAGCAGGCTGGCCATGATATTTTCGGCATTGACAGAGTAGGACCCACCCGGTGGAATTATCGGTTGTCAACATGCGTGCCAGGTTGGAACATGAGGTGGCGTGTAGATGATTCCCTTGTACACGCGTGTGACGTTAACATATCTCTACTGGAGGACAGTTCCTGTACACCGTTTGTAATTAAGAAAAAGAAGCTTATTCTTCAACGTTGTGTGTGGGCTACACCGTGAAGTGTGCACTTATATCCACTCCGTGCATCCTGTCAGACCTCTAATGTTCTCCTTGGAGCCCAAAAATAAGGCAGACCCAAAACTCAGGTGGACCACACAATATAAAATCATGCCTTAAGCTACTTAAATCACATGGTATGGCCCACGTCAGTTTTGAAATGGCCTGGATTTTGGAGTGTCCATTCATAATGCTAGGTCTAACCGTATGGATGAATTGGATGTCAGACAAAAATTTCGATGGACCCCACAAACCATCTAGAGATTTTAATGATGGGAGTCCCCATCCCAAGTGTACCATGTGGTTGGATCACTCCGGCTTTAGATAGGCGAGATTTGTAGGATACAATATGAAATTGAAGGGTTGCACCCTGCGGAGAGAGTGGATGGGAGCGCCACGCACAACATCGTAGAATACGCTATTTCTATGGTAGTTGTACTGTTGTGGAAGAACTGGTTAATTTCTATGTATCACAAGAGGACCACAAACCATAGATGTGACTAGCTAGACCGCTGAAGTATTCTCTGAAAAAAAATTAATAGGTTTTTGCTTGTAGGCCATAGTACAAATGGAGCAGATGCTGGTGCTGTTTAAGTAAATGATTTGATCATGAGGCGATGCTTTAGGAGAGATTGTCTTATATACTTAACTATTACTCACTTAGATTTGATAATGGAAGCATGTATTTATCAAGATAACGTTGATAGTCTTATATGCTTAATCATTACTCACCAAAAAAAAAAAAAAAACATTTCTAGCTAAAGTTGTTGGTCAATTTATTTAGGAGCTAAGGAAGCCATGTATGCATCCAATGATGCCTATTTCGAAATAGGTGAAGGCAATGATAATAAAGATTTACAAGTATGGTATATTATTAAAGAGCATGGATCATATGTGTTAGAGGGACACGAGATTCTTGTGCCATCGTCATTGCCAATCACACCAGCTCACAAAATATGATCAATTTTCTCCCCCAAATGGATTGCACGTTACAATATACAACTTTTAATTTATGAAACTTCTCGAGGACCCACCATGATTTATGCGTTAGATCCACGCCAACCATCAGTTTTTTTCAGATCATTCTAGAGCATGAACCCAAAAATAAGGCACATCCAAAGTTCAAGTGGACCACATCAAAGAAAGCAATGCTGATTAAACAAACTACGATTGAAACCTTCTTAGGGCCAACCGTGAGGTTTACATGACATCTAACCTGTTCAAGAGATCACAAAGACCTGGATTAGGGAAAAATAATAACAACGATAGGCAACAATTCCTACTATTTCCCATGGTGTAGTTTACTTGGGCTAATATTGTAGAATGATCTGAAAATTGAATGGGTTGTGCGGATTTAAGAAATACATTATCATGGGGCCCACAAAAATTACACATATTAAGAAATTTCATTGATCATTGTGTAGTATATAGCACATTCCGAGGAGAGAATATAACCGAAAGTGTTGACATGTGAAACTTTCATGGGCCCATTATGAGATTTAAAATTAAAAATTAAAAAATGGCAAATCTAAGGCTCAAGTGGGCCATACTACAAGAAACGATGAGAATTGAATGCTTACCATTGAAAACTTTTTAGGGACATAGAAGTTTCTGGTCAAGTTAATGTTTATAATCTCTCTAGTCACAATATTGAAGGTGGGCCCACATGATGAAAGACCCATGAAGAAGGTGGCCTACACATGATAAATGGTGCACATCAAAGGTGGGACTCACATGATGGATGGCGGACATTGAAGGTAGGCCCACATGATGGACAATTGACATCAAATGTGAGCCCCATATCATAAATGATCAATATTGAAAATGGGCCACGCACAATAGCTGTAATACATCAAAGGTGGAACCCACATGATGGATGGTGGAAGTAGAAGGTAGGCCCACATGATAGATATGATGGTTGATACGATCAATATTGAAGGTGAGCCACACATGATAGATGGTCACATCAAAGGAGGGACCCACATGATGGATGGTGGACACTGAAGGTGAGCCAACATGATAGACAGTTGACATCAAAGATGGGCCCACATGATGAACAACCATATTGAAGGTGGGCCACGCAAGATATATGGTCCACATCAAATGAGGGGCCCACATGGTGGATGGTGGATATTGAAGATGGGCCCACCTGATGGGCGGTTGACATAGAAGTTGGGTCCACATGATGAAAAACACATTGAAGGTGTGCCTCACAATCAATGGTCTACATCAAAGGTTGGACCCATATGATGAATGGTTGACATCGGAGGTGGGCCCACATGATGAACAACCCATATTGAAGGTGGGGCCACACAATAAATGGTTCACATCAATGTGAGTTGACATAATGGATGGTTCACATCAAAGGTGAGCCCCACATGATGGATAGTCCACATCAAAGTGTAGCCCTGCATGATGGACGGTCCACATAACATTAGCCCACATGATGGATGGTCCACATCAAAGGTGAATCAATAAATGGTGGGCATCAAAGGTGGACCCCACGTTATATACCCACATCGAAGTTGGGTCCTGCTCATTTTTCTAAATTGAATGATTTTAGCCATTCAATCAACAGCCAGAAAAATGAACCGTTCAATTTGATGCAAGTTTTAAAAATGACAGTAACTGCTTAAGAAAAATTCTGATTGATCCGTATAAAAACTTCTTTCAACTATGAAAAAGTGTTTCGAGCTTAAAGCTAGACAACAAAAATCTTATAATTATTCTCTGATAAGAACTGTCAAACAAGTCCTCAGTCGTTCTCTCTCCTGTCTCTCCCTCCATATCTGGTGTCATTTTTTGCAGTTGGGCCTTTGATTGCAAGGGTAGGTCTTATTGATATGTGAGATTCCGGAGCATCCTCTATCCATGATGGGGCCCATCGAATCAACAGTCTGGATCACCAATTTAAGTACCCCACTTGACTGTGTCGGCACATTAGGACATTATACTCGTCCTGGCTCATTAGTGCGCAATAATTTCTGATTGATCTCTTTCTTTAAAAGTCCAGTTACTTATCATGATACTTTGGAAATTAAGTATAAATAATTGTATCCGCTCGAGTACACTTTGTGAGTGCACTCACCTCACACATGCATAGATCAGAGCTGCTCATCAGGCGATATTTGTGTAACTAAAACTTAAAGTGGGCCACGGCACATGAAAAATGGAGATTGGACGCCTAACACTGAAACTTTCTTGGGCCACAGAAGTTTTGGATCAGGTTGATATTTGTGTTTTCTTTTTATCCTGGTTGGAATCAGCCTATGAATGAATTGGATGGAACATAAACATCACCATGGGCCAGGAAGATTTCAATATTGGCGATTCCATCCCTGCTTTTTTCCTATTGTGTGGCCCAAGCACTCGAGTTTCGGATATCTTCCATTTTTGGGGTCACATCCTAACACAAGCTGGAGAAACTGATGGACGGAGTGGATGTCATGTGGACTGACGCTGGCCCAACAGAGCTTTTTAGTTAACAGGATCCCTGAAACCGCCCACAAGATGGTATAGGAAATTCGCGTCCCAACGAGCGGGCGCACCAATCATCTGGTGTATAGTCTACACACCAGACCCTTATGTTCAGTATTTCAGGGTAAGATTACAAGTGGCCACTGGTGATCCACACATGCATGAAGCATGTGGAATGGTTCGCTGACCATCCAATTTTATAATACAGTGTGGCCCACCTGACAAAGGTACTGGCCAGATTTTTGGGACAGGTTAAACACACCGTGGGGCGATGGTATCGAACAGCCCGGATCTCTTGCCTGCCCCAAACGTTGCCACATGTCGGGCGCTTGCGTTTGGCACTTGAATGTGTGGGAATCGCAATATCACTTCTTTTAGAATTCAGGCTTTAAGCTCTTGTGGGGATGACCTAATCGCAGACCTATCCATAGTGGGATCCTCTAAGTGGAAAACCCATTATGATTTTAAGTACCTTAATTTAACATTTTCTCCCACGTAAGAAAATGACATCCATTTAGTGAACCACCTACCTTTTGAAGGCAATAAAACATCCAACTTATCACGTATATATTATGATATGAGCTCCTTTCCTACATCACGTATCATGCTTTTCTTCCACCCTAAATTAGGTCATGAATATAACCCCTTATGGTTTATGTTTCTATACTTGAAAAAAAAAAAAAAAGGCACTAATCTAGCTTTTTAATCTAAAATGAGGATTACGCATATCCACTAATTTGAAAACCCAACTCAACTATCAAAAAGTTTAGCTATACCGCCCATGATCTACCTTTTTTTGCCACCATCTTTTAAAACAAGTCTTATTAGTAATGTGATTATCACTAATCAAGGATGGTGACATGGCCAAGCCTAGTTTCCGATTTTTAATCCCTTGAGGCAATTTCAAAATAGGTTTTGATGCAGCATTGACAAGCCAGACATTGGCCTCTGTTGCTGTCCTACAAAAGCTATTAGGCGGCCTTTTAGCTTTTCATGTACATGTCGAAGTTGCGTGAGGCTTCATATCTATTAGTTTAGGTTTTGGGTTTTAACGGGATTCGCCACTCGGAGCTTTAATCCACCCCCATTATTCGGAGCTATATTTTAGGGAAAAGAAACAGTTGTTCGAATCACAGCCCTGGTTTCCAAACTGCCTCAAAGAAATCTCACGATCCAATGGTTCATGTTAACTAGTCTTTCGTCGTTACTTGCAATAAAATCAGTAGTAAAGAGCATAAGACAAATTAATTAAAATTCCCAGTGACTAACCAAGATCTTACACCATAATAAAGAACTACACACTTTGGAATTCTCTACATATAAAATTACCAAGGAGTGTTATAATGCTTTTATGCCATCTACAAATAAAAGGACTCGAGTCCAACTGGTTGGACTACAAGTTATGGTCGATCAAGCAGATAATTTAAGTTCTATTAAGTGCATGTCACCATCAAACCCTTCTAATAGGTTATCCCCATGATGAGGATCATCTGGTGGCTAGTGGGAAAATCAGCCTATCAATTCAGCAGTTGGATGCACCATAGAAGCAATGTGTAGTCAGTCATTAATAAATAGAAAAATACAAGTGTGACAACCCCTATCAGTTTGTGTGGTTGACTTTTGGAAAAGATAGCCTCATGATCTGACCAATATATTAGATGGTTTGGATGTTGCATGCACTTAATAATCTGTAAGCCATGTGTTGAGTGGACCATACTTGTGGAACAATCGGATGAACTTGAGACTTTTCCTACAAATATATATATATACAAGTGTCTGACTACTCCAGGAATGGACGCAGACGTAAACATGACAAAGAAACCATATGTGTTATTTTAAATTGTTGAAAGAGAAAGGTGCCATTAGCCTAAATGGCATGTGAAACGAAGACCGCGGGGCAGATAGTCTGATGACTACATGACATGATGCGATGGTGGCTAGCCATGCAAACCATGCCTTTGGTGCACTTACATTATAAGATACAGATATCGTGCCGTTGAGTGACACGAAACAACTATGGTTTGATGTTGCACGTGTACAGGTGCTCAGAAGAAGGAATTCGGAGGCCAGGGAGTCTTGTGCGTTGTTGATGTCTTAAATTTAAAAATCAATAGGTTTGTCGATGATAGAACGATGCCATCGAAAAAATCTAAAAAATCCATATATTATTGCTAGAACGTTTTGATGTTTAGTTTGATGGCATCAAAGATGTTCGATGCTATCGACAATCTATCGATGCCATCGAAGTATCATCGAACGATCACGTATAGTTACACAAAATTGGGTAAGTACGGGATTTTTTTTCTATTTCGATTGAAGATAGGGAGGTGGTGCACTCCGGATGTAGAAGACATTATGACGATGTGTCTCCAAGTGGAAGATTGTTGAGGTGTTCAGCCTCATCTAGACCATGTTGCTCGACCAGTCGAGTGGGCTGTTCGACCGATCGAGTGGCCCACTCAAGCAGTCGAGGGTTCGCTCGACTCAAAGTTCAACGTGTGATGTTTTTCTTGATCTGTGGTGCTCGACCAGTCGAGGGCCTGTCTCGACTAGTCGAGGTTACGCAGATTCTAATCCGGATTTGATGCAGACTGCGTAAATTTAATGCGATTTTCACCAAGGTGGGGAAGGGAGTTGCCTAAACTATAAATAGGGGTCTTAAGGTTATTTTAGGGTATGAAAAAAAGTTTTCTAAGCTAGGCTAAGGGTTATCTCTGTGCATGGGAGCATCGAGAAGGTTAATATATTAATTGTAATCTCGTTTTTCTTCATAATGGAAGATTGCACCTGTGGTTTTTTACTCTTGTTTGGGGTTTTTTCAGGTATATTCTATCTTGTGGTTTGTTGGTATGTTTGATTCTACTTCTACATTATATTTCTTCTTGTTTATCGTTTGTGGGTGAGACCGGATATTGGATCCCGGTTCACTAGCGTTGTTAGCATGTTACGCAACAACTGATATCAGAGTTATTGGTTTAGTTCAAGTGGGAGCGATAACGAAAGAAGGGAAGACTAAAATTGAGAAGTTTGATGGTTCAAACTTTATCTTCTAAAAAATGCAGATGGAGAGGATTATCTGTATCAGAAGGACCTCTATATTCCTCTAGGAGGAAAAGAGAAGAAACCAGAGAAAATGACAGATGATGAATGGTCTTTATTGGATCAGAAGGCTTTAAGAACGATCTGACTATCTTTATCTAAGAGTGTCGCCTTCAATATATACAAGGTGAAGACCACAAAAGAATTAATGCAAGCCCTAGCTATGATGTATGAGAAACCCTCAGCGTCCAACAAGGTTCATCTTATGAAATGGCTATTCAACATGAAGATGTCAGATGGTGGGAGCGTGGCTGAACATCTAAATGAGTTCAATACAGTCACGAGCCAATTGAAATTCGTTGGCATTATTTTTTAAGACGAAGTCAGGGCATTATTGATCTTATCCAGTTTGCCAGACAGTTGGATGGTTTGGTGATTACCGTGAGCAATTCTTCATGGTCGACAAAGCTGAAGTTCGATGATGTGGCCGGTCTAATTCTCAGCAAAGAATCTAGAAGAAAGACATCAGGAGTTTCAGGGATTCGGGGAATGCTCTAAACGTTGAAGGAGAGGAAGATCACTGAACAAAGGAGGCAATAGACACGGACGTTCTAACTCGAGAAAGAAGTCCAAGAGACCGAAAGACAAGGACGGGTGTTGGCATTGCGGGAAGAATGAACACATGAAACGTGATTGAAGGGCGCTTAAGAAATAAAAAGGAAGCTCTCAAGGTGGGAAGGATTCAGTGAATCTATCTGAGGAGACTAACACAAAGGCGTTGATCTTGTCTCTTGATGCGAGGAATGAGTTTTAGGTCATAAACTCGGGTACTTTGTTTCATGTCACTTCGTGTACAGAAGTTCTGCGTGATTATGTGTCAGGTGACTTCGAGAGAGTCTACCTGGGTGATGATGAGTCGTGCAGTATTGTTGGAAAGGGAGATGTTCATATAAGTCAAAAAAATGGAACGACTTTGAAATTGAAGGATGTTAGACATGTACCGAGTTTAAAACGGAATTTGATCTCAGTGGGACAGTTGACCGATACCGAATATGTGACGACATTCACCAGTGATTCGTGAAAGGTCACAAATGGTGCATTGGTGATATCTCGAGGTAAGAAGGAATGCACTTTGTACGTGACTTTAGGATCGTATAGTTCACTCGCAGTCGCATCAATTGCGGTAAATTGGCAGTTATGACATCAGAGGTTGGGACATATTAGTGAGAAATGGATGAAAGTGTTATTGTCAAAAAGGAAGCTACCAGGGCTAAAGTCTATTGACATGGACTTCTGTGAGGACTGCGTGTATGGCAAGCAAAAGAGAGTAAGTTTCAAGAAAACAGGACGCGCTTCAAAGACGCATCTGTTGGAGCTTGTACACACTGATGTGTGGGGACCGACATAGGTATCATCTCTTGGTGGCTCACGTTATTTTGTTTCTTGTATTGATGATGCTAGTAGAAAACTGTGGGTCTATTTCTTAAAGCATAAATCTTATGTATTTGATGTATTTAAGAAGTAGAAAGTAATGGTAGAAAACAAGACAGGTAAGATAGTAAAATGTCTCAGATCAGATAATGGGGGAGAGTACTATGATAAAAGATTTGAAGAGTATTGTGCAGCAAATGGAATCAAACATCAGAAAATTATTCCATGGACACCGTAGCAGAATGGTGTGACTGAGCGCATTAACAGGACCATTCTTGAGCGCACCAGGAGCATGAGGATACATGCAGGGTTGCCTAAGACGTTTTGGGTAGATGTTGTGAATATTGTTGCATATCTCATAAATAGAAGTCCCTCAGCACCATTGGATGGTAGGCCATCAAAAGAAATGTGGATTGGAAAAGAAGTGAACCTTGCACATGTCAAAGTGTTTAGTTGCATTTCATATGTTCACATTGATGAAGAGCACAGAAACAAGATGGATGCGAAGCCCAGGAAGTGCACGTTTATAGGGTACAGGCAGCATGATTTTGACTACCATTTTTGGAATACAGAGAACCGAAAAATCATGATCAGAAGAAAAGACGTTGTCTTCAATGAAAAAGTGATGCATAAGGACAGTGTGCAGCAAAACAGAAATAAGGCCGATGAGAAAGAATTCGTAGAGTTGGAAGAGTTACTGGACACGGTTGTTACAGTGCCACAGGATGAGCATGCACAGGAGCATAATTAAGCAGATCCGCAGACACAGGTTGTGAGAAGGTCTACTCGGGAGAGGAGACCTAAGGTCCGATACTCACCCTCCTTACATTATCTACTGCTGACAGATAATGGTGAACCAGAGTGTTTTGAAGAGGCATTACAGTTAGATACACGGGTTAAGTGGGAGCAGGCTATGGATGATGAGATAAATTTTCTTGAATCCAATCGTACGTGGGAGCTAATCACTCTACATAAGGGTAAGAAAGCTCTTCATAACAAGTGAATTTACAGATTGAAGGAGGAGCACGATGGTTCGAAACGGTACAAGGCTAGATTGGTTGTGAAAGGGTTCCAACAAAAAGCAGGTATCAACTTCATTGAAATATTTTCACCACTGGTGAAAATGTCTACGATTCTTATGGCCTTGAGCATAGTGGCTACAGAGGACTTACATCTAGAATAGCTAGATGTTAAGACAGCTTTTCTTCATGGGGACCTTGAAGAATATATATATATATATATATATATATATATATATATATATATATATATATATATATATATGCATCAGCCGACAGGATACGTGGCATCAGGAAAGGAGAACAAGGTATGTAGATTGAAGAAGAGTCTATATGGCCTGAAGCAGGCCCCGAGGTAGTGGTACAAGAAGTTTGACAGTTTCATGTCAAAAAACGGTTTTAGGAGATGTCATGCAGACCACTGTTGTTATTTGAATATGTTTGATACATCGTACATCATTCTTCTTCTATACGTAGATGATATGCTTGTGCCCGGATCAAGCATGAAGGACATCTCAGATCCCAAAAGACAACTGTCTAGAGAATTTGCCATGAAGGATTTAGGAGCTGCAAAACAAATCATAGGCAAGAGGATAAAGCATGACAGGGAAAATAAGAAACTGATTTTGTCACAAGCAAAGTACATAGCCAAGGTACTTGATTGATTCAGTATGGGAGGTGTTAAGCCAGTTAGCACTCCATTAGTCAACCACTTCAAGCTTTCTAAGGAGCAAGGTACAAAGACACAGGAAGAACGGGACTACATTGCTACAGTCTTATACGCGTCAGCTATTGGGGAGTCTCATGTATGTTATGCTGAGCATGAGGCCATATATGATTTTCATATCTATGTAGGTAATCTATGTCCACCCCATTTGGTGCTCCTACAAGGTTAAAGTGTCATATAGACTCTTCTTCTGTCTACACACCTTGTTCTCCTTTCCTTATGCCACATATCCTGTCGGCTGATGCATATATATCTCTTCTTCAATGTCCCCATAAAGAAAAGTTGTTTTAACATCTAGCTGTTCTAGATGTAAGTCCTCTGTAGCTACTATACTCAAGACTATAAGAATCGTAGACATTTTTACCACTTGTGAAAATATTTCAGTGAAGTCGATACCTACCTTTTATTAGAACCCTTTCACAACCAATCTGGCCTTGTACCATTTCGAACCATCGTGCTCCTCCTGCAGTCTGTAAACCCACTTGTTATGAAGAGTTTTCTTACCCTTAGGTAGAGTGACTAGGTCCCATGTACGATTAGACTCAAGAGAGTCTATCTCATCATCCATGGCCTACTCTCACTCCACCCATGTATCTAACTGTAATGCCTCTTCAAAACACTTTGGTTCACCATTATCTGTCAGCAGTAGATAATGTAAGAAGGGTGAGTATCGGACCGTGGGTCTCCTCTACCGAGTAGACCTCCTCACAACCAATGGTTGCGGTTCTGCCTCATAATACTCATGTGCATGATCATCCTGTGGCACTGTAACACCCGTGTCCAGTAACTCTTCCAACTCTACAAATTCTTTTTTATCGGCCTTATTTTGCTGCACACTGTCCTTATACATCACTTTCTCACTGAAGATTACGTCTTTGCTTCTAATGATTTTCTTGTTTTCTGTATCCCAAAACCTGTGGCCAAAATCATGCTACCCGTAGCCTATAAACGTGCACCTCCTGGACTTCGCATCCAGCTTGTTTCTATGCTCTGCATCAATGTGAACGTATGAAGTGCAACCAAATACTTTGGAATGTGCAAGGTTCACTTCTTTCCCAGACCACATTTCTTCTGATAGCCCATCATCCAATGGTGCTGAGGGACTTCTATTGATGAGATATGCAGCAGTATTCATAGCATCTACCCAAAATGTCTTAGGCAACCCTGCATATAACCTCATGCTCCTGGCGCGCTCAAGGATGGTCCTGTTAATGCGCTCAGCCACACCATTCTGTTATGGTGTCCCTAGAATCATTTTCTGATGTTTGATTCCATTTGTTGAACAATACTCCTCAAACTTCTTATCACAGTACTCTCTCCCATTATCTGATCTGAGACATTTTACTATTTTACCTGTCTCATTTTCTGTAACGTATCGGAAAAATCCGTACAAAGACCCAAGAACCACCTCAGGCAGAAATCACTGAGGACCAAATCCTTTAAAAATTAGACAAAAATTAATTAAGTGCTAAACAGAATTAAATATTAGATTAGCTTGAACAGCTTTCTATACAATCTGTAAGACCCAAAACTAGTAGAATCGCTAACGCCATATTACCTAAAAATCTAGGATTAATCTCTAAACCCAGTTGCCATTGGGAGCACATTGAAACTTCGTATCGGACCTGGATCGCACGTCGAAAGTCCGATGACCACGAAACTATACAATTATGACCACCTTGCTGGACCAGACAACCATTTCGAAAATCAAGTCCTAATAGTATCCAGAAACGCACAACTTGAGCCTGGAGCGAAGGGTGTGAGAAACGCAAATATTTTTAGAAAATGAACTCAGATTTAAGTTAATTGGAACGTTCGCTTGTAAGCCAAATTTAAGGCTTCAGACCGTCAAAATCTGACCCAAATACATCCTCGGATCAGAAAAATTTCCCTACACAAGTCGGTGTACTTGTGGCCCTGATCGAGTGACGATGACCATTGAACTAAAACTGGTCCTCCACGGTTGATCCACAAATCCGATCGGACTAAAAACTTAACTTGGCATAGATCCATTGTCAAAGAACTTTTTCTGGAATGTATGCAGAAAAGGGGCCTCCAGATGAGCTCTGTTGGCCAGAAACAGCCAACTTTTGGCTATAACCTAAGTATACCATGGCCCTTGGGCCATTAAGGTCAGTTCTGGGCCTATATAAAGACCTAAACCCACCCCTCTCTCATTCCATACGAATTTCAACCCTAGGAGAGAGGAGAGAAGAAAGAGAAAGAAGAGAGAGGAGAAGAGAGAGAGAGAGAGAGAGGGAGATTGTTCTAGGGATTCATCCTTGCCATTCCACGTGTCGAAACACCGCTTTCGTGTCGCCATACTGTCGATTCTGATCCTGTCGTTGGGTAAGAAATCCTAACCCTAATCTATTTTAGATATCCAACTAGAGTAAGTGATAAAATAGCTAACCTATTTCATGTTATAGGTTGTCGTTGTGTCGTAGACAAAGACTTAGTATACAAATTAAGTTCGATACGTGTTTACTGGTGAAAGGTGCGAACTATAAACATTTATGTTATAGTTTTCAAGGCTTTCAATGTCAGTTAATGATTTATGACTGACTTGATTGCCCTCACATGTGCTTAGATATGATGTTTTCCATATATTACATACGTATGTGTACTATATTAATTTTAATGCATTCTATGTGTTTGTTGAAATGTTTGATTGAATATAAAATTATGATTTGTGCTTGTTATGACTGATGTTTGAGGATACATGATTGTTGTACGTGTGGCGAGTCCTTTGTAAAAGGATTTGCTACAACACCTGTTATAACTACTTTTTATATGTATGTTAATATGTATAGTCTAAGTGTTTGATAAAATGCCTGAATGAGAAAATGCTCGTTGAAATGTATGTATAGAGGGTGTTGAGATGTGATTCTCAGTGTCCTTATTTATAGTTACAATTTTCTTCATGTAACATATCCTATTACTACGTGATTTCTGAATGAAATGCATATGTATGATAATATGTACTTTATATGTTTGTTGAAATGCTCAAATACGATTCATATTTAGATTTGGTTGTCACATGTTGTCTTTGAATATCACATGTGAATGCTATACTTTGGAGTGTAATTGGACTACGATGTAGTCCAGGCAGTTAGTAATGATTTATAACCGAGTGGCTGAGTAGTTTCACCACAACAGATACGTTCGATAAATCCAAGTCATACGATGATTGTTGACTGTGGTTAGGCCATCAGGAGTGCTTATGCGCTCCATGTCAATCAATTCAGTGTACGCTCGTACCAGTCGAGCTTGTCAAGCAACCCGATTGGCCTAATATATGTTCACCATGTATGGACCTTACTATTTGAATCTAAGGTACTAACTTACTAATGAAAAGCCCGTTTAACCTTGGTACCTCGATCCACTAAGACTCATGAGCCAGACATTGTGGTATGGGACACTGTGGTCGAGCTGTCGGCCTACGCTGGGGTGACTAACCTTCCCGTAGTATCCAGTGAGCAACCCAGTCTCGTGAGCTAAATACGGTAGTATGGGACACTGTATTCGAGTTGTCGGCCTACGATTAGGTGACGAGCCATTCGTAGTGACTCCGAGCGTATACTTGGTCTACGATGAGGTGACGAGCCTTTCTGTAGTAACCTCAAGTATAACCCAGGCCTGTGCTGAGGTGACGAGCCTCTCCGCAGCAACCTGGAACTATCTATCGTATGTGACTAGTTAGAATTGACGACCCTAGATGGATCATTGTTTGGGTAAGTGATATAAAGGGGGGTGCCTTAGCTTCCCGAACACGCTGTTTGAATAAACCTAAACAAGAACTTGGTTAATACGATCATGCACCGCATTGCATGTGCTTTGGCGAGGAAGCACACGTTTAGGGAGGTTGTCATGCGCGATCGTGAGATGATGTCGCTGAGGGAGTGTAGGCGAGGGCATGCATCATTATCACATACCATCCTTGTATTAACAGAGTACTTAGGATATGATTGTTGTACTGCTTTATCATTACTGCTTGATTGAATTGATAACATGTTAACTTTTGCCTTACAGCTCCACTAAATTGATCACTCACTCCCACTCTGGGACGGTGTTTTAAAACACCAACCAGACTCTGGTTTAGTTGCAGATGATGGCGATGCTTACGAGGGGGAACCGGATTTCTATGATGACGAGGAGGAGTTCTCCTATTTGCAACTCTCTGGCAGGTCTAAGTAGACTTAAAGTTGCGTCACCAGGGCTACAGGGATAGGGATAGATGACATTACACTTCATCATTTTGTATATTTTGGAACCAAACATGTAATTATTTAACCTGGTAACTTGTTCATACTCTGGGGACTTACAACCATTTATATGCTTTATATATGTATCACAATCTTCCGTTTGCATAATCTAAGTGTCTCTGGAGTATGATATGCTGATTTGGTATAATCTCATTCATGTTTAATGCACTAACATGGATAACATTTAATCATCATTATCTATGTTGCATAAGTGATACGTTGGAACTTGGGAGTTTGGCTCCTGCTCGACCCCCGATTTTCAGGGCGTTACATTTTCTACCATTACTTTCCACTTCTTAAATACATCAAATACGTCAAATTTATACTTTAAGAAATAGACCCACAGTTTTCTACTAACATCATCAATAAAAGAAACAAAATGACGTGAGCCACCAAGAGATTATACCTATGTCGGTCCCCACACATCAGTGTGTACAAACTCCAATAGATGCGTCTTTGGAGCGAGTCCTGTCTTCTTGAAACTTACCATCTTTTACTTGTCATATACGCAATCCTCACAGAATTCTAAGTCAATAGATTTCAGCCCTAGTAGCTTCCCTTTTGACAATAGCGCTTTCATCCCCTTCTCACTCATATATCCGAACATCTAATGTCATAACTGCTCATTCACTCCAGTCGATGCGACTGTGAGTGAACAATATGATCCTGAAGTCATGTACAAAGTACCTTCCTTCTTGCCTCAAGATATCACCAAGGCACCTTTTGTGATCTTTCAGGAATCACTAGTGAATGTAGTCACATATCCAGTATCGGCCAACTGCCCCCACTGAGGTCAAGTTCTGTTTTAAACTCAGTACATGTCTAACATCCTTCAATTTTAAAGTCATTCCGTCTTTCTAATTTATATAAACATCTCTCTTTCCAACAATACTGTACGACTCATCATTATCCAGGTATACTCTCACGAAGTCACCTGACACATAATCACGCAGAATTTCCTTACACGAAGTGGCATGAAACGAAGCACCCGAGTCTATGACCCAAGACTCATTCCTTACATCAAGAGACAAGATCAATGCCTCTATGTCACTCTCCTCAGATAGATTCACTGAATCCTTCCCACCTTGAGAGTTTCCTTCTTGTTTCTTAAGTGCCCTGCAATCACGTTTCATGTGACCCTTCTTTCCGCATTACCAACACACGTATTTGTCTTTTGGTCCATTGGACTTCTTCCTCTACTTAGAACGTCCATGTTTATTGTCTCCTTTGTTCGGTGATCTTCCTCTTCCTTCAACGTTTAGAGCATTCTCTGAATCCCCTGAAACTCATGATACCTTTCTTCTAGATTCTTCGCTGAGATTTAGACTGGCCACATCATCAAATTTTAGCTTTGTCGACCTTGAAGAATTGCTCACAGCAATCACCAAATCATCTCAACTGTTTGGCAAATTGGACAAGATCAATAACGCCGCGACCTCGTCCTCAAAAACAGTGCCAACGAATTCCAATTGGCTCGTGACTGTATTGAACTCGTTTAGATGTTCAGTCATGCTCCCACCATCTGACATCTTCATGTTGAATGGCTATTTCATAAGATGAACCTTGTTGGACGCTGAGGGTTTTTCATACATCGTAGCTAGGACTTCCATTAATTCTTTCGTGGTCTTTACCTTGGATATATTGCAGGCGACACTCTTAGACAAAGAGAGTCGGATCGTTCCTAAAGCCTTTCGATCCAATAAAAACCATTCATCATCTGTCATCTTCTCTGGTTTCTTCTCTTTTCCTCCTAGAGGAATATAGAGGTCCTTCTGATACAGATAATCATTCATCTGCATCTTCCAGAAGGCAAAGTTTGAACCATCAAACCTCTCAATTCTAGTTTTCCCTTCTTTCGTCATCGCTCCCACTAGAACTAACCAATAGCTCTGATACCATTTGTTACATAGCACACCAACAACATTAATGAACCGAGATCCAATCTTTGGTCTCACCCACAAACGATAAACAAGAAAAAATATAATCTAGAAGAAGAATTAAAGCATTCCAAACAAACCACAAGACAGAATATACATGGAAAAACCCTAAACAAGGGTAAAAAACCATGGGTGTAAACTTTCACTATAAAGAAAACGATATTACAAGTAATATATTAACCTTTTTCCCCTTGGATATATATAAAAAAAAAAAAAAAAAAAAAAAAAAAAAAAAACTCTTTGCATACACCTTAGAATAATTCTCATAACCTTAGAAAAGCCTTAGGGACCCCTATTTATAGTTTAGGCAACTTCCCTTTCGTACCCTTACAAAATCGCCTCAAAATTCCGTAGTCCGTATCAAATCTGCAAAATGAATCTGCGTAACCTCAACTGGTCGAGCAAGCTACTTGACTGGTCGAGCAGTCCCTCGACTAGTCGAGCATGGGCCTCGACCGATCGAGCACCTTTGACCCAAAAAACTGCTGCTCGCTGGACTTTGAGTCGAGTCAGTCATTGACTGGTCGAATGGGCCACTCACTGGTCGAGCAGCCCTATCCAAATGTGGCTCCATATCTCAACAATATATACACACATATAAACTAATTCTTTACACTCTTCCACACTCATGTCACATAGAGGTAGTGCAAAAGAAAGATAAAAAAAAAAAAAACCTGAAAATTTCTATTCAATCTATTGAGTTAACATATAGCTTGATTTTTATTTGTCAATATGTTTATTTATTTGGGCATGTGTTGCCCACCTAATCAAAGAATGGATTAGGAATATTCACCATGCAAATGGAGATTTGATCAATTTTGGAGCTGGGTTGGCCGGGCATAACCGATTCTTTTGGGCTCAGGTCAGTGCATTTTCTTGTGTCTGACAGTGTAACCTTAGCCCGGCCGTTGCTACTGCTGTCCATGAGAGGTTTCCATTTACAGATGGAGAACTTTTGGGTGGCTACAAGTAGTCATGTGTGGGACTGACAATTCATTGATATGTAGATGGAGGCCTTCATTTGGATGAGATCCACCCCAGCCGTCCATGCGATGTGCCACCTCGGAGCGGGAAGATCAGGACGATTCAATACTCACGTGGGCTTTACCACAGGGAACACTTGAGATGGGAAACCTCAACATTAAAATGGTTCAAATTATGTGTAGGGGTCCATGGTGGTGTATATATGCCAATAGATTTCCATAAAATCAGTACAGTCTAAGACTCATGTGGGTCACGCCACGTGAATTTAGAGCTTTTAGTCGTGATTTTACACCGTTCAGAATGGTGTGGCCCACCCAAGTACTAGATTGGACTAAGTTTTAGGTTGCATGGTGAAAATGTGGCAGCGCATCTGATGAACGGATTGGATTGCATGACTACCCGTCAGGCGAGTGCAGTCCTTTACATATGGCCAGATTGAATTATTTGGTGGTGAAACCAAATATCCTAGCTTAGATTTATTTTTATTTTTCCTAGATCACACAACAGAAACGCCACTTACACACGGCCCATCAATAAAATAAAAACAAATCCCACACGTGCTAACTTGGCATACATGTGTGGGATCCTAGGCATTCATCTGACGGACGTCAAAAAACACGGATAGATGGACCACTAAGCAGGTACGCATATGTGTGTCCAAATTCGACCTCATCTTCCTATACGTGTGCCCGATCTGATGACGAACTGGTGTGCTTTTTTTTTATCACTAACAGTCAGCACGGGCCACTGTGTTAAGAGCATGGATCCTGCACACGTGTGCTACAACTGCGCATGCAGAGCATTTGCACCTTGCACTTGCATATAGGCGAATGGAAATCTCATTGGTAGGGAAATTTACCGTCCATATTCTCTTCATTAGAATCGCATACTTAATAAATAGGCTATCCAGATTTTTTATTAGTCTTCAGGGTCGGATCGATTAGAAAATCTTTAATAAAATATTGTATATTAGGCAAATATAAATTTCAGGAAAATTAAATATTTTCTTGATTGAATCTTTATTAATATAACAAAAGAGAAACGCACAAACTCAAATTTACGTTTGCCTAATATACAATATTTTATTGAAGATTTTCTAATAGGGTCCACCTTATGCACCGTCCAATGTCAAGTAGTAGCACCAGCAAGATGATCCCAACCATTTGATAAATGGAACTTTTAATGATGAATATGCACCGTTCATCATTTTTTGTGCGTGTTTATGCTTTTGATCTTTCATTTTAGGAATTTAAAAATGCTGAAAGGTTCCAAGCAAACAACTTGTAGGATCCAACAAGCCTGGTGTGGATCTACGTTTAGCAAATACATCCACTAACGAAACTCTATGCACAATTTTCTGGCAGATAATAAAAAGAAAAAATTCCAAAATGATAAAGAGAAATGAAAATATTTAAACCACTGCACTAGTCTGTTTTTGAGTTCTTCGGGATAAGGTTCTGATGAACCTTGCACCTTGCAGTCTTGTTGGAGTACACGTTCGTATGAGTATGAATTTGAGTATGTTTGAGATGGTCTGCAAGTAGAAGGTTTCACGTCGATAATGATCTGCATGATCATTCACCTCAAAAATGGACAACGATCGAATTGTGTTGTCACACACTGGAAGGCACTTTTGATGATGGTCCCATAGTCGCTTGATGTTTATTTAAAGCTTTGGTAGTACTGTAAGGGGCCATGGTTCAGTGATCTAGACCATTGATCTGATGGCCCTCAATGCAGATGGATCAGGCCAAAATATTACTTCAAGTGGAAGATGCTAGTCGAACTCTTTTTCAGCAAATGTGAACCATTGGTAGCCATCAACCTGCAAAACCAATGACAAAAAAGGAATTGGGAATGTCCCACAATGCAGATAGTCTGCGTTGATCCATCCGCTTTCGGGCTCCATAGATCAATGGTCCAAATCAACATACCAATGGCACCGATTTGGACAAACTAACAAGGAAGCTAGGTTGATATGTATGGAAATAGTAGGTTTGAGTACAACTTGCCAATAAAAAAGAAAATAAAGGGAGAGAAAAAAAATCTATAGAATGAATACCATTACCAAAGAAAGAAGGATAAAGATTTTGTAATATTAACATAGGTAATGTAGAAATGAACTATTATAAATAAATGGGCTTATTTCAATGAATTCTAACTGGTGCTCTTGCAATACTAGGCGTGAAAAATGAAATATTCTACGTTCCTTGTTGTTGCTATTCTTCTTTGCTTTGCTTTCTCGGCTAAATCAAAAGACATTGGTTTGTAGTCACTTTTATTTATTATTTTTTTTCTTTTTCTTATATTACTTTATATATTTAATTTCATGCTTGGCGAGTACCAAATATGGACTACCAAGCTTATGATTGAGGAGATCTTAGGGCATGGTCCATCTATATATAGTGGGATGGTATGAATCACTAAAACATGAACCCACATGTCAACTGAAAACCTGTGTATACCGTGCAGGCCACAAATCATGAATTTCATCTTTGTTCACTTAGGCATGGTGCGCCTAATGAGGTGGCCAAGGTTCAAATTCACCATGGAATTCCTGGTCGTTCATTCTAGCTTTACATGTATATGCTTGGCCTATCTCATCGTTGTGACCACCAGCAATTTTTCAAACCCTAAACACAAACGCTTGTAAGATGGACACTCTTAACTAATTAATGACAATCTTTTGGATGCAGTGCCCGAGGATAATTGCAAGATAATAGGTACATGTGTGGACGACCAAGAATGCAAGCAGAAATGCATTTCTGACGATTACCTACCTGGCCACTGCGAAATGGGACGGTGTTGCTGCACTATTCCAAAGAACTAGGAAGTCAGCCTCCTTGTCTTCAATAAGGATATCAAAGCATGGGTAAGAGAGTTGTCGTGGAAAAGGGGGAGGGGCTCGTCTTTACTTTTTTTCTTTTTTTTTAAAAAAAAAAAATAGTATGTTAACTTCATAAATATTATGATATACTACATAAATAAGGAGGAAGTTTATTTTTAGCAGCCCAGTGTGTTGCCAAAGACCGAAATCTTGATACACCTATATTTTGGACCGTGTAATACAATCAAGCTCTGTGGATCCACCATGTTGTCCATGTTATGTTTATTTGTCATCCAACCTGTTCATAAGATCACACAGATATGGGTGAAGGGAAAACACAAATATCAGCCTGATCCAAAACTTCTGTGGCCCCCAAGAATTTTTCAACGTTAGATATTCAATTCACACTGTTTCCTGTGGTGTGGACCACCTGAGCTGTGGATGTGTATCATTTTTGGACTAAAGCCCTAAACTAATCTGGTAAAATGGATGGACGAAGTGGATAAAATACCTAAATCACGGTGGACCCCACAGAGTTTACTCAGTAAGCAATCCGCTTCCCTGGTCTGTACGTAATTATTTTGACATATCAATCCTAACCGTCTAATTCGTGATCACTGACACAGCAGATCTAAATTGTTGTAAAGGTTCCAGTGATTAATCTGGACCCTTTTTACAGGGCTCACCTGATAGTCTACACCATGAATAATTTCTTAGATCAAACGATCCCAGCCATTCGATTAATAGTAAAATTGAGGAACAGTTGTCATTGATCACGACCATTTGCACCATCCATCATCTTTACCACCTTGGATAACAGTCTCTCTTATAAAAATCACTTCCAACTGACAATCCCAGTCATTTGATGAATGGTTAAAAACATTGAGGTCCAATCTTGGTTTGCACCAACCATCAAAACAACTCCACATTGTTCTGTTCATGGTTTATCCATCTGAATTGGAATTGCCTTGTTTTGGAAGTTCTGAATTGCAGTACCTATATGCCAAGTGAGTCGCATATCATGGTCCTCCTCTGCGAGTGTATCAAATAACTTCTTATTGGCAAGCATATGTTGAAGGAGATCCCAACCGCCCATTAGGTAACTTGCAGTGTGCAGGTCCCTCTGGTCTGAAAGTATTTGCCAAAAGACGCACCTTTAACACATGCATTCCTCTCTTTCTTATCTTGTCTACTAAATGGAGTTCACTTCTCAATAGCTTTGGCAAACCTCCTAACTTTGCGCAATGCTCTCCGTTTTTATATTCCTCCAAACGAGTCATTCAAGCAATGTGAAAGGGACAGCCCCATCAAGAAGATCACTTGTTTGTTCCACCAATCAAGGGATCTGATGGCTACATGTTTGGCCCACATAATGCGTTGATTAGTGAGAATGCTTGATTTTTTAAGCATAAGATGGAAAGCTCAAATCTTGCACAAGTCGTACATATATGGTACGTATGTGTGGAAATACCAAATCTCTTAGGTCGGTATCTCCTTTCCTAAGGGCCTGTTTGGGAGCGTGGATTTGTAACCCCTTGGATTTGCAATCATTCCAGTGTGTTTGGCACCTTGGAGTGTGAATCAACTTTAATCCAAAAGTACCTATCTATAGTATATTTATAGGAATTTGAATTTAATTACTAATTCAACTTTAATATCTCTAATTAGTGAGATATGTAATTTTTGATACAATGGTTATAATAAGCCCGCTGAAATATATGTTTTGCCCGAAAATGATGAAATTCCAAGTCTCGGATGGGCCACAAGCACAAGATCATGTCTGAGTGACTAACCAATGATTTTTAATCGTTGATTTACGTAGACAATGTTTGGACGATGCTGATTTACATGGACAATGTTTGGACGGTGCTAATCATCATTAGTGGGTCATGTGCCCAATAGAGTGATAGTGTATAGTGACACACATGTTACAACTGCAACTATTGAAATGATTTTACGTGTAATCCAAGCTCTCACAGTGGATTGCAAACCCCCTCAAAGAGGGGATAGGAAACCCTCCGGATTTGCAACCCCGCTTACTTTATGCTGCCAAACAACCAGGGGATTGGAAACCCCCTCCAATCCCCTCCATTGTGATCAGACAAAAATATAAGAGAAAAATCCCATATTATTTATGAAGCAGGGCATACATGACTATCTCATGGGATCATTTTCTTTTCTAGGATTAAGCAGAAATGCAGCTGGATATGTGATCAAATTCAATCATCTTGACCATTGATTGAACCAAAAACATCACAATTGGACGATCCTAAACTTCATATTTTCAAAGGAGATCCTTTTTAACTTATAGAAGCAAGATCATCCATCGTGTGGATTTCAAAAAGAAAAAATCACCTTATAAATAGATCATTAGCCGGGCCTTGCTAGAAGGGGCTACACCAATCAAACATTTTGAACCCTTGGGTTTTCTTACTAAAAAATGGATAGCATGGGTACTTCGATAGACATTTATCCAGATGTTTATGAAAATCTGATTTTATGGAAAAAAAAAAAAAAAAAAAAATTCCTAGTTTCTCTACTGTGTGAAATCAGTTAAATGGCCTTGGTCTAGTTTTCTCAAAATAAATAATAATAATAATAATAATAATAATAATAATAATAATAATAATAAATGGATCAAAGGTTGCGTAGCCCACGTGGGGTTTGTATGACATCCAACCGGACAAAAAGGTGCAGCCATCATGATAACCATTTGACCAAAAAACTATGCTGAAAAAACTCATCAGGCAGGCCATTCTCGAAATTGGACATTTTTGTAAAGGGTATATTATTTTCTATGATGTGCCCTAAAAATACTCACACTCCTTGTAAAAATAAATAAATAAAATAAAAAAGACTAGGTCATTTGGGCAAGAAGATACAGTAATTCATCTAGGCTCTTTTGCTGTAAAATAACATTTCGAGTATTTCGTCTTTTTTAATAAAAATCCAACATTTTTTCATTTTTTAAAAAAAAAAAATCCCTAATTTCTAGAATTGCTGAAATGGTCAAATCCGTGTGATTTTTTAGCATGGCCCTTTCAAAATGTAGGCTTGGTGCTGGGTGAACAAAATACTAGAAAGTGACAAAATGCACTACTACAAAACAAACATGAGGGAATCAAGGAGTCACCTATCAGTCAGGTTTCTGATGAATACAAGGATCTAATGGCCGGATATGTTGGTTCGGTTGGATACTTTCCAAAACCACCATCTATTTCAGTAGCAACGGACACCCACCACCTTCGGTTTCAAACAAGGTGGGGCCACTTTCTTTAGCTGACCAGAATGGAGGTCAAAATGATCCAAACCCATTCATCACTTGACTTCATTTCATATATGGCACAAAAATAAAAATAATAATAATAATAATAATAAAAGTCATAAACAGGCTGGAGCATGATCAGACCGGGCCTCAACATAAATTGTCAGACCTGAACATTTTTTGTTAATGGGCACTAGTACATATTGGCCCACTCTCGAGCCCGGAATTGAATTTTTGGCCCGATTCATAGGTCTGGCCCAATGCCTGTCTTTAAACAGTGGTTTGGGGTATCAACATCACAAAGCCATAAAAACAAACACGGACTTAGAGAGGAATACGGCTCAATTTTGTTGGATTCATGCTAAATGCATAGTCGATGAGAGCAGTTTCCAAGGTACGGAGCCATTCCGAATGCGCCAACTTGGCACGTGCATGGTATGAGCCACCCATCAGATGGGCCACCGGTAGATGCCCTGGACCAAAAATCATGCGGTCTGCCAACTAGGTGGTGCCTCAAGTGTACAGCACAAATGGATGTAAAAAAGAAATTGAAAACTCACATTTGCCATAAAATTGTGGCCAATCAGGTAAGTGGACCTACCTCTTTTGCGCATAGCATCTAGACCAAGGTTCACCTGATGCATGGCTTTGATCTTGAACATGCATGCCAGATTGGCACATGCAAGTAGTGAGTCCAAAGTGCATGCAAGCGCACTTTGCATTTCTAATTCTGTTATGATACATCAATCAAACAAACAATATCCATCCAAGTCCATCTAAAACAATTACATGATCCCTGGCCTGAGGATATGTAGTGTCCTAGGATCTTGCCACGATATCCAGCCGATTCTACTAATGGACCATGCATCAAAATTCTCCCTGATGAAAATACATTCCATGGAATGATAGTCAAGAAGATCGAATGGGTTACCATCTACCTCTGGGAGATCTTTTCACGCAGTTTATCCATGGTTAGGTCCATCAGACCAACAGTCTGGATTATAGGTCCATGGGGCTCCATCATAAGGACTCCGCACCTGAGCCAACAAACATAGCTTCAGGCTGAGGATCATATAATCCCTCCTTGATCAAACAATGAATAGGACAATGGATGGATTCTCACAGGCTGACAGTGGCATTGCCGACTTCGTTGAACCCAACCTCCAACCTTCTCTTTGCAGCCTTGGTTCTATAACACCATACCTCAAAAGCCTCGCTCAAATCTGGATACCTCACCTGCTCAGCTTCCATCCAATCTGTTAAAATATCTGCTTGATCGTTGGATGGCAATGCAAGAACCAGTGAGATTATTGCCCCCTCGATGCCCTGACAGAGATCAGCGTCCATCTTGTATGGAAATGCCTCATCCTCGGTACACTTGGAATCTAACAGAGGTTTCATCGTCCTTATATACGGAAGCCACACCTTCAGTAACTGCACCCGGGATGGTGCCGTAAGAACCACATTCCCGTATCCGACGGCATCCAAAACCTTTGCTGTCACTTCAATTAACTTTACCTTCACTGCCCAAATCCCAGAACTGAGCTTCTTGTCTTGAACCACTGCAAGAACATTAACCGAAATGTCCACCCAGCTGCAGACAAAATCCTTCATCATATCCATCTTAGGAAGTATGCTACAAACCCATTCGAGATCTGATAGGCTCTGCAGGACTTTTGACTCTGCTTCCTCTAGCGAGCAGTCAGACTCAGATAACAGCAAATTTAATTCAGATTCGAATACTGAAAACAATTTGGAAAGACCAATCTTTACCTCTGCCTTTATGTCGCTATCAGCTGTTACCAATGGTAAGTCTTCATCCTCCGCCAGCATGTACTCAACTTGTTCTTGCGCAGAAGTTTTTAGCTCATCCGTGAAAGGAGGGAGTGATTTGTCTTTCGACGTTGCAAAGCGAATTGCAGAAATAAATACATGTTTTACAGCATTCAAATCGACAGGTTGAATTCTAGCAAGTATCGGCATGGCTACTGGGCCCAGGCCAGAGACGGTTTTCAAGATCGCGTCCTCTTCCTTCTCTTCCCAAGGTACAGCCTCCAAGTACTCAATACAGCTCTGGGCAATCTCTTCACAGCACAGAGCAGTTGCAGCCTGAAGAACCCCAAGAGCAGTTCTCACAGAGTCCCACGAATCTGTAACCAAATGATCTGAGAGATAAAACAGCCTCAGCAGTTTAACATAATAATCATACCCAGGACCCGAGCAGCAGACTTCAATGCAGTTATGAGAGTCAAGAGTCTGACAAGAAGATGAGATATCAGAAAGCCGGTCTGCAAAGAACTTGCTCTTTTTTGAAAGAATAGAAGAATGGCAGTAAAACCATTCAGGCCTTCCGTCTTTGTTTCTCAAGCGGACAACAACGTCACTTGTAGCTCGATCACCAAGTTCGTAGATATCAGCCACTGTGGCTTTGTCCATGAGTTAAAGAAAATCTAACGAGACTCATGCTTTATGCCCACGAAGACAAACTTCCACAAATTGCTCTGTAGATGAAAAGAGGCACATACATACATTCAAGCAAATTCCAAAAAAAATCCCCAGATTGATCTGTAGCTGAAAGAAAGCGCATATAAATTCAACCAAGTTCAAGAAAATGGGAACTGATAGATGTTAAACATCGATAATTGCTCTACTTAAACAATCCGATATTCCAATTGCAGATTTTGCCAAAATGAGGTCTTGATATAATCATCCGGCATTGAACTTTACAACTGCAACATAGTGTTATAAGTTGTCTTTTATTTATGACTCTCTTCTATTATTATTGTTCAAAATCTAGATGCAACATAAGCAGTGCAAGTATATAACTAGATTTATATATCTAGAGAATATGCTAGGCACTCTGCAAAGCTATACACAAACTGTTTCTACTTTGTTCCTTTGGACATAAACTATTACACTTTTCTGGCAGGTAAGAAGATCAAAGCGACAATCCCATGGTTGCAACGCCAAGCACTCGTCAATTGAACTGTGGGCTCAAACCTGATGATCTATCACACCAAGGGCCTCTTTACAATGGTAAACTCTTTGGAACTGGTTCAAAAGTTCAGTATATGTGTGGCTCAAGCAGCAATAACCCAGCACAAGCTGGTTGACATTTTTGGGGATGACCCCCACATAACCGGCTTTCAAATATTTGACTACCGTCATGGGATGAGTTGTTGCCAAAAGAGCCACACGTCTCCCGAATTTTTGCGAACCAGCTCTCAAAAGATCCCACTCCCAAATGCTACCTCAGCATGCAGACTATAGAAAATCCAGATGGCAAACAGCCAGAAGCAGTGCATATTATGCCCAAGATGATAATCAATGACATATGAAGTAAACATCAGAAATCTAATCCACCCCCAACTTAGAACTTAACTAAATTGAATTGCAATAGTTCAATCCAATAAAGTGGAAATGACCAAAGTCGGTCTAACCCCACTCAAGCAACTAACCCTCAGTTCCAGTTGTTTCAAGTATCACTTGAAATGCATGGAACTGCAATTAGCAGTTGTCATGATTATGAACTAATATGACCCCACCTCTCCTCTGGCCATTTCCTCTATATTTTATTGAATTATTGTGATTCAGTTAAACTGGCCATCTGAAGTCCCAAACATACCCTAACTGCATGACGCCCAAAGGCCCGTCATAAGAAAATGCAGTAGCAGCGAAGACATGCCCCACACTGAAACTATTGCAGACTACCCCCACAAAGAGGAATCTGTGAACAGTTGATGCCTAAAGTATGCAGATCCAAGCCTCTGAGCATGAAGAAATAGCAAATGTATAATAATACCAAAATATTTTGAGAAATCAAGATGTGCCCAAAGCAGCTATGTTTTAACATATGATATAATTCTTAGTGCTTTTGTAGCATTACACAGCTTCTGCAAATAATGATAATATATGTACAACATCAAAGGCACTAATAGTTTCATTCACTAGAAAGAAATACCTATAATTGCATTCATCTCCTTTTTTATCCATAAACAAAATAATACCATTAACAATCATAAAACCCTACACTCTTCCATTTAGTGATTGAAAAGTTCACGTAAAATTTTTGTTAATAAGACTTAAGTTGAATCACAAATCATTTTCTAAAATAATAGACTTGAAGCATAGGATAAATATTAGGAGTCTAGGACCTCAACAAATTGTCTTGATTAAAACAGCCATATGCATAAAGACAAAACCAGAAAATTACACATTCCAAACCAGTTTTCATGAGAGCACACGACACATTTAGGTATATATCAAATCCTTCAAGAAGTGTTAGCAGGAAAAGTTAAACCTGAAACGTAAAAAGTAAAAAGTGAAGGCTAAAAAGTTGATTTCAGGGTCTATGAACTAAGCAAACATCAACACACTTTTCTTAGCAATAAACTAATAATTATAGATTCTGTCTGTTGGTGTGTGGCTGGGTGGGTGTGGGACTAGCACAAATACAATCTTTTGGGCATGCCTATTTCAGTGGGGAAACATATTCATTTTATTCTTTTTGAATTGTTGAAAATTTTGGGGGTTTGGAAGTCAATCTTGAGGTAAAAAGGTGTGGTTCTTAAAGAGGTATATTTTGGGATGGGTATTGGCTCAAGGATGGGATTTTGGAAGGATGTATGGCTAGGTGATCGGCGTTTGCAAGTCCAATATCCTCGGCTTGCTCAAGTGGCCGTGGATCTTGATATTTCAGCTAATCGCTGCTTTTTCTCTCCAGGCTTGTGCAGTTTGGAGAAGGGATCTTCATGAGGATGAATTTGAAGAATTGTTAGCTCTTTTAAATCAGTTGGCGGGGGTCTCTACTTCGGAAGGGGCTGACTCGGTGCGGTGGTGAGAGGAGAAGTATGGGAAGTTCTCGGTGAAATCTCTCCACTCGTTGATCTCAGGTGGCTCTAGCAGTGGTGTCAAAGCACATACCTTTTTTTCCTTTCATCCTATGGTGCCCCCTCAAAGGTGGCGGCTTTCCCATGACTAGTGGGTTGGAATAGGGTGTTAATAATCGATAACTTGAGGAAAAAGGGTCTTACTATAATCAATGCTTGCCCTTTGTGTTGGAAAGATAAGGAGTCCATGAGTCGTCTCTCTATGCATTGCCCTTTTTCACGGGGAGTGTGGGAAAGTATCCTTGGGCTCTTTGGCGTCTCATGGGTTCTTCTGAGGTCTATTGAAGATTTCTTTAGGCAATGGCATGGAGGCAGTCTTGGTAACCTGGGTAGAAAGGCATGGAGGCTCTCTTTTGGCTGAGTTGTGGCCTATATCGAAGGAAAGAAATAATAGATGCTTTCGGGATACGAGCAGTAATCCAAAAGGGGTTTTTGTTTGAACAAAATCAAATGCAATTCAACGGACAATGGCCTCTTTCAATGTAGAGGCTTGCAGTTAAGTGGGTCAAAGTATGGGCTGTCCCTGTTGTTTTTGTTCTTCTTTCTTTTTCTTGCATTATTTCAGCCTTGCTGCTTTTATTAATAAATTGTCATTCTTCAAAAAAAAAAAAGTGTTGAACATTTTGTACCTGCATCTGTCCATACAATGTTTAGATGTGTGTATTTGCGTCCCTTCAGTATTAATTAAATTCAGTTTGCTCCAATTTTTGTAGTATGCCCATCCAACTCAATTGCAAGTCATCAACCCTTGAATAATTGCCACTTTATGTTGTCTCCTGCCCTTTCATGGATTCGCCATTTGGATTTAGTAGTCATCACTCCCGTATATATTATCAGCATTACAGGATTTATTTATCATGGGAACCTTTGTTGGAGTCTTGTGATTATTGCAACAGTAAGTGATGTCAAGTGATGTCAGTTCACCAAGGTGACTTCTCTACAGATGCTTTTTTTGTTACACTACTGCCAAGTATAAGTAGTAACATTCAATCTTCATTCTTCAAAGTCTTACCCTTTATCTAAAATTTAACGCTTCATGAGGAGAATGCGACTAGATAGACCCGACTAAGTCCTGGGTCCGATTCTAAAGTCAACTCAGCTCAAGTAAGAAATGTTCTCAAACTGAGTAATGTTTCAAAATCATGTAGGTGGCCAACAACGACATCCACTAAGTTCAATCATCCAACATGGATTACCGGAAGCTTTTAATGCAGAAGTTGAAGAACCAATACACATGCATGGAAGCTTCACATGGCATTATCCTGTTAAAAAGTATTGGCAAGGATTATAACTTGGTGGATTCACGATGGAAAGAAGATGGAAGAGGGTCCTGTCATTCTACTTTAACTTGCCACATAAATAGGTTCATGTAGACACCCCATCCCATGTAGGAAACATATATCACTAAATTGAATTGGCGTAGGGGCCTCCTTTATAGGATCAAGTACTCTTTGTCTAATTATGCAGGATTTTTAGGGGGGAAATTTAGTTTTAACTCCTTAACCCTAGGAATCCAATCCTTAGCAACCTAAAATCTTAGGAATTTCATTAAATTAGCATGAAAACCCATTCAAGAGCTTGACTTCAACCTTAAACACAAACCAAAAATTAAAATCAAATAGTGTTGGACCCAACCTACCTACTTTGTCGGTGCCTACACCCTTTCTATTTTCAAAACCTCTGGGTTGACTAAATCCCATATCCAAAACCCAGAGGACCTTTATTTTGAAGCATCTCTGCTATGCAAAAGTTCCATTTCTGTGCCCCAGGGAGGACCCTTTTTTTGCACCATCTTCTCGTCAAAAAAAAAAAAAACCCACATCCAGTAACAGCTTTTCAACAAGCCAAATAGCATTGTTTAGCTCATTAATTCAACCTTCAAAAAGGTCCAAGATCAGCTGAATCCAATTTTCGAGCACCAAAACATGATTGAGAAACCCGAAAATGTGCAAAGACAGGGGAATGACATTTTACGAAATAGTCTTCCAACCTCCACATCTTTCCAACAATTTTAACTCCAAGCAAAAACTTAAAACTTCTCTTTTTTATAGGTAATCAGGGCCAAACGCAAGACCGCAATCTTAAAACACCCCCTGTCTACCATTGATCTATGGGCTTGAACCCAACTCCAAGCAAAAACTAATAGGTATACTACCAAGACTTTTTTTTTTTTTTCACGGTAGTCAGACAACTAAACTTGGATACCTAAACGCTGAGAAAATTTTGGAAAACCAGGGATTGCACAATCTAGAAATCAGAAAATTTCCATGTAGGAAACAAATTGGAAAGTGATAGAAATTGTCCCACACGAAAATCCAAAACCCAATTTCAATCTATTTTGAACGCATCAAATTTTAACTAAATTGACCCCAATTTCCCATTCTTTTATGAAAATACCTAAATTTATTCTTTGGTTGGTGAATTTACACTCAGCAGAGCTCGTTAATTCTAGCCAAAACCTAGAAACTTCCTAAAATGCGTTAATCACTTTATCTACCCTTGCTGGATTTGGTAGTTCTCCATTAACTTCTCTCTTTACCCACCAAAGGCCTTTGGCATATGTTCCTAAATGGGTGTGCACCTCCATAGGGGCAGGGGTGCTACCATTCCTGCTCAAGCAACAATGAACTGAATTCAATGGACGTGAGCAACAATCTACTTACCTTGCTATCCATGAGACAACAATCTACTTCAGATACGACTTCAAAATCCTTTTTAAGAATCTGACCATCCATTTAGCTTTATTAATAAAATCTCCCATCTCACAAAGGAATGGCTCTTGATCTTGAATTCCCATCCCCATGCGACAGAACTCCATCTCTAACAGTCCATAGCTTCCTTTCCAGGAAAAAACAAAAAAAAAAAAATTTGCCAACTTCAGGAAAATTGTTCAAAATTGGAAAAAAGAAGGAACTAAGGCTTTAGTTTAATGCAAGGAAACTCTCCCATCTAAGTGGCTGAAGAAATCTAACTCAGCCCGTGGGTTACTAACACCTCCTGAATAGAGAATTTGCCTGTTCTCCCATTCTACATGTTGTCCTCTCCAAGAAATCTCACTGAACAAGATCCTCAGGAAGAAATCAAGAAAACTCAAAAAGGAGATGGATCTTTGGACGAAAAGTCTGCTAGATATTACCATTCTCTTACACACTCTCTGTTTCAAATTTCTTTTCTTTTTCTCAAGAAACTATATGCCATTCCAATTGTAAAATTTTCACAAGAAGTTTTCACTCCTGCATACGAATAGAGGCCATGTTTTCTACATGAATGGGGAGGGATGCCCCACATCTTCCTTTCCCATCACCACAGCCCTGCATAGAATCTCTACGGAGGTCATTTTTGCAGACTCAATAGCCCATTCTTCTTTAAAGTTTAGACATTAGGTTAATTCCTAGTTTTCCCAAATAAGTTAGGGCATTTCTATTTTCTTTGCTTTACCATTAGCCATGATAGAAAGGGCTTACCATGCAAGTTTGTTGTGGTGGACCACAGTAAAGGAAAAACAGGAAACAACCACAAGGAAGATGATCTTATGAAGGCCTAAATATTGTTTTACCAGGAATGAGCCAAAACTAAATTGACATTCTTTACTCGAAAGTATAAGAAAATATTCAAAAGGCATTCTAATCCATGACTCAAAAGGTTTCTTGCTCACATTTAACCACAACCATAACCCAAAAGAAGAAAAGAAATAAAACATATAAGTAAAACTGATAGAGCAACCTTGTGGTGAAATCAACCCAGACAACTGACGCTTGGAAATAACACTTGAGGACTTTGCCAGATCAAATTGACGGATGGGGAGATAAACAAGAAGCTCAATGAACCCGAAACACTACTCACTACATAGTGTTCACTTCTTTGAAGAATGAGGCGTAAGCTACATAGAGTGTAACGTAAGCTACATGCAACTTCTAGATTTTTAATTAAGGGTTGCTTGGTTGCACAAAACATCATGATATTTCGCACCAAAAACAATATAAAATAATAGGAAAATCAGGGCAAAGATTAACTATAAAGATAAAGAAAGAGCAAAAAAACTGGTTTTGTACTGTTACTTTCATTATTTTACTAAAATTGCTGAAAATATTAACTAATTTTTTATTTGAAATTTTGAAAAATGAAACAAATGATTTAACACATTGATTGACTTTTGCTTTAGTGAAAAATAACTTGTAGTATAAGCTACGCAGCATGTGGCATAGGCTATGTAGTGAGTAGTAGCATATGTAGATTAACATGTAGCATAAGCTATATGCTACATAGCGTAAGCTATTTAAAACACTAGATGGGAGCAATGAAAAGATGGCATTGGTAAATGCATTAGATGCCATTGCCTTGAAATTATATCCACAAATATGCAAACAAAACAAGTGCAAAAGCAAAATAGATGAGAAAGCAACAAAAATAAAATAAAATAAAAAATCATTCCTTCTCTCAAAAAAAAAAAGAAAAATTTGAGGAAGCAACATAGATGAGAAGGTAGCAAATCTTCTTTGTAGCCCAAAGAAGTGTGTGTTTCCATTGCAAAAGGTCCTCAGCTCATTACATGATAGACAATGTATAAATGCATAAACACCAACTAGGGTTCATAGCTTCAACAATTTCCTCCTTGATGAAAAGCGAACACAAATACTCCTCCTAATATATATATATATATATATATATATATAATATATATATATATATAATATATATATATAATGTAGGGCTATAGGCTGGTTGGAGAAATTCCTAAAAGCTCATTGCCTTGGTCACTTTCAGTGCTACTTAATTCATTTGGATAACCCAAGACTAAGAAAATTCTTCATGGCTCACATGAGCATAAGATATCATGTTCCAATTGAGTTGGACTCACTGAGGTCTGAATCTATTAAGGGTGCAGATGCAACAAGCATGTGTACATCAATACATAATCTACTAACTCCAGATAACCATAGTTAACTTCTATCTATTTTGGCGTCATGAAAACAAACATGAACATCAAGTAGAACACATTGTTAAGAGGAATTATAGTATCCTCAACTAGGGGTGCAACTCGGGTAGGTTTGGGTGGGTTGAGGATCAACTGAGGCCAACCTTACCTCAAGAGGAACCAACCTGAAATCCGACCTGCCCTGATTTCCAACCCCATCATTTGAGTCTCCAACAATTATTCCAATAATCACACATCTGATTGACCTATGGACAAATATGCAGCATACATTTCATGCTTGTTTGAGCAACAACAAATATGATTCCCCAACATTGGGTCGAACTCTTTTTTTGGTTTCAAGATTATAGCTATGAATAGTCATCAACTCCTGGGAAAGGATGCAAGATTATGACCTATCGTGGGACCATTACACTTCAACTGGGTTATTCTATTCTAACTCTTATACAGAGGTTCTCAACACAAACCCAACCCAAATTCCTTTATACTCGATCCTAAACTGACCAACCTGATCCGATCCAAATACAAGTCATTATTCCCAATCTGACATAACCCCAACCATGAACCCAACTTGATTTCAAATTGGGCTGGAGTTTTCCAACCCTAACCCAACTCAAGGACCCTAAAAATCCAACCCAACTTGACCTGGATCAGTTGTATTAGGGTTGACCCGAACCCAAGTTGCAGCCTATCCTCAACCCAAAGATATACACCCGACTCTAATTAGTTGGGATAAGGCTTAGATGATCATGATGATGAACCCAAGGAAAAACAAATCATACAAGCAGTGCCGATGGTTCAACAATCCAGATCATCTGTATGTTCATGTTCAGCCCCACTTGGATGGACTATGCCTGAGAAACCCCCCTCAACAGAAAAATCGAAACTTTCAATATATGGCCTTCAAATAGAAAAATCAAGAAAGATAAAAATGGCTCGACTGAAATGCCACTGATGGGTGCAACATTCGTCAAATCGGGGAGATTTTTGGGGCACGCTTCATCCGTGGTGGGCCCCAAAAGACCAACAGTCTGGATCACTGAACAGTGGACCCCACTGGTAAAAGAGGAACACTCAAGGAAACTATGCATATCCTCAAGTGGAGGATCCAATAAATCATCTAAGGTAGATAACAGATCCAAATTCTACAAATAACAACTATACTGCGGTACTAAAGAAAACTGACCACGGGAAATTCCAATTTCCATTTCAGCATGAGCATGGATGTGATCATCACATTTCGTATTTCAAAGCAAAATTACCATAATATTTTCTTCCAAATGAGAATTCAACAGGAAATAATATTGCAGAATTCATTCATTCGAGAATGCATTACTGACCAAATCTTAAAACCAGCAAGCAATTGACAATTTTTAGGGTCAAGACTACTAAAATCCATCAAAAAAAGGCTTGAAATTTTCCCAAATTCGGATCAGAAGCAAACAATAATAACAAAAAAAAAAAAAAAAAAAAAAAAAAAACCCTAAAAATTCCTACAGCGAGAAACGAATTTAGGTTAGAAAGAGATCGCGCAGCGGAGTTGAGTTCAGCTTCTCACCTGTACAAGGAGAATCGACGGCTGAGATCTTTCCTGCTGACGAAATCTCGCGATCCTTTCTCATCTAGGTGGGAATGTGCAGCGGAGAAACCAACGAGAGAGGGAAAGATGAAGCGCACCATGTAAATGAGTGAGCAAGCATCTAAAAGAAATCCGACCGTCCGTTCATTGGGTTAAGATCAGATTACGATTTAACCATCACGGCAGCAGCGGTGTATTTGTCCGGGCGTTGGCATTTGTGGAAGAAGACGTCTCTGGTTCGTCGCGATGGACACATCCTGGTTCGTTGCAATTTACTAATGGTGGATGTGACTGTGAGTTGGTGAATCCGTACTGCCACCTGGTGGGCCTGATCATGTAAGCCTGACCGCGAAAGATTAACGTCGATCAGGCCGTCCGATCTATCTAATTCATGGCCTTCAAATGGACAATTAAAATATAAGCCTCATCTTTCCACGTTATCAAGGGAAAGTCTGTTAATAGTATACCTACGAAAGCCGGTGGGCCAGTACCGCTGTTGGGCCCACCACAAGATTAATTGCAATGAACCATTCGTATTCATCTCGACGAAACCCACTATCTCCCCTTTTCGGTATATTGCTGTCCATGTCTGAAATGTTGTAACAAAAAGGAGTTTATTTGATACTCTGGCTGCGTATAACTTGATACACAAGCACCTGGAAATTCTACTACTTAAAAGCATATTAACTTCAATTAAACCGACTAGATTGTGGAACCGAATGTTTCTAAGTTACAGTAGAAAAATCATATTTTTTAAACGATACCAACCTCTGATTTATGGACACGTGTTTTTTGAATAAGATCATCGGATATTTTCATTTTAACCGTTCAATAATTTTCCACCAATCTGACAATGATAAAATCGAGTAAGTGTAATTTTTTGCTAATGGTACATCTAAAGTGGCACAAATAACTTGGATAGTCTAAATTAAATTATTTGAATGAAAAGCATGTGATTTTTTAACAAATTTATTAGTCCATGCGTATCAACCATCACACTCTGTCAGAGTATCAAAGTTTTTCTGCAACAAAAGTGAGGTATGCCAATGCCAGCCTCAGGAGCAACCATACACGTAGCACCCCGTGAAACTCTCGTGTGTGAAATGGATGCAATAAAGTGGGCCCATCACGACAATGACCATCAAAGCAAATTTGGCCGATCTACGCTTTAAGCGAGCCCCATTTGTAACAAAAGATGAATTCAGACAATTACAAGTACTTTCAAACCGTCTATCCTTTTAGTACAGCTATGGCCCACCTAATAATTAAAGAACAAGGTTATTTTTTGCATATGCCTACCAAAATTGTGGGGCCACCTTATGTACGAATCAGATGTTCCACAAGGCTGCCAACTTGGCACGTGTATGTTTGTGTAAAGGTGCAATCGGAGAGAAGTGCATGTGGGGCCGGAATCCGGATACTATCCTTGCCATGAGGAGGAAATTTCTATTTTCCTGCGTCCTGATTGGTCCACTTCATCAATGACATTATACACATTGATTCATTAAATAAATGCAGTGTATGATTATGTGGCCCATTTAGATGACAACGAGCCGGATTTTCTTGCCTATGGCAAGCAGAGGATCCGAATTGGTGGGGCTAATATGATGTTATAGTATGATATTGATTAAAATAACCTCTTATTATAATGTCATACAAGCGCTAACTTTTGTTTTAACTCCCTGAACATTTTTTTTTTTTTCCGTCAGTCGAAAATGCCCATTTACCGATCATCCCCTCATATGGTGATAGTGTGTTGCGAAAGTCAAAAAGGCTAACTTGGTGTGGGACCACTAAATTAATGATTTTGGTCGCCCATCGGCAAATTTAATCCATTCACCTTAATTTGAAAGCTATGAATATGTAGGGTCATTTTAAATGTTTTTTAGAGTTGTATGTGACCTACAATTGCACGGGCGTTGTGCGTTAATTCTGGATTGTTTCCACTGTTGTGGTCCATTTAACATCCCACTTATTGCTTACGTGTTTTGTAGGTATATTTTCCACACAATTTTGGAAGCCATAATTAGGTTTTTGATTACTATGCACTTGCAAGGAAGACTCATTCAATTACTCGATAACATGTATGCCAAATGGGATAGCAGATACGATAAGTTTATAACTGGCTTCACTAGTGTGTTGAGATGGTTGTTCCATCTATGTGGAAAGTGGAATAAATTTTTAAAATAATAAGTGGGATCCATAACATGTATGCCAAATGAATGAGTATTGTAATAGATGATTGTTGTAATGAAGGCATGTTGTAAGAGAGGAATGTTGTAATGAAACAATATTGATTATGAATCATTGATACTCAATGTGGATCGGCGATACTCGGCAAGGATCGTCGATATTCGCAATCATTGATATTCATTGTGAATCGCCGATACTCATTGACGATCGTCGATATTCATTGTGGATTACTGATACTAACTATCAATCGGCAATCCACAATGAGTATCAACAATCCACAATGTTTATCGATGATCCCCCGTGAATTACAAAATTCTTGTCTCACATGTTAACTAATGCATGAAAGGAATAACCATCACAAAAAACATGAAAGGAATAACTTAGAACTATGAAAATATTACACATATATAGTTATCTAATATATATCAAAGATCCAGAGCGTGTATCTTATACCAGTTGTCCTTTCCAACAACCACTTTATATGATCGGGTTAAATAGCTTTGCCCAACACTTTGACTAGTCATTATCTGATGTATGACAGGACAATATTTGCATGTTGAAACTGTATTTATTCGTTCGTTTATCAAAAGGTTGGATTCGAAGCAAATCCACGTGCATTCAATGAATATCAGCAATTCACAATGTGTATCGGAGATCCATTGTGTTTATTAGCGATCCACAATGGTTATCGACGATTCCCAATGTTCTTCGATGATTCCCAGTATTTATTGACTATCCACTATGTGCATCGGCAATCTACAGTGTTTATCGTCGATCAAGAGTGTTTATCGGCGATCCTCAGTGTTTTATCGTTGATCCACAGTGTGTAGTGTTTATCAGTAATTTTCTATATCTATTGACAATGCACAATGTGTATCGACAATCCTAACTGTGTATCGTCGATTCTCAGTGTATCAGCGATCCACATTCTACGGCAAAAAAAAAAAAAAAAAAAAAAAAGAAGAAGAAGAAGAAGAAGAAGAAGAAGAAGACAAAGTGTGATCATAGATAAAGCAAAAAAGTAAAAAATTTAAGTTTGTTATATATAAGACAAAATACATCTCAAATTTGTCAATTTTGAACCAACTTATATCGAGAGGTCTAATTAGCCAGGGCCGTAGTAACAATTGATAAATTTTCCCTTCAGGTAATTGTTTGGACCTCTTCATCTTCACAACGAGCAAATATTCTCACAAGGAGGGTTTCTTCCTTGGTTAAAAGATGTTTGACATCTTCCATTAATTTGGCCCTTAATAATGCTACTTGTCGGGCTTCGCGAAGCTGAATTCTGACATCATGAAGACGGTCTTCCAGTTCTCCAAGGTGTCCTTCTCTTATGATTTGACATTGCAATATACCTTTGAGCATAAATAATTGTAGGACAAATTGTTGGGCAATATGGTAAGCAGTGCGGAAGGCATTTGAGGTGATTTGATCATTATGAAGGTCTTCTCATACTTGTCTAAACTGCTCCTCAATAATTTGATGATAATGAAGTCATTCTATCATTAGGATGTAAAACTGTTGGGCCCTTCAGAATGATGGAAGAACAGCTCAAACCATTCTTCCCACGCAGAAGTGTCTGAATTTTCAAATAGATGAAGTTCTTCAATATGTGCATCGATCTCTCAATCCCTGCCTGCGAGACTCAAAGACAACAAATCTAACTATAAGATAGAAGTTACGAAAGCAATGGCATGACAAGCGACTTCGGAAGCCATAATAAGATATGGTTTTTTCTATAAGAAGATTACAAAGGTACAGGGGTGGGATTAAGAGTTATCGTCATAAAGCATTATAAGTAGGAAAGAAGACATTACAAATCGATTCGCATTAAATCAGTCATTAACTGGATCAAGGGGGCTTTGTTCTCCATGCTTGATTTTTCATTTCTCAAAATGGTGATACTAAAAATTGATCCCCACTAATTCATTGCATGAAGGGGGTTTCGTTCTTCAAGCTTGATTTTTTCTTTTTTATAAGGTGACACTGAAAATCGATCCCAATTAATTTATTACATGAAGGGGCTTGGTTTTCTATTTTTGATTTTTTTTTCTTTCTTTCTTTCTTAAAGGGTAACACTAAAAATCAATCTCATTAGTTCATTGCATGAAGGGGTTTGGGTTTCTATGATTGATTTTTTCATGCTTAAAAGGCACATTAAATGTAAGTACCCTCCCACGATACGTGGTGGATCGCTAATACAAACTGTTGATCATCGATAATAACTATGGGTCACCGATACCCATAGCATGTATATCGGCAATGCAGTCTGTATTGACGATCTAAGGCACAAAATACAAACTGTGATGATTATATATACAAAAAGATAGTTATAAGGGTATAAAACAAAGGACATTAGTTTTCCACATTTCACACCGATTCATATCGAGAAGTGCAGTCGGCCAAGTCCACAATAGTCCATGATAATTTCTCCCTCCATGAAATTGTTTCAAGCTCTTCATAATCATAGCAAGCAAGTAAACTTACATAGAGCTATTGTCCCCTATTTAAGAGATCTTCGGACCTTTCCACTAATTCAGTCGAAAATAGTGTTACATGACGGGCTTCTTGGAGCATAAATCTGACTTCATGAAGATGGCCTTTCAGTTATGCAAGACGGCCATCTCTTCTAATTTGACGTCTCCATCTATGTGTGACCATAGCGAGATATCGAACAGAGTATCGACCATTACGGTAATCCATGCAGTGGGCATCTATAATGGGCTTAGACGCGGTTAATGTCTTCTCATTGTTTTTTAAGTTGTTCCTGAAAAACTTAATGAGCATAAAGTCGTTGTGTCATCAAAATGTAAAATTGTCGGGCCTCTCGGAATTCTTGAAGAATGACTCAAACCAATTGTAAAACACCACCAATTCCCTCGCATGAGTATATGTATTCTCAAAGGGATGAAGTTCTTAGAGATGTGCAGCAATCTCTCCATTAGAGTTGGGCATCGAGTCTAGTCAGACCGAGTTAGGGCTGACTCGACTCGATCCAGTTTTGAAATAGGCCTGACCTGAACTCGATCTGACTCAATACCGAGTCCAGCATGCCTGACTCGATCCGAGTTCGGTCTGGCCTGAACTGATCCGGACCGAGTCCGATCTGATCAAAAGTACCAAGTCGGGTCGAGTTGGCACCAAGTCGGATTGAGAGATGAGGGAGGGAGGGAGTGGAGAGGAGAGAGAGGGGAGAGAGGAGGAGGAGGAGGAGGGTGATGGTGGCGGGTGGTTGCTGGGCTTGGAAGAGGAAGAGGAGGAGGATGAGGGAGGGAGGGAGGGAGTGGAGAGGAGGAGGAGGAAGAGGAGGAGGAGAAGGGTGATGGTGGTGGGTGGTTATCAGGCTTGGAAGAGGAGGAGGATGAGAGAGAGAGAGAGAGAGAGAGAGAGAGAGAGAGAGAGAGAGAGATGATGGGATCGGGTTGGGGAAGGGTTAGAGAGTCGGGTCGAGTCAGGTTTCAGATCGAGTCGAGTCTAACCAGATCAAGTTTCAAGTCGAGTCAGGTCAAGTTACCGGGCAACTAGAACTCGATTCGATTTGAGTTTGGATTGGGCGAAGTTACTCGGTTCGGACCGACTCACCCATTCGGTTCGGGTCGAGTCAGATTGGAATGAGTCGAACGAGTTGAGTTAGCCGGATCGAGTCGTCCTGTGCCCACCTCTACTCTCCATCCCCTCGTGCAAGACTTTGATTCAACAAATCTAATTGAAAAATAGAAATCATGAAGGTAATGGCACAGTGAGTAACATCAGAAGCCACGGCAAAATAAATTACTTTTTGCAACAAGATTAGTAAACTGAAAGGATGTGATTAAAAACGATTGATGGTTAGAAAACATATAATGCAAGTGAATAATGAGCATTTAATGTCGATCGCCGATAAACATTGTGGATCACCGATAGTCAATGCAGATTGGTATCTATCAGAGATCATCACTGCCTGATCTTTTTAAAAAATGAATAAACACTCACTTCGCATATAGGACCACCACACTCTCAACCATTCATATAAACACTAAATCTTATTCCATTTAATAAACTCTAACTATTCATACAACACAATAAAAAAACAAAATAGAAACAACTTTAAATGGAATAGAACCACCACACCATCAGGATAATGTGATGTTCGTCCGTACAAATACCAACAGTCGAAGAAACTATCCCTTGGCGTGATCTACTCTAAAAGAAAAAAAAAAAATACCAAAGAAAGGCAAGTGACCTCCTACCGCAAGGGCCTCACCTTTTGAACCAATCGCATATCATGGCCTACTAGATTGCCATTGAGAGATTCAACTCTTCGTTGTCATCCCTTCTTGTGAAAAGAAACTAAGAAAAAAAAAAAAAAAAGAAGAAAAAGGCAAAATGGCATTTCCAACTCAAGGGACCTACCTATTGAGCCCCGTATGAGCCCTTACGTGGGGCCTGCTGGATAGTCTTATAGCAAATCCAAGCCATTCGTATGAAAATGGTTTTAATTTCAAGCCATCGGGCAAAGTTTAAAGGCAGAACTCATCACGAATAGACCACAATGGTGGAAATATTCCAAAATTAACACAATGCTCACATAGTTGTGAGTCACATGCAACATTGTTTTTGAAATAATCCTACTGTCGGTTCACGGCTGTCAGATTAAATTAAATGGATCATATCAGCCGAGGGAGTGCTGTTGAGAAAAGTCTTAAATCTGAAGTTTTTGAGGTCGTTTGACCGGTCGTGGGACAGTTTCGACTGGTCGTAGGAAGCGCTCGACCAGTCGTAGGTTCGAGCCCTGACACAACTTAAAGTTCAGCGAGTTTTTACTATTTTTCTCTGCAGTCTTCGACCGTCGTAGGTGAGCTTCGACCAGTCGAAGGTGGTCTTCGACCAGTCGTAGGTGAGCTTCGACCAATCGAAGGAGGTTAAGACTAGTCATCGAATTTCCAGAACTAGTCGTAGGTTACGCAGTTTGTTCCGCGAATTTGCGCGAAACTGCGTGTAACATCCCGGATTTTTGCCAACCTGGGATTAGACGTCCTAGGGCAATGAGTCGATCCTAAGACCTTATCAACTTGTCAAAACTCAATCCCACAGTCTAAAATTGCTCTTTAAACCATTTTCTTCACAAATCCCACCCTTCACTACCTTATGTTTTCAATTTTTCAAAGCACTTTCGCCCTAGACACTAACTTAAACTAGTTAAGTAGTAAAACTTGGATCACTTTATATACAAACTACAAAGGCCTAAGTACCATCTCAACCAGAAAACAATTAGGATTAAATCCTTTAGAAATTTAACAAAGTTAACTAAGTGCAAAACTCGATTAGCCATGAAATCCGTTGGGATCGCTTTAAATACGATCTGCAAGACCCAAAACTTGCAAAATCAGTGACTCTAGGTTACCCTAAAGTTTAGAACCAAACTCATTTCCCGGCTGCTCTCGGAATGAAATGAAACTTCGTATTAGGTTTAGACCGCACGTCGGAAGTCCGATTAACACGAAGCTAAGGAACTAGGACCGCCTCACTGGGCTTGACAACCATCTCAAAAATCAGGTCCAGCTGATGTCCCACGGCCATTCGTTTGGATCCGGACGAGGGAGTGTGAAAAACACTATTCCCTTTACAAAATAAATATCTGGAATAGTGATCTGGCACCATTCGCTTGCGCATCAGTATTAAGCAACCAGACCGTCAGAATCAGACTAAATTACACCCTCGGATTAAGAAAAATTTCAGGAACATTTACATGTACTTGGAATTTCGGATCGTGGCCCACTGACCGTTGAACTGAAAGTGGTCCGCCACGTGCGATCTGGGAATCCGATCGAGTCGAAAACGTAATCCCACATAGATCCATATGTGGTGAGCTTAAGTCTGATGTTTGGCTCAAGGAGGGCCACCAGAACCCCTCTTTTGAGCTGGAAAAGTGACGAAATACCTATATTAGCAGTAACCCTTGAACCTGAGTCTATTTTGGGGAGGTTTTAGGCTATATAAGGGCCTTAGAACAACCCCTCTCACAGCCATACGAATTTGAGATTGAGGGAGAGAAAAGAGAGAGAGAGAGAAAGTGTGGGAGCAGTGGGAGTTTCTCCCTGCCACTATTCCTGCCGCTATACGGGCTGCACCGCCCTTTCCAGACATTTTCCCGGCGTTTCCGGCATCGTTTCTAGGTAAGAAACCCTAACCCTAATCTGTTTTGGGGTTTAGACTGTTGTAGGTTGTGAAATAGCTAACCTATCTCGTTCTATAGGTTGTCAAACTGCCGAATACGGAAGCTTAGCAAACCTATCGATTCCGTTGCGATTCTACGACAAAAGGTGCGGACTTTAGGTGTATAGGTTATGGTTTTCAACGCTTTCAATGTCAGATAATGATATTCATGATCTGCATGTAATTGCACATGTACAAAGTGCTGTCTGTTTTCCGTTTCAATTAAAGATGAAAAATATGGAATTCTACATACTCTAGGTATTTGTAGAAGTACGGTATACGTATATTTTTTGGAAATGTGTTTGACATGTTTATTTGTTGTATGGATATACGATATATGGATAAAATACTTATTTGGCGAAAGGATTCGCCTAAATACATGTTTTACTTATATACACTATGTATGTTGAAATTGCGTATTCTAGAAAATACTGTATACGTATAAATTTTGGAGATGTATTTATCATGATTATTTGCTAATAATATATTATACATGGATAAAATACTCGCTTGGCTAAAGGATAGCCCTAATACATGTTTTGCTAATATGCACCATGTATGTTGTAATAGTGTATTCTAAGTGTTTGTGAAAATGACTGAATGAGTATAGAATTCTCATTCGTACTCGCCATGACTAATTGTCATGGATTCATGATTGATGTATTGGCGATACCCACTTTGACGGAAGGATTTGCCCTAAATCACGCCACGGCCAATATATACTATATAGGCTAAAATGTGTGGCCCAAGTGTTTGTGGAAATGGCTGAATGAATATGGAACTTGGATTCCTGCTTGCCATGACTATCCGTCGTGGGTGTACGCGTGTTATGATTAGGGCAACTCCCTAGTGAAAGGATTTAGCCTAATGCCTATGTGACCGACATATGTCATGTATGTTTGTATGTTTGTTTAAGTGTTTCTTGAAATGTCTGAATGAGTAGTAGTTAGCAAATTGTAATGTATAAGGGTGTTGAGATATGATTCTCAACCTCTTCTAACTATGTGTATGATCTCCTTTGATAGTTGTGTGATTAGGAATTGAACATGTACAAACTCATGCTTGTGTTGTGATTCATAACATGCTCAACTGCTTTATGATTTTAACTATGTAATGCATATGTTTAAATATATATTTACGTTGTATGATCCGTCATGGGTGATGGGGGAGCGGAGCAACGAGTGCGTGCAACAGCCTTGGCAGCCCTAAACGGATAATACCAGATCTTGATTGTATGAGTAGAATCTTGATCCATTACTGCTTTATCTATCTGCAATGGATTGTGTTTGGGGCTATGATTATGGCCCAGGCAATCGGTAACGGGATTGAACTCGTGGCTGAGATTCATTTGCCACGTGGGATGTGTTCGACGAACTTGAGTCGTGCGTTGCCTGTCGGCAGTGGCTAGGCCACACGAAGTTGTTTATGCACTTCATGTCGTGCAGCTCAACGGGCGATCGTGCTAGTCGAGCTCGTCAAGTAACCCGATCTGTCTTATGCATGTTCACCCTGTTTGGACGCTACTGCTTGAACCTAGGGTACCAAACTTATCAGTGAAACCCCCTTTTAACCATGGTACCTCGATCCGCTAAGACGCATGAGCCGGACATGGTGGTATGGGACACCGTGGTCGAGCTGTCGGCCTACGCTGGGGCCATGTGCCTCCCCGTAGTGACCATTGCGCAACCAAACTCGTGAGCCGAATACGGTGGTATGAGACACTGTATTCGAGCTGTCGATACTTACGGCGAGAGCCGAGTACGGTGAGACCTGTGCTCGTGCTGACGGGCGACGAGTCCTCCGTAGTATCTTCGAGTATACTCCAAGGGTCTGTGATTGGCGACGAGTCTTTCACAGCAACTAGAGTATGAGTTGAGCCGAGTACGGTGAGACCTGTACTCGAGCTGACGGCTAGTGATTGAGCCGAGTACGGTGAGACCTGTACTCGAGCTGACGGCCAGCAATTGAGCCGCATACGGTGAGATCTGTATCCCGCTGACGGGTGACGAGCCCTTTGCGATGCCTTCACTATGCTTCTCAAACCATAATATCGTATGAGATTAACTAGGATTGACGACCCTAGAATGGATCATGTTTGGGAATGATACAAGGGAGGTACCTTAGTTTCCCAATACTGCTGGTTGAAATGGACTAATAATAACTTGGTAATCATGAGCATCATCGCACCGCATGTGCTTTGTAGATGTGGCGTACTGAGGGAGTTAAGCATTCGCGAACGTAAGATGATGTCGCTTGAGGGTGGTTTGGCAAGGGCATACAGCATCATGTCATTTCATTCTTGCATTTAATAAGAGTAGTTAGAATTGTTTGATTTGTACTGCTTTATCATTACTGCTTGATTGAATTGATAACATGTTAACCTATGCTTTACTGTTCCACTGAGTTGATCACTCACTCCCACATTACGGGACGGTGTTGTACACACCAACCAGATTTATTGAGTTTCAGGTGATGGCGATGTTTGTGAAGCAGAGCCGGACTACTTCTATGATGGTAGGAGGAGTTCTCCTATCTGTATCTCTCTGACGGGTCAATGAAGACCTGATAGTGTATTGACGGGGCTATGGTACTTGGGATAAGAGACATTACACTTCCTCACATTTGGTATATTTTAGAACTGCACTTGTATTTATTTAACCTGGTAATGTTATCACACTCTGGAGACTCATCATAGGTTATATATTTTATCTATCTATCACAGTCTTCCGCTTGCAAATTAACTGTCTCTGGAGTATGATATGCTGTTTTGGCTTAATCTCACTCATGTTCAATGCACGAATACAGTCAACATTCAATCATCATTCATTTTGTTGCATAAGTGATGTTTTGGAACTCGGGAGTTGAGTTTATGCTCGACCCCCGATTTTCAGGGCGTTACACTGCGGATTTGAGTCCTTTCGCAACTGGGATGCGAATGGGAAGTTTTCTAAACTATAAATAGGGGTCCCTATGGTTATTCTAGGAGATAGGAAAGTATTCTAAAGAGTTCTAGGGTTATCAAAGGGTGTAGCAAGGGTGAGATTCGAGGTTGTTCGAATCGGGTAAGTCCTTTCTCTTTGTAATTGATGCTTTCATAGTGGAGATCTGTCGCTTTGTGCATGCCGTGGTTTTTTCCCGAAAGGGTTTTTCCACGTTAAATTTGTGTTCTCTGTGTGTGTTGGTGCCATTAGATTGCTATCCTAGATCCGTGTGATTCCACAGGCCAAAAATCCCCAACAAGTGCCCCAATCATTAATTCAGTGGAGATCACACCCTATTCTCAAAGGGCCCTTCAACTTCGGCCGCAAGCTACTGCCACGCGAGGGGGACAGTCAGCTGAGGGGTATTTTCGTCATTAGAAAATGTAAAAAGTGCAGGCTAAAATAATAATAACTTCGGATTTTGAGGTCATCAATTTTATGACATCGTAATTGAAAGTTATTTTAATTAATAATCCTCTTGGATTGGGTGGGATACATTCAGATGTATGGTAACAAAATACTTCGAGACTGTAGCAGTTGGATCAGGGTCATCCTTAATGATCTAACATGGCCTCATAGTGAATAGAATGATGTAAAAGAAATCTAAGATTGAAATATTTACAATTTTGATTAATCAAAGCAGACCATCCATATTCAAAGAAAAAGAGTCAAATGATCAAAGTGTTAAAATATTCAAAATTAACACCATTTAGTTTTTGGATATATATCCACCATCCAAGATAAGGCCTATCATATAAACGGTTTTGATCATTGAAAGATGACACAAGATACAAAGGCTAAAGTCCCGATATATCCTAACAGCAATACGCAGGATGTATTCTACTGAAATGCTAAAAAAGAAATAAGTACGGTTAAATATTTCACCTTTTGAGATAAAAATAGCAGAGAAACGATTCTATTTAAATTCCACTTACAAATGATTGGTGTTCTTCTATAGTTTATATAAAGATAATTATTACTACCGCTCGCATACCATAAGCTTCCCATAGTGGGGCCTCTTTCTTCCACCAACTTGTCACACGTGTAGAAAATCAGAACCGTTCAAACATTCAGTCCACGTTGAAGATCACTTTCCAAAAAACAAAGACGATTAAATGATCATGTGGGCCACACAATGTAAATCAATGGAAGACCAACGATCTGAACCCAACTTCCAGCTTGGCCCACCTCGTAAATATTTTGCTTGATTTTATTACTGTGCAATACCCACAATGCCACTGACCTTTTGCACGGATCGGATGCATTGAGCATTTGACGCGGTAGGGAAAAACAGTTGCAGTATGATATGGCGATAGTAGTAAGGGTTGTATCTGATCGTTTATGTTTTATTGATTAACTAAAAGAAGTAGAGAGCAAATATCTGGATTTTTTTAATTAATGGGATATATTTAGCTCCTCTTTCCAAAGCTGCTTTTGAAAGATGATGATTCGAAGGAGCGAAAGCTGCAGCTGCAGCTGTTTCAAAATGTCTTACATGCAAGTTTAATCCCACTTGTTTCACAAGTGGGCCATTATTTAATCCGGGGCCCACGTGGTTTCCCTTTCGCTCGCTTTCTTATCTTGTCTGCACTAGAAAAGTGGATGTCAAGTTGCCATCACGCCCGTTCATGTTGTGGCACGTGGTCTTTGATGATCTGGAGGGTTCATCTCGTTTTGGTAGTTACACAGGTTGTCCATCTCTTCACATGGGTTCGCTGGGAAGACGGTCCACATTCGACTGGCCAAAAGTGGCCAATCTACAAGGGATGTATGAAGGTCCGGATGTTGTAGCCCATTACCCCCATCTTCAGTGGTCACGTAGCCAAACTCGTCTCATCATGGTAAAATAAGACTAGATTCTCTAAAACATCTCAGTCCGGTGGGTCCCGTGTGTTGTGTGTTTGACATCCATTCCGTCTATCAGTTGCATCTCTCGTTGTTAGCTTTAGGGAACAAAAATCAGCCCAATCACCAATTACGGTGGGCCACACTATAGGGGAAATTTGGGAGTGACGCCAACCATAAGTCTGCGTGGGGCTCGCCGTGGTGTGTGTATTTCATCTAACCGGTTCATCAGCTGTATCTCACTAGAAAGAATAGATAGTCCAAAAATCAGCCTGACCCAGAAATCAGGTTGGCCTGGCTGCTGGAACTTTGGTTCTTGGAGTGCCCATTGTGTGGCCCATCTGAATCTTGGATCGTGATGATTTTCTGGATGTACAGTGAACAAGAGATGGCTCACCTGATGGACGGAATAGATGTCATACGTAGGACACTGTAAGTGCTGCAGTGAACGCAGTGTTTTACCAGCCGCATACAACAGGTGTTCCTTGTAGGGCTGAAAGTCGGTCGGGTTGGGTCGGGATGGTGCTCAACTCTAACCCAACCCATGGTTCCTATACCTCAACCCTAACCCAATCCAACCCAACCTCGGGTTGGGAATTCTCAACCCAAGCCCAACCCAAGCAAGCTCGAACGAGTTGATCAGATTGGTGGGTTGTACACGTGCTAATATTTTTGTTATTACATTAGTTTATTATATTTCAATATAGGACTTATTTTTTATATCTATGATTTTATAAATTATATATGTAATTATTCATCGTAAAGAACTTCATTAAAATTTTATTAAAAAAAAAAAAAAAAACAAAGCAACTAAAATATAAGACAACTATTCCTTTAAAAGTCATGTAGCATAGCATGCAATCTATTTGGGAGAGAAAAATCCGGCATATCTTGTTAGCTTTAGTCATTGGAAATGATGTGGACAAATGAGACCCGACATCACTAGTGCACCTTCGACACAAACGATCCACACTCAATTATAATTTATAACTTAATATATTGATCGGGTTCAGGTTGTGTTGGGCAACCTGAGACCTCAACCCGAGCCCGACCCAAGTTTTATCAGGTTGGTGTTTGTATAGCCCAAGCTTGACATCGGACCCGATACATCCTGCCCGAGCTCAACCCAATGTCGAGTCGGTCATGAGTCGGTCGGGTTCAACCCGACCAACTTTCAGGCCTAGCTCCTTGTAATTGGACCACATGCATAGTTGTAAACAAGGTCAGCTAGAATATAAGGGGATGTATTGAAAAAGATACATCGGGCTCTAGCGGTTGGATCTGAGTTCTTTTAAATGATCCAAAGTAAACCTAAGGTTGAGTAGACCGTACAGTTCCAAAGCCAAAAAGTCAAATAATCAAAGAGTTGTAATTATTCCAATCACAGAGTTGTGATATTTTGTATAACGCCAGCACCATAGAAGTGTATTCTAAAGTAATGAAGACCAATGATCGAGTGAATGACATTAAAACCAGACCAATCAATGCAAGAGGCTATTTCCATGGTTAGATCACGACCTGATGGTGGTGACAGTTGGGTCGGTCCTATCAATGGGCAGTGGGGTCCACACATACACAAAAGTCGTAAAAAAATGTTCTATGTATGCCAAGGAGAAGGACCATGTCCTTGTCATTCTACAAGGAAGAATAAAAAGAACCTCTTTTGTAATGGCTTTTCCATCTCTGTGATGGATGGTACAGTCCTTATCCTTTAATTGGCAACTAGTCCGGTCCAGCGGTGTCCACTAAAATTTTAGTGGCTGTAAGTCGTAGATCGGATTTCTTCTTTGTTGGGACCATGTTAATTAGTTACAAATGAAAGATTTGTGGACAGGTCAGATCGGTTACAAATGAAAGAGTTGGGGACAGGTCAGATCGGTTACGAATGAAAGATTTGTGGAGAGTTCAGATCGGTTGCAAATGAAAGATTTGTGGGGTTGATACATCTGCTAACGTTTATGGCTACTATATTTTCTTTCTTAACCACCAATCTGTTGGGCAACAATTGAAGCGCTGTATCAATGGTTTAGATCACCCAACTCTTGGCCCCATGTTTGTAAGGCATGGGTGAACCAGGCAAACGAACGGCCAGGGTTCCCTCAGCATTTTGCCTATTATCTCAAGCTGTTGGTGAGCCATGCTATCGATAGGTCAGACCATATGATAACCAGGCTAAAAAATAATGATGTTCCACTAATCAGTTCCACCCCTCCATCCGAAAAAAATAAAAACATAAAAAGTGGTTGTTAAGTTAGCATACACGCCACTGTAGGTGATCAGTTGTCCTGTCCCTCTTTTAACATACTGCTTGCTTCTCCCAAAAACTATTGGGAAGAATGACTACTGGGCTATGCAAAGTCCCTATAACCCTTGTCAAGAACATAAGAGCAGAGCATTATAATTGGGCAATCTCAACATAAGAGGAAATTACCCAGTCACAAATCTCACACAGCAACATGGGCAGAAAATTAGAAAGAAATTAAAAATAAAATAAAAATACACACACACACACTTTGCAACAACTCCTGATGATGAGCTTCAACGGCGTAACTACAAAGTGCCCATGCCTCCATGCTTGTATACATGCTTCAGAGAAGACCCCTCCGCCGTTTGTAGTCGCCAACTGTTAGAGTTAATGCATGTCGCCTCCCATCATTCTCTGGCACCCGGAAACCTATGGCTGCCTCTATCTTCTGTTTCCGTGCCATGAAACCCAAATGCGCCCCCTGCGGACCCCCAAACTTCTGCAACCCCGCCAATGATATTGGCAGCTCAAAGTCATGCAATGTGTTGGACTCTGTCCCTTGGTCGACAGGAGCACTGGTGTCCACCAACTTCCCCGCACCGGCAGCTGCTTCCAGAGCAGCCACAGTCGCAGCTTCTCCAGCCCCCACTACAATACCAGAGCCGGGGCCTGTCGTGGCTCCCTCATCCCCATTGGCTGCTCCACCAGGCTTCGACACATAGTAGTTCCTAGATCTCGTCCATCTCCTCGAGAAAGGGTCATATCCTGCCTCTCCGGCTTTCAGGCTTGTGTTCACCGGCTTCAACTCTGATGCATTCTTGAAGTTTTCGGCTCGGTTCCTCCTGTTCATCTCGGCCAGCCTCACGGCCTTGGCATCCTTCTCCTTTACCTGGCGGGACATGGCTTCTAGCTCCTGCAGCCTGGCCCGGATCCTCTCCACCTCCGCATCATCCCGCCGGCTCTCTGCCACCTCCATCTCCTTCCTCAGGCGGTTCTTCTCAGCTGCCACATTCAATGGCCTCGATGAGGCTGATTTCTTCTCCTGCAACATCTGCTTCACGGTGGCTGCTGAGTAGACAAAAACATTGGTCTTCTGTATGGCCTCCTTCTTGTCCATGATATCCTGCAGACTGGGCATCCGTGCGCCAGAGCGCTCTATCTCCCTGATCCACTCTTTAAACTCTGTCTCTGTAGGGGCCGAGTCGGAGACCCTGGCCATCTGCCACCTCGCGGCCGAGCTCTCATTGCCCCAAATGCAGTTCAAGTACTTGTGGGTGGTCCGGCCCTCCAGCTTATACTGTCGGTCTGGATCCGACGCATCTACATTCCGGACCATACAGAGCCTATAGATGCTCACCTTATCCCTAGACATCCCGATCCCGACTCTCACAAAGCAGCCAACGATCAGCTCTTCAAAGAAGGGTTCCATGAACCACTTTGCCAGCTTCGACCTCCGGATTGTGACGTCTTTGATATCCTCATAAGTCAGCTTCTCCTCTTCAGACCTCAGCGCTTCATCATCGCTCTCTGGCATCCCTCCACCAGATGCAGACTCCTCATCGCTGCTATCGCTCCTGCTACTCTCACTTCTGCTCGAGTCACTGATCATGCTTGCTGCAGTCATGGACTTCCGCCTGACAGGTGAAGATTCCCTGCCACCAGCTCCAGTAGATGCAACCCTCAGTCTACGTTGACCCTCCGAACCTTGCTGTTTCAACCGCTTCGCACGCAGCTCGTTCAGCGCATCCTTCGCGGCTGTTTTGTTAAACTTGTTAATGGATGAGCGCCCACGGGCTGGCAGTGGAGGGGGGGACTCTTTCCTCGGTCGTGTCTTCTTCTCACTTTGAGATGACGCCCTTACTTTTTTCTTCAACTGAGAATCATTTTTCTTGTCTGCCCGCTCTGATAGGATCATCTCCCGATCAAGCTCGGACATCTTTGCAAGTGCTTCCCTGTCTGCATCGTCTTTGTAAAGGTCGCTCCCAATAGAGGATGCACTATCTGAATCATCGCCGCTGCCACCCCCATGATCATCATCGTCATCTCCATGGCTACCCATATCATCATCGTTTTCCATGGGATCAAGCCTCTTCTTCAGAGGGACCTGGGATCCAGAAGGTTTTCGGGCTTTATAACCTGGGTCATCTGAGTCATCGTCCTTTGAATCACTCCCATAATCAGAATATGAACCTTCCCGTCGCCTTTTTGACTGGGGACGAGAGGGTTGTTTCCTCCCAGATGTGCCAGTTCTCCCAGCAGCTTCCAGGAGCAAGTTTTCTAAATCTGCCATGATCTTCTTTCTCTTTCTACACCAGGAACAGTGATTGTCTCTTGAATGACCTGCAACATTATCATTAACCAAGTTCAGTAGAGATCAAACAACAGAAATCAAGTAGCTCAAATGGAAAAGGAAAAAAAAAACAGTATGTTATGAGAATTAGGTACTTGCAAAAGGCTTGTATCAAATATGAAAGACTGGAAAATATGCATGCCCTCCACACTCAGAAACGGCGTGCACTGCACAAGGCCCTTTAAGAAAGTGACCAAGGTCAATGATGCCTTAAATCCTTCATTTCTTGGATAAAATACATTTCATAACAAAAGGAAACAGAAAAATGAAATCAGTGAAGAAAACAAGTGACGAACATGAGCTTGACCCTTAGAGGCTCGTTCATGAAGTTCACCCCTTCTACTCCTTCATGTGGTGATCCAGACCATTGATCTAGCAGGTCCTATCATAAAATGGCCTACATGCAAACTTCAGTGCTGATTACAGATCATATTCGTCCATGCATGTGCTGAAGTTTTGGACAGGTATTTCTCATTCCCCTTTGTATGGACAGTGAGGACTCTGATCAGTGAAAATATTTTCAATGTGGCCCATCTACAGTGTACCTTTTAGATGAAGGTCTGGAACATCACATGGTGGGGCAGAAGGGACCTGGCATTACTCAAATTAATGAAGTTGTTGAAGGGATTTGAAATCAGTCCTACTTGGTGACTAGCCTAGTTTGACAAAGACATGTCATATGCAGGAGCCTGGCCAGCTTTCATTTTTTGAATAACGCAGCAAGATTTTATTGAGAAAAGGAGAAAACAACTCAAGCAGGGTGCAACCTACACCTGACTTAGACACCAAAAAGACTAAAACCACAGGTCATTGATTAAATGAATTATTTAATCAAAAGCGAGGAAGAAAACTAAACATAAGACAAAGCAGGATACAGGCCTGCAGAAAAAAAGCTACAGCCTACTAGGGTAAAAGAAAGCTATGAATTCCAATCAAAGAACTGCCATTCTGCCAGAACATCACTACTAGCCCATTCACCCATACTAGCCTTGATGCGATTGAACAGACCCATGACTGAAATTTGCTCATCCTTGAAGATCCAACTGTTCCTCTCTTTCCATACTTCCAAGCAGAGAGCTAGAGGAAAGATTCTCCACATAATCCTCATGCTACCCGAAAGCGATCCGCTGTCCCACCTAAAGAATACCTCTCCAAGGGTGGTGCAACTCATCGCCCATTGGATTCTAAATTGCCTAATGAAGTTGCCCCAATGGATCGTTGCAACATTACAGTGGATAAATAGACGATGAACAGATTCCTCGTCGCATTTACACATAACACATCCATTCAGCCTTTGAAAACCCCTGCTTTTGAAGACCATTGATTGTGACAATCTTATCCTTAACTGCTGTCCATATGAAAGCAGCCGCTCAAAGGAGGGACTTTTGCTTCGAAGACAGGGGCGGGGGGATGCATTCTAAGGCTGTCGCAATTCAAATAAAGATTTGACTGAAAAATTGCCTGAAGCATTCCATTTCTTCTTCAGATGGTGGATGGTAATAAGATCACTGGATGAAGGAACTGGAGAAGATGCTGAAAGCCCCTAACTTTGTCATCTTTCAGATTACATCTAAAAATCAAAATTCACACCTGACTTCCTCCTATATGGTCCACAACCTAGTTAACCATGGCGTCTCGATTTTTCAGAACATGATAGAAACTGGGATAAACATCAGCAAAATCTGTCACCCAACCAAATGCCCACCTCGCCACAAGATGTGGATAAATCACCCACTCCAAGACGCCTTTCAACACGCTGGAATTTGATTGCCTGTTTAACAATCTGAGGTCCAACCATTGTTTGGAAAACCATAACTTTCGCTGATGACCCTTCTCCAGAGTGCATCCTTCTTCAATCCAAGCCTCTGCCAAGAAAATCCACCTCCATGGAGTCAGAAGACATTTTCTCATGGAATGGGATACGAAATCTAGGAAGGGTTTTTTCTTGCAAGTGTACCATAACTCTGCAAGCGAGATTCAGGATGATCTCCCCAGGACACCTGTCCTTGTTGGCAGATGGGTAGTTGATATACGAAAACACTCCAGCTTTACGTCTACTCAATCTTACCTTAGTAGGTAGGGATGAGCTGGTTGGTACTGCTACTTCACCACACAAGCTGCCCATGTGGGATTTGCCAGACCTCGAACAACTATTCCAAACCTGCTGATTGGACCAGTTAGACCCAAGTCATCTTCTTCTCCGATCAGCTGCCTACCATTTCCGGCAATCAGCTTGCAAGCTCTTCCTCATCTTGATCTAACTCTTCTACAGCCCAAACCTCGAAAGTTGAATCTCCTACTCTAACTGAGATCTTCTCCTCCATTTCCACCTTAGCTTTGGAGTAAATCTTCACCTTCGCAACTCAATTAGACTCTCCATAACATTGAGGGGATCTACTTCATGCATTTCACATAGCAATCCCCAATCTCCAAAAATGTTTCTAGAACTACATATGAAGAGGAATGCCGTATAACCTAACCCAAATGACCTACCATCCTTCGATATAGTTTGAACATTGCAGAATGGCTCTAAGACTTTCTACATACTTTCATCCGTTTCTCCAAACCTCAGAGATTGATGGTGATGAGAACTTGAAGAGGACTTGATTCTCATGCAGCTTAAGGATTTTCGTTAAAGCCTTGCAGGGAGAAGTCAACTGAAGCCCAACTTCTGAGATCCTCAAGCAGCCGGTCCTCCACATGGTAGGCTATAATGTCAACCAACACTGCTTTCAAAAGGGATATCTTGTCTTCCACTACTGAAGACTCCATAAAAACAATATCACCTTTGACGTTCCTCATAGCTCTTCTAAAGATGACTAGCTGGGAGCCAATGAGGGCATCCTTGAAACAACGCTTCACATTCAAGGGGGCATTGTCGTGGCACCAAAGATCTCTAGCTTTTGGAGAGGGCAGAGCAGCATAGGACTGGCATCTGACTTCACCTCTGAACTTGTCGGCACTTTTACAAGCTCAACCCAATATGCCCCATGAATTCCACTCCATTTGACATTCTGATGGCGTTAATGGCGTCCCTCCTCTTAAAGCAGAGGAAAACAATTCCTCTTGGTCTTTTGGAATCCCTACTATCTGGAACAAAAACATCAGCCACTTGCCCAGATCATTCAAAGAATGACTTAATGTCTATTGCCCTTATAAAGAATGGTTAAGTTGGAGATAAACAGAGAAATCAGATCTCCTAAGCTAGCTAGCTTTCGATTCTTACTCTTTACTTCCCACCATCCTCACTTCATAGATAGGAGCGAAGGTTGATGACATAACATTGGGGAATGTTCAGGAAAATGGTGGATTTTCTCAGTAAATGTAACCCAAAACTAGGGCCAGCTTTCACCCCTGTAAAACTTAGCTAACAACCAGCTGATGTACCTAGTATTGGGAAGATGACAACAAATGACAGTCCACGCTCCACACCACTAAATGCAACTTCTTGTTAAATCTGCACAACCGGGTGAATAACAGCCCTCAAGCATTTTTATTTATTTATTTATTTGTGGGGGGGGGGGGGGGGGGGGGTGATTATGGCAGGGTGTCCCCGACCCTTGTGAAGGCAAGACTATTCCCTGCGGATGCACGCAATCACCTGCAAACCACGTGCATCGGGTAAAGCACGGAGAGGGGAATCGAAACCGTGTCTGTGGGGAACAAACCCACAAGGCTTGCACCAAGGATCGGCATTGGGCCAATACCTTTTTCCTAATGGTTACGGATGAGTTGATGAGGGATTTGCAGGAAGAGATCCAATGGTCTATGTTGTTTCTAAATGGCATAATTTTGATTGACAAGATGAGGGAGCGCATAAACACAAAACTAGATTTATGGACAGGTGCTTTAGAATCTATAGGATTTTAAATTAACCAGACTAAAAAATTTATAAGGAATGTAATTTCAGTAACAATAGGAGTTAGAATGAGGAATTAGTTAAGATTGTTAACCAAGAAGTTTTCCAAAATGACCACTTTCAATATCTTGGGTCAATAATACATGAGAGTGGACAGATTGAAAATGATGTTGCTCATAGAACTCAAGTGGGTTGGAAGAAATGGAGATGTGCCTCTATAGTTTTATGTGATTGCCATGGATCACTCAAACTGAAAGGGAAATTTTATAGGATAGCCATAAGAATAGACATGCTATATGGGATGTTTGGCAGTTAAGGACCATTCATAGAATGAGTGTGGCTGAAATGACTCTGAGGATGTTGGGATAGATGAGCAGCAAGACAAGGATAGAATTAGAAATGAAAACAATCGCAGGAACTTAAGAGTAGCACCAATAGGTAATAAGATGAGGGAAAGTAGACTAAGATGGTTCGGCCATGTGCAACAAATACCACGAACTGCATCAGTTAGAACATAAGAGTGAGTTGGTATGGTCTAACCAAGGTCATGGCCCTAGATAGAGTGGAATTGCATAAAGGGATTCATGTAGTTGATCCCAATTAGTCTGGATATGGCTTAGATGATGATGATAATGGATTGGTTGATGAACACATAAAAGGAAAGTGCCTCTAACAACTATCACAATATTGGATTATAAATGGGATTAAATATCTTCATGGAACCATTCATGTGACAAAACTAAAGTTCACACATGCCAAAACCATTTTATGCATTTGACTATTTCTATGTAAATCATATGTGGCAACTATTACTATGGAAATCATTGTGAAAAATATCGCTGAGATTTTCAAAATCTCATGATATTTTCACACACACACACACACACACACACACACACACACAAAAAAAAAAAAAATAAATAAATAAAAATAAAAAATCATCAAAAAAATATCATTTTGAGAATATCATGAGACTTTCAAAATCTAAACAGCTCAATTTTTTGCAATTTTATTGCGAAACTATTGCAATTTTAACACGTGAAATATTTAGAAGTTCAAATCATTCATGTATACCTATATATTTAAATTTTTATAATTATTTATTAGTTTATAATAAACAATTTTTAATATTTTATTTTCAGCAAGATTTTTCCAATAATATCGTGAGAAAAAATTGTTGGAGGAAAAGGATACATGTAGCAAAACCCATTCAATTGGCATAAGGCTTAGATGATGATGAATGTGAGAAAAATGTCAATCTGAAAAATCTCCAGAGAAATCCCTGGCTGAGAAATTGTCAAGAATGAGATCTGTCACTATGATAGACATTAGCAATAGACCTTCAATTCTCATGAAAAAACTAACCCTCCAGCAGAACATGCAAAGTAATGAAGCCAATCTTCTCAAAAGGAAGGTCTAATCATGGATCATAGTTGCATGAGATGGAAGGAGGCGTGGATTTGGGTGTGGGAATAACTGGTGGCTTTTTCATAGATAATGGTTAGCATGTATTAGTTAAAAAGAAGGTACAACTACAATCCATCAAGACAATGTGTAAGAGTCCCCTGTACGAAGAATCGGCAATACAATTGGCCTCTCTGGGCACTTGTATTAAAGGAAATAGTCATGGCTCTGATCCACAACTTTTAAGGGATTTAGGATGAAAGCTAGCTTCCATGGTGGTGTGCATTTCCTTGATGTTCATGTGATTGTTGAAGAAAAGTCCCCTACCATGACTAGTGTATCACCTACCCAACTCGCAAAAATATCCACCCGAACCACAATGGCTAGACGCTCTGCCCGGTTTGAGTCACCAACTGATGGTTGCAACTTGCAAAGGAACAGAAGCGCTACGGAGGCATATGTAAAATCATACTAACTAATTCAACACGTGATCTAATTCACCAATAGATAGCGACTATTAAATAATCAAATTCACAGAAATTTAATAAATTGAGACCCAAGAAGAGGTGGTCCCAATTCCAACAAGTTTGGCCACAAGTTATAGTCCACCCAGCAGATAACTTCCAACCTATTAAGTGCATGCGACATCCAACCCTTCCAAAAGATTGGTCCTAACATGAAGATTTCCCTAGTGGAAGTATCAGCCCCGTCTACTCATCAGGTGGACCACACAGAAAATTTTCAAGATATTGACAAATAGCAAAATACAATTTGGTCCAGTCTACGAATGGATGTGGCTGATTTTTCAAAAGGTAATCCTCATGACGAGGCCAACCTATCGGACAGGTTGGATGCAGCACGCACTATGGAGCCCGGAGTGAAAAGCAAAGACTCTCCCACATCAAATGACGATTTTACCCTTTCTCATTCTACGCCTGCACATGGGTTGCAGGAGGGATTCTTGCAAATCCGCATCCCCATCAAACGTCCATAAATCTCACCTTTTGTAGATATTTGGAGAATCTACAACTTTGTTATATATATATATATATATATATATATATATATATATATATATATATATATATATATATATATATTTCTACAATTAGGGCATTACAGAGGCATATCTATAGAACTGACTCTCTGATGAGTTGTCGATTAAAACCTGCAGCTATTTCCATTGCCCTTTAAGTCAACCTTTTGAACAGCACGACTTCATTGATGGCTTGAAGAAAGGGGCAAGACTTCACCACCATGTTTTAGGTGGCAGTGACCCATCCACCCTTCAGGCAGCAAATGTGATGCAGGAGGATCCGAGTCGGATGATGCTGAGTTGTCAGATGGCACGTTGATGGCACTGAGATACCTTGAGTTGGCAGATCAGCGCAAAGATGGCAGGTGATCGTGATCTTTTTATCTTATTTTTTTCCTTTTATGGTAATATTTCATTTATCATTTAGGAAGTGATTCTGAATCCGATTTGAGGCAGATTTTTGACAGATTATTTCTTTTATTACGTATTTCATTTTGGCATGATTATTGGGATTTTGCTTTTTTTTTTGGTAAAATCCTGATAAGGACGATTTTTAGCTATACAGCCCGGCTTGTGAGCTGATTTTTGGACATTCTTTTGATTTCATGATATTGAATTGAACATCAGAGGAGCATCTCTGTGTTTTTTTGGGCGATTCTCGTGTTCTTCACTGTGAATTATTGTTGAAACTAGCCTACAGAACAATCATTATTCTGTCCGGCGTCAGTTGGTATCAAAGCTTCAGCATCTTCCTGGGGTGAGATCTTATCAGTTTCAATGGCTGGAGGTCGTTGTCGTGGTCGTCGTGGGCAGGTTTCGAACGAGGAAGTTCCGCACCGTTATCGTAGCGTTCAGGATGTGATGATTGAGGATTTGCAAATGCAAGTCGCAGAGTTAACCCAGCGTCTAACGACGCAGGATTTCGGTGATCGTGAGAGGAAGATAATGATTCCGATTCCAGTTTCGAAAACCCGTATCGCAATCGTGCTCAATTCTGGGAACACCGTGTTCGGGAGGATCGACAAGGAGACCTCAGTTTCAGAGTGGACCTGCTCGAGTTTTCTGGTACGCTACAAGCTGAGGGATTCATCGATTGGTTGAATGAAGTAGAGCGTATTTTTTATTATAAGGAAGTCCCACATCGTGTCAGAGTGAAACTGGTCGCTATCAAACTCAAAGGCAGAGCATCTGCGTGGTGGGAGCAGTTGAGGCGATTACGAGAGAGGCAGAGCAAAGCCAAGATCACTGATTGGGAGAGGATGAAGAAGAAGATGAAGGGTCACTTCCTTCCTTTTGGCTACACTCAAACTTTGTTTCAGTGACTTCATTCGTTGAGGCAAGGCAGGAGATTGGTTGATGATTACACGGAAGAGTTCTATCAATTGATAGCCCGGAATGATTTATCTGAGACGGAAGAGCAGGTGGTGGCGCGGTATTTGGGGGGATTACAACAGCCCCTGCAGGATGTCCTCAGCCTTCACTCGCTGTGGACCGTCTCTGAAGCATACCAGCGTGCAATTACTGTGGAAAAACAGCAAAACAGGAAGCCAGTGATCAGAAGCGATCAAAGCAGTCGGCCAGTTCGCCCTCAAGAATCCCGTCCTACCCAACAGCAACAGCAAGGTAATTCTAACTCTAATATTAGATGTTTCAGATGTGGTGAACAGGGACATAGAGCGACTGAGTGCAGGAAGTCTGCCAGTCAGAAGGGCAAAATCTCCTGATTGAGGAAGACATGGTAGACGAAACTGAGGAGGTTGGAGAGCCTGTATATGACGATGATGAAGATGGAGATGTGTTGTATGGAGATGGCCATGAGACTTTGGCCGTTCACAAGAGCCTACTGACTCCCAAGGGAGATTCAGGGGACGATTGGTTGAGGACCAATATTTTCCACACGACCTGTACAGTTGCAGATAAAGTTTGAAAGATGATCATTGACAGTGGCAGTTGTGAGAACGTAGTGTCTGAAGAGGCTGTCCAAAAATTGCAGTTGAAAACAGATCGTCATCCCAAGCCATACAAATTGTCATGGCTGAGTAAAGGCAGTGAGGTAAAAGTAGATAGGCGATGCTTAGTGTCTTTTTCGATCGGCAGGAAATATTTTGATAATGCTTGGTGTGATGTTGTGTCTATGGATGCTTGTCATGTATTATTAGGCAGACCTTGGCAGTTTGATCGTAGTGTTGTTCATGATGGGCGGAAAAATACATATTCCCTTAGCATCAAAGGGAAGAAGATTGTGTTGACGCCTCGTCGGGAAAGAACCACTCCTACCCCGGTAGCCAATAATACTAACTTGCTTTCTATGTCCAAGTTTTTAGTTGAGATTGAGCGTGGAGACCTGGTCTATGCTCTGCTGCCTTGTGTGAATAGTGCAGCCGACGTGAACCCAGATTTACTGGCAGATGTGCAACAGCTACTAGCAGAGTTTTCTGACCTGATGCCAGAGGATCTTCCTCCTGGGCTGCCGCCATGAGGGATATTCAGCATCAGATCGACCTTGTTCCATGGTCGAGTTTGCCTAATCGACCGGCCTACCGCCTCAGTCCTAAGGAATCTGAAGAGTTGCAGCGACAGGTGGTAGAGTTGTTGGAGAGGGGCTACATCCGTGAGAGCATGAGCCCATGTGCAGTCCCTGCCCTGCTGGTGCCAAAGAAAGATGGATCTTGGCGTATATGTGTTGACAGCAGAGCAATCAACAGGATTACAGTGAAATACAGATTTCCAATTCCCCGCCTGGATGATATGTTAGATCAGTTGTCCGATTCTAAGGTTTTCTCAAAAATTGACCTTAAAAGCAGATACCACTAGATCAGAATAAGGTTTGGAGATGAGTGGAAGACAGCGTTTAAGACGCAACATGGATTGTATGAGTTGAGGGTCATGCCTTTTGGGCTATCCAATGCGCCCAATACATTTATGAGATTTATGCATCAGCTTTTACGGCCTTTTATGGGAAAATTCATTGTAGTTTACTTCGACGATATCCTCATTTATAGCCCCGCATGGGTGTCACACTTTGAGCACCTCCGTGCTGTTTTTAATATGCTGAGGACGGAGTGCCTATTTGTCAATCAGAAGAAGTATTCTTTCTTCACTACTTTTGTAACCTTTCTTGGTTTTGTTGTATCTACTGATAGTGTTCATGCAGATCAATCAAAGATAAATGCGGTCTTGGAGTGGCCCAAACCAAAGACCTTGCACGATGTCAAAAGTTTCCATGGATTGGCGTCCTTCTACCGCCGGTTCATCAGAAACTACAACACCCTGATTGCCCCTATCACAGAGTGCCTCAAGGGACGTGATTTCCAGTGGCCTGAGGAGGCAAAGGCCAGTTTTCAACTGGTCAAGCAAAAGATGACAGAGGCACCAGTTTTGGCACTTCCTGATTTTGAAAAGGTGTTTGAGGTAAATTGTGATGCATCTGGGGTTGGCATTGGTGGTGTTTTGAGTCAGGAGGGGCGCCCCATAGCTTTTTTCAGCGATAAGCTATCGGGATCAAAGAAGAATTATTCCACCTATGAACTGGAGTTTTATGCTATAGTTCAGTCCTTGAAGCATTGGCGTCACTACCTCATACAGAGGGAGTTCATTCTTATCACTGACCATGAGGCCCTGAAGTACATCAATGGCCAACACAAGCTGAGCAGACGGCATGCCAAGTGGGTGGCATACTTGCAGGAGTTCACGTTTGCGCTGAGGCACCAAGCAGGGAGTCTGAATCGTGTTGCAGATGCACTGAGCCGTCGTACGTTACTCCTCACCACCATGAGCACCAGAGTTGCAGGATTTGAGGCTTTCACTGATATATATGCAATAGATCCTTCCTTCGGGAGGATAATACAGGAGGTAATTGATGGTCAACGTCATGATTTTATTTTGCATAATGGTTGTCTGTTTCGTGGATTACAGTTGTGCATTCCAGATTGTTCCCTAAGGCAGCAGATTATTAGTGAACTTCATAACGAGGGTCACTTTGGGAGAGATAAGACGTTGGCCCTGATCTCTTCTGACTATTATTGGCCCAAATTGGCCAGTGACGTGGCTCATTATGTGGAGCGTTGTTATGTGTGTCAGCGGTTCAAGGGAGTTCTCACTAATGCGGGCCTGTACACTCCTTTACCTGTTCCTGAGGCCCCTTGGTTCGATATCAGTATGGACTTTGTGTTGGGCTTACCCCGTACTCAACGGGCCTTGGATTCTATTTTGCTTGTGGTTGACAGGTTTTCCAAGATGGCCCATTTTGTAGCTTGCAGGAGAATGATGGATGCTGCCCGGATCGCCCATCTCTACTTCAGGGAGATTGTGCGTTTACATGGTGTTCCTCAATCAATCACTTTAGATCGTGACACCAAGTTCATGAATCATTTCTGGAGGAGTTTATGGGAGAAACTGGGGACAGTTGAATTTCAGCAGTGCCTACCACCCCCAGACAGATGGTCAGACCGAGGTTGCGAACCGGAGTTTGGGCAACCTTTTGAGGTGTTTGGCAGGAACTAAACCAAAGTTGTGGGATTTGGTGTTAGCTCAAGCAGAATTTTCCTATATCAGATCGAAGAACAGAACCATAGGAATAAGCCCATTTGAGATTGTCTATGGTCAGAATCCATCTGAGGTGCTGGACTTAGCCCCTATTCCATGTGTAGGTCGTTTGAGTCCTAAGGCAGATGAGATGGCAGAACATCTTCGGGGCATCCGTGAGCAGGTGAAACTGGCCATTCACGAGAGCAATGCCAAGTACAAGGTTCGGGCCGACAGTCATCGTCGTCAGGTACTTTTTGATGTTGGTGATTTTGTTTGGGCGGTATTAACTCGTGATCGTTTTCCTGTTGGAGAGTATAACAAGCTTAAGGAGCCAAAGATTGGACCTTGTGAAATACTACAGAAGATCAATGATAACGCCTATAGGCTGCGCCTCCCTAGTCATTTGAGGACTTCTAATGTCTTTAATGTGAAACACCTGAGTCGTTGTTTCGTGGACTCCGATGATGCTACTGTGAACTCGAGGACGAGTTCTTTCCAACCCGGGGTGACTGATGCAGGAGGATCCGAGTCGGATGATGCTGAGTTGTCAGATGGCACGTTAATGGCGCTGAGATACCTTGAGTTGACAGATCAAAGATGGCAGGTGATCGTGATCTTTTTATCTTATTTTTTCCTTTTATGGTAATATTTCATTTATCGTTTAGGAAGTGATTCTGAATCCGATTTGAGGCAGATTTTTGACAGATTATTTCTTTTATTACGTATTTCATTTTGGCATGATTATTGGGATTTTGCTATTTTTTTGGTAAAATCCTGATAAGGACTATTTTTAGCTATACAGCCCGGCTTGTGGGCTGATTTTTGGACATTCTTTTGATTTGATGATATGGAATTGAACATCAGAGGAGCATCTCTGTGTTTTTTGGGCGATTCTCTTGTGTTCTTCACTGTGAATTATCTGTGAAACTAGCCTACAGAACAATCGTTATTCTGTCCGGCGTCAAAATGTCAATCCAGACCATCCAAACATGGAACCCATCGTGGATATTGCAAATTCAGTGAGTAAAATCTAGCGCTTAAGATCGACCTATGATGTGATTTTCGGGCTATGCTCCATCCAAAAACGGTGCTCGCGATTTAAGTGAAGGTTTCCACGCATCTAAGTCATTCAAAAGAAGAATTAGAAGAAGAAGAGGAACAAGATTCATACCGTGTCAGACTCCGGCGTAGATGTCAGATCGTTGCCGGATTGCCAACGGAGGAGATGCCGTAGTAGGGAATGGAAGAAGAGAAGAAACCAAGAGCAACCCTAACTCCTCAGTCCTCTCCTTTTTCGAATGGATTTTGGTCGAATACATCCCGACCTATTATAATAGAACCGCGCTAAGTACCGCGCGCGCCGAGAGTCACGTGGGTAGAACTTTGATGAGATCCACCCCGTCCATCAAGTAGGCTGCATCACGTTCACCTTCGAACCATAAAGTCGTTACCATGCAGAAGTCAGGTAGGGGAAACGGATTGGCTACTCCCCCTGCCACCAGCCCGGTGGCTGATGGTCGGTGCTCTTTGGGCCCACCATGATGTATGTGTTTCATCCACTCCGTTCATCCTAAGGCCCACTGTACTTTTTACTTGACATCCAATCTGTTGATTAGATCATACAGACCCATATGAAGGGAATAAACAAAGATCAGCTTGATCCGAAACTTTTATGGCCCTAAAAAGATTTTAATGGTCCACGTTTATTCAACACTGTTTCATGTAACGTGGTACACTTGACATTGGGATATACCTACGTTTTGGTCTCATACTATGAAATGATCTAGAAAAATAGATGGATGGCATGGATGAAACACATACATCATGGTGGGGCCCACAAATCACCGACCACCAGCCATTGGCTGGTGGCAAGGGGGCGTACCCAATCCGTTTCCTCAGGTAGGCCCCACTTTAGGAAAAAAAAAATGGCATGGGACGCTGACCATTAGTTTTGTTTAGGCCCACCATGGTGTTTATAAACAATCTAATCCATTCATCTGATGTGCCTCGTCAAGATGGAGGTACCATTGTGTTTATAAACAATCCAATCCATTCATCTGATGTGCCTCGTCAAGATGGAGGTACCATGGTGTTTATAAACAATCCAATCCATTCATCTGATGTGCCTCGTCAAGATGGAGGTACCATGGTGTTTATAAACAATCCAATCCATTCATCTGATGTGCCTCGTCAAGATGGAGGTAGCAGCCAAAAACCACAGTATTCAGAAACTCAAGTGGGCCATATCGCCCGAATTTAAAGTTTTTTAAGAATAATTATACGGGTGATCTACCTGAGTGTTGAATCAGCCCTATATTTTGGTTCAAGTTCAAACAAGGCCTGATACACACGATGGACAGGATGGATTTCAATCGTTCAATCCTCACTATTTTTTTATGATGAGGTTCACTTGAGCTTTAGATTGCCTTATTTTTGGCTCATTCTCTTAAATTAGCCAGCAAAACGAATAAACGGTAGAGATAAAACATATACATCATAGTGGGCCCTACAGAGTCAGGTCCAGTTACCAGGCAATCAACTGCAGAGATCTAGGGATGTGAGGTTGGGAATTCATCAATGTACCAGCTCCATTTAAATGGATGTGGGTCCAAATTTCTTACAAGATATCAAGTTGAATTAGGGGCCGACATTTGGGGTTCGGACTCCTCAACAACCTAATAACAACTTAATAAATAACTTTAATAATTAGATCAGCTCAAGTGGACCACACCATTGTTTACTGGAAACAGTGGTGATTGAACGTCCACCGTTAAAAACTTTTTGGGGGCCATCAAAGTTTTACATCGAGCTGATATTTGTGTTTCCCATTCATTCAGGTCTGTGTGACCTGATCAACAGGTTGGATGGTAAATAAACATTACGGTGGGCCCTGGGAAGGTTTCAACGGTAAGTGTCATTATCCCCCCTGTTTCTTGTGGTGTGGTCCACTTGAGCTTTGGATCTGCTTCATTTTTGGGTTCATGCCTTAAAATAAGCTGGCAAAACGGATGGAAGGCGTGGATATAAAACACATACATCAGGGTGGGCCCCACAGTGCTAGGTGGTGTTCAGGTCACCACTCAATGCGCTTCCCATGTTAGACATGGACTAAAAACAAACCTTAAATCCAACGTCCAAAAATCTTTCCTCCATCTAACAACAGCTACTCTGTATTTGGAGCCTTCAAAATGCCCGCACCCATGATCATTCCTCATCCATCTCCATCTTATCCCCATGACATCACCCATCATCATCACATACCCATCGCCATCCCATCCATCCAAAGACCCAAAAACCCCACCCACCTCTCCTTCTTTTCTCCTCTCACCAACAATCAAACCCAATCCTCTACAACATCCACACATGCCAACTTCCAAACCCTGCTTCATCGACCACCAACCTCACATGACTATGCGCATGTCATTGAATCATGCATGTGCATACATATGGCTAGACAGATTCATGCCCATGCATTCAAGACAGGCTTCCACGGACATGAGTTCTTGGAAACAAAGCTGTTGCAAATGTATGGTAGGTGTGGGTGCATTGAAAGTGCATCCCTTCTGTTTGAGAAAATGCCCTTTAGAAACATATACTCTTGGGCAGGTGCTCTGACCGTATTTTCAGACCATGGGTTGTTTGAGGAAGCGCTTCTACTGTTCAAACACACGCAGGTTGAAGGGACTGATTTTGAATTCTTCATTTTCCCTGTGGTTTTTAAGGCTTGTAGTGGTTTGGGTGATTTGGGTTTGGGGAGACAGTTACATGGATTTGTAATAAAGAGGCAGTTCGTTTCAAATGTATACGTGTGTAATGCTCTGATCGACATGTATGGGAAATGTGGGTGTTTGTCTGGTGCAAAAATGGTTTTTGAAAAGATGCCAGAAAGAGATTATGTTTCATGGAATTCTATTGTTACTGGGTGTGCAGTTAATGGGATGGTTTTTGAGGCATTGGAATTTTTAGAGAAGATGCAGTCTTTGGGTAATTTGATGCCTAATCTTGTGTCGTGGAGTGCAGCGATTGGTGGGTTTGCACAAAATGGGTATGACGAGGAAGCCATTGAGCTTTTCCGTGGAATGCTGGCAGCTGGCATTAAGCCGAATGCTCGGACATTGGCTAGTGTATTGCCAGCCTGTGCAAGACTACAAGCTCTAAGCATGGGCAAGGAAATTCATGGCTATATAATGAGGCAAGAGTATATGTCCAATGCTTTTGTTGTTAATGGATTGCTTGATATTTATCGGAGGTGTGGTGATATGGGCAATGCATTGATGATCTTTTTGAAGTTTTCAATTAGAAATAGGGTGTCTTTCAATACTATGATTGTTGGGTATTGTGAGAACGGTGAGGTGAGTAAGGCTAAGGAACTGTTTGATCAGATGGAGCTTGTTGGGATTGATAAGGATACGATTTCGTGGAATTCGATGATTTCTGGGTATGTGGATAACGGGCAGTTTGATGAGGCTCTGAAGATGTTTAGAGATATGCAGATGGAGCAAGGGGTGGAAGCTGATACTTATACCTTGGGGAGTGCTCTTACTGCTTGTGCAGACATGGCTGCTCTCAGGCAAGGGAAGGAGATACATTCGTATGCAATTGCTAGAGGACTTCAGTTGAATGCATTTGTGGGCGGTGCTCTTGTTGAGATGTATTCCAGATGCCATGATCTACCGTCTGCTCGGATGGCTTTTGATGGAATAATGGAAAGGGATTCAGCAGCATGGAATGCATTGATTTCCGGCTATGCATGCTGTAATCAAATGGAGCACATTGACAAGCTTCTTGATAAGATGAAATCAGATGGTTTGGAACCGAATATCTACACATGGAACGGAATTATAACGGGCCACATAGAGAATGGGTACACTGAATTGGCTCTGCAGCTGTTCTCTGAAATGCAATCTGCAAATTTGAAGCCCGACATATATACTGTAGGCATGGTTCTACATGCATGCTCGAGCTTGGCAACAATAGAACGGGGGAAACAACTTCATGCACATTCAATCAGACATGGGTATGAGATGAATGTCCATATCGGGGCAACCCTCGTGGATATGTATTCTAAATGTGGAAGCATCGAACATGCACGCATAGCATTTGACAGGATATCTCACCATAATTTAATTTCACGGAACACCATGCTTGCAGGATATGCCATGCATGGACGCGGGAAAGAAGGCATTGCACTATTCCATCAAATGCTGGTAGATGGAATTAGACCAGATTCTGTTACTTTCCTATCCGTTTTATCGTTGTGTGCCCACTTAGGATCGGTTGAAGAAGGTCAAGAGTACTTTGATCTGATGGCAAATTATGATGTTAAACCTACCCTCAAACACTACACATGTTTGGTCGATCTGTTGAGCCGTGCAGGCCGTCTGAGTGAAGCATACGAACTCATCAAGAAAATGCCGGTGATGCCTGATGCCGTAGTGTGGGGTTCTTTGCTTAGCGGCTGTGTTATTCATGGGAACGTTGGGTTGGGAGAAATTGCAGCAAATAGACTCATTGAATTGGATTCTAGCAATACAGGGAATTTCGTTTTGCTGGCAAACTTATATGCTTCTATGGAGAGATGGGATGATTTTTCTAAAACAAGGCAGCTAATGAAAGACAGAGGAATGCAAAAGAGCCCAGGTTGCAGTTGGATTGAGGACAAAGATCAAATTCATGTATTTCTTGCCAGTGATAGATCCCATGAACAAACATATGAAATCTATGCAGTGTTGGAGAGCTTGGCCTTGAACATGACAAATGAAGTCTATCCATTTGGGATGCATTTGAGTAGGGTCTCCAGCTGAGGGTGGACCTGCATGTCGACAGGCATGGTTGAGCTGAAAAAGGCATTGATGGCTCCTCGTTGCAATGACCATCATTCGTGCCATGATTAAGTGATTGCTACTGATCGGCGGCTCTCGTTGCCTTAAAAGGGTAGAAAATGTGTGAATGGTAAAAGGGCCTTCTACAAGTATGCCTTGGATGTGGACAACGATCATCATCATCATCATCTAAGCTTAATATCCAAATTAATGGGGGCAGCTCCATGAATCCTGTTCCACCATCTGCTCTATCAAGGACCATTTCTCTGTTAACCATAATTCATGGTATCTTTTCCTACCATCTCCACCCACGTCCCTCTCAAATGGCTATGGCATACATATATGCGTTGCTGCCATCATCTTTTCTACACCAGGTTTTGCTAGCCCACACACTTTTAAACACCGCATGCATGCTACCTGGCTGGCATGTTGTACATCTGAACATTGCATAAGGTGGCCCCAACCATGAAAATGAATATATGAAAAAAGAAAATAAATCGGGATGGTCCAATCATCAAGTGGACCGCCCATGCACAGATAAAATGGACAGTTTGAAAGACTTGCCAAAGTCCATATTCAAAACATGCATGTGGCCCATTTAATGAGTAAACAAGTCCAATTATATTGTATGGCCATCTTCCCAGTGCGAGCCGCCTAATGCACCTCTGGGACACTAGCGAGGTTGGCATGTATGCTTGCATGAAACGGTGTGTGTGCAGAGGGGCGCTTGAGGGCCTAGCAAATATTTTTAAAATGTTACTAGCTGTTTAATTTGCATGTACAAATATGACGAACTGAATTCATTGACCATACATGAAAGGGTTTTGATGGATGTTTGTCAGTGATTATGTGTCCTTGCAATCGTGAGCCGAACTCACATGTGTGGATGAACTGAGTTTACAGTAACAACAAGACCCATCAGAGAAATGTTCAAATGAAGAACAGTGGCAACAAGATCTTGCCGGCTAAAAAGAGTCAGATGCTTCTTTATCCAATCATAGTCCTAGTTTACAGTTTTTTTTTTTTTTTTCACATGGTATGGAACTTCCTTTTGCATTGGTAACACTCTTCAAATCACAAAGGACTCGGATACAACATATTGTTCACAGACGTTTGCAGATCATGTGTTGTGCACAGGCAGCCCACTAACATGCCAAAGTACACACCAAGATGGCATACACGTGCAGGATCCAAGCTGTCCATTGTGTGGCTTAGATGCCCAGGCCCAAAAAACCAGACCAGTCCAGACATCAGGTGGGCCCCGTTTACAAAACAGATGGATGGCCAAAACAAGTTTTCTTGCCACTCTTGCTCCATAAACTGGTCCAACTGATTAGTGGACCTGATTCTGGGGCACAGGGCATCTACCCTGTGGGGCCCACAGAAGGCTTTGATGCTCACCGTATGTACCACCTTGGCATGTGTGCTGGTGCATAAATAACCAGGATCCAGAGGCAAACCTCATCCTCGCATCATGTGGGTTTCCAGGAAAAAAAGTTCTGGCAACCGTTTAAGGAAACATATGATATCTTCTTCTTCGTTTTTTTTCCTTTAAAAAAATCAATATAAGGAAACAAGAATACGAATGTCAAAAACAGATTACAGTCCCATTAAAGCTCCTGGAAGTTATTTTTACAGCTGAGGCACAAAAACAAAGAAAGGCAACCTATAATATTGCATGGGTCCCCTTATCAGTACAGTTCCAAGGATTCGAGCACCCTACGAGCCTGGATGTGAAGGGCTGTCAGTCTCTGCTCTGGGTCCAGGGTTGACCCAAACTGGCTTGCAGCCCATATCAGTGACGCGCTTTTCTCACCCAGAAGTCGTCTTATGTCTTCATGTATGGTTGCCATGGGAGACCTGTCCCTTCCATTTACATGTCCAATGAGCAGCAGCAAAAACTCCCCACATTTCAATCTGATTACACACCAAAGAAAAAGAAAAAAAAAAAAAAATCATATTCAGATAACCCTCGTCGAATGGCTATATTCAAATGCACAAGTTTCACGGTCATCCAAGATGACCATATCATCAGGTGGGACACTTCTATATGAATAGAATGAATGGTTTAGAAAATTCGTTGATGGTACACATTTGATGTACACTTGGACCGCCTGATGAGTTTACCTGTGACCTGTCCATGTTCTTCATCGGGTTACCTTATGCAACACTCTTGATATCTCACCCACTTGCTAGGTTCGCATGAGTGCTGCATGTAAAGGTGCCAGTGCATCTAGCAAACTGCTTCACTGAATCATCAACTGCTTCTTCTTTGTGGTCTAACTGAAGTTATGGCCCTTGATAGAGTAGAATGACAGAAAAAGAGACATGTAGCCAACCCCTATTAGTTGGGATAAGGCTTAGATGATGAGGATGATGAAGATGATGAATGGATATGAAAACTGAACAGAAGGAAACGCCAGGAATGGAGCAGGAAGGGGATGTGAGATGCCACCCCGGGCCTACAGCCACCAAATTGCAACACCAACGCCCAGTCACCCACAAGATCTTCCCTCGTACAGAAATAGAGGCCCTTGGCCAAGGAAATTACATAGCCCTTAGCCCTTACAAAAATCAACTCTACAGAGGCAGATCTATTGTTGATGGCACGATCCTTTTGGTCTCTCACCAAATCAGTTGAACTAAGCATTACCCAGCTTGATCCAAAAAGGATGAGGAAACTCTCAACCTCACACTGGATGAAGAGGCAGTCGATAGATTCAGCGCTTCTAAGGCACATAATACACACATTTGTAATCATCATCTTCCTCTTCATCAAAGTATCAACCGTGAGAATCTTGTTCTTAGCCACAAGCCACCAAAAAGCAATTGCTCTAGGTCCCTTGAAGTGCCAAATAAGACCCACGTATAAGTGTGAGGAGAATGAGCCACATTACCATGAAGCATGCGAGATTTTACCAAGAAAGATCCAGAGGGGTTTAGCTTCTACTGCCAATTATCAATCTGTTACATCTTCCACAAAAAATAAATAATAAATAAATAAAATATTTTGCATGGCATATTTAACACCTTGAGGGAGTTGGCCATCAAGAGGGCATCATTTATTTATAATTAGAATAGGTGAAAGCACAAGTGTGGAACAAAATCTGCGAAAACCAAACTCAAGAGTTCAAGAAATGGACCTTATATTTTCATCCCCCTGCTTATCTTTTATAAGCTCTGCAATTTTATCAATTCCACGGCATGCCTCAAAATCCTGGAATAAACAACTAGGGAAGATCCATAAATCCATGAAATTGGAGGGGTAACAGATGAAGGAATTTAATAAATTGACTGTGATGACTTATCAGATTGTCTTAAAATTCTGGTGGGTTTGAATCCACAAGAATCGAGCTGCAATTTCTTAACCAATAGACTTATAGAGTGAAAAAACTGAACTTCTAGTTTCATTCCTTGGCATTCATTTGGAAAGTCTGGGCTAGGCTCCAAACTGTGACCATGTTACACTCAAGTTGGGCCTCATTATGAATGCTAGGAAACATCACTAACTTTTTTTAAAATCATTTCCTCTTTTGATTAAACTGAGAGAATTCAATTCACTTGTGCATCCAACACATCCTAATAAGCTGAATTCATTTCAAAGGGATAAGACTCCCGAATTTAAATGCTTCATTCATAGGAACATATTTGCAGAGAAAACTACACAGTTTAATGCAAGGTTGGAGGTACAGGTTTGAGTAGTTTGGTTCCCATAAGAGGGGCTAGAAAAACAAACTGCCAAGAGATAGTTCTTCTACTTGGAATTTAGTATGTATAGATTTAAAATGAATTCATAAAAAACCTGTCCTTTTGCTATTTTTCCTACAGTGCATGGAAATGCAATATATACATGGACTCCCTCAAAGGACTGATTAAATGTTCTCTCTAGAAACATGAATTGTGAAATGGCTTTTACCAACATGAGAGATGAACACATCTTTTCCATCATCTTGTGGTCAGGCAAAAACAATATTTTAGCCAACAAATTGTAAGTTAACATCCACTTCTAATTTCCGGTATCATTGAGGTTCTCCCTGAATTTTCCAGAAAAATCAAATTCAACATTAAACTAAAATTCCAAAACGTAGCTCCTACCACCATCCTGATCTTGTTAACTTTCTGTTTCTATAACGTTCCACGTATACAATCATCATAAAACACATGGCCATTATATGAAGTGGTCTCAACTGTCATTTCTTCTCTTGTTATTGAGGTTTACCTGGTTTTCACCTCTAGAAGGCCAGTCAGCTGTCATCTTCAAGTAAGCTTCTTTTGTGGATTAATGATGAACTGGATTGCAAATAGTCAGTTTAAACAAGAGGAAACAACCAATTTATAATGATTTGTAATAATGTTTCCAAGTAGTCATGGTGAGGAAGAGCCCCCAAATTGCAGTTTCAATCTAACATGGAAGTGAAGAATTTGCAATCTGGAAACAAATTCTTCATTATGAACATTAACGAAATTATTTGGTCATTTCCACTTTATTAAACTAATTATTGCAACTCAACTCAATAGTGCATCCACATGCCCACTAAATGATGAAGTAAATCCCAAGACCATTTAATTACTATTGTTATTGAAAATTTGATATTTGTGATCTGAAACAATTTGAATCATATGCTTGAATTCTCCAAAAATCCTAATTAAACCATATGATTAATGGTATCTTGCGATTCACAAATTTTTCTTTCCTTTTTCCAAGTGATAACAATTTTTTATTCTAGAAAGTCTAATGGGAAATGCATCAAGAGGTAGAAGGTGATTCATGGATAACATGTGAGTGGAGACACACTCCTGCTAGACTAGTCCTAACTGAATTTGCCTCTTTGCCAATGTTGGCAAATGATATGCATAGCTTTGAGGCAAGGAAGTGAATTTCATCAAACATCATGGAAGTTTCCACAGTTCAAAGTGACCTTTGATTGCCCACTTGATGACATGCATATAGTCTCCTTCACAACAACTGACCCTCATTATTTTTAACAAGAATTCTCATGCCTTTCCAAAGAGCATAGGCCTCCAGTTTGGAAGCATCACCTATTCTGATGAGGACATTAGACCTTTCAAAGTTTATCAAAGACGAAAGTGGCCGACGAATACCTCTTTATGGCTCGATAATAGTTCTTGGCACAACCAACGAGGATTTTAAAGACCTTACACGTGTCCCTGGATTAACTGAAAGCCCTACATTATGAAGACACGTGTAGGATGAATTAGAAGACCATATGGAGGAACAAATTATTATTTTTTGTTATAGGGCTAGTTTAGTCATTTTTATCTGAATTTTATAAATAGAGTGTTTTCTACCCTAAACCGGATGATGTTTTTTTTTTTTAATGAAAGCGTGATGCCTCCTTCTCCTTTCTCTCTATGGCAATTTCTTCTCTTCCCCTATTCTCCTCTTCTTCTAAATTCTGTTTTTAACCCTGCAACCTTCTTCTGTCTTTCTATCCCTAGTATTCTTTGATTGCTACTGTTTACAATTAGATTATTTGAAGTCTCCTTACCCTGAAAATCTAAGAATTGATCCCAATCCTCTTTCAGATTTTTCAACCGTTCCTATTCCATAAATCCTTTGGTTTCTTGGCTCAGAAAAGTTGCATTGACTGTTGGATTAAAACCATGCAAGATCAGGAGGTCTCATCCCTCGCCGGATCCAATCCACGCATGATTTGAATACGGTACTGCAGGATTGTGATGATGGTCTTCAACCATTACATGTTTCCTTTGTTATCATCTTTACTATGACGTGGAATATTGAATATTTCAATTGATTTACTTAGTTTATTTCACTGGATAATTTTTGTGCTCACACATGCATTCTAGTTTAGATCGTCCTGCATCAAATTTTCTTAAGTTCGACACTAGGGTTCGAACAGACCTCGATATGGATGTATGATCCTATTTCTATATGATGTATGAATGCTACAGATTTTCAAATTGAACTAGAATGAAAACACAAATCTGAAAATTCAGATTTATATCTCACAGGATTGTGAATATGAAAAATCAGGTACGCAATTTCTGTGGGATGTATATCTAGAATTATCTAGACAATCCTAGATGAGAAAACAGATGATCCTTAGTTCAGATAACTCTATATAACAAAAACCATGCAAAACTTGGCTTTGATACCAAATTTGATGCAGGACGGTTTAAACTAGAATGCATGTATGAGCATAGAAATTATCTGGTGAAATAAACTAAGCAAATCAATTGAAAAATTCAACATTCCACATCATAGTAAAAATAATAACAAAGAAAACATGCAATGGTTGAAGACCATCATCACAATCCTGCAGTACTGTATTCAAATCATGAGTGAATTGGATCCAGCAAGGGATGGGACCTCCCGATCTTACATGATTTTAATCCAACAGTCAATGCAACTTTTCTAGTCCAGGAAATCAAAAGATTTCTAGAATAGGGACGGCTAGAAAATCTGAAAGAGGGTTGGGATCAATTCTCAGATTATTAGGGTAAGCGGACTTCAAATAATTTAATTGTAAACAGTAACAATCAAAGAATATTAGGGATAGTAGGAGAAGAAGAAGGTTGGAGGGTTAGAAGCAGAATTTAGAAGAAGAGAAGAGATTAGGGGAGGAGAAGAAATTACCACAGAGAGAAAAGATGCACCAAGCTTTCATTAATAATAATAATAATAATAATAATAATAATAATATATATACATATATATATATATATATATATATATATATATATATAAAGAACATCATCCGGTTTAGGGTAGAAAACACTCTATTTATAAAATTCGGATAAAAATTACTAAACTACCCCTATAACAAAAATAAAAAATAAAAAATTGTTCATTTGTATGGTCTTCTAACTCATCCTACACGTGTGTCCTCCTAATGTGGGGCCTTCAATTAATCCAAGGACATGTGTAAGGTCTTCAAAATCCTCCTTGGTTGTGCCACGAACCATCATCAAGCCATAAAGATGCATTCGTCAGCCGCCTTCGTCTTTGATAAACTTTGAAGGGTCTAATGTCCTCATTTCAAAGTTTATCAAAGACGAAGGTGTAATGATTGAGATCCCATTTCAGTATCTTGGTATTCCAATGTTTCAATGCGCTAATCTAGACGTCTAGGAGGGGGTAACTGAAACGTGCATTGTGGGGAAATGCATTGTTTAGTACCAGCATATCTTAACCATTAAAAAGAGGAAAAAGAAAATGAATACCAGCATATCTTAAGACCATCCAATCATGGAAGAAACGTGCTACAATTAATATAAAACAGACATTTACTAAACCAGAAAAGACACTACTGAATCCAAAGCATGCATAACTAGCAGTTCATTATAAGATACCATACCATCTGATTGGCTGATGAATCCAACATTATAGAGATTAAGGCATCTAAGCATGCACCTTGCTCAAGTATTCCATTAGTTGATAATATATTTAGAAGAACCTGCATGGATGAAACAATATTCAAATTGCTCCCATAAACATGACCTACATGCTGCCAACACAACACCAACTTCACCAAATTGTAAACTTCAAAGCTGAACTGAAGAATCAAATAAATAAAGTATTAAGTTATTATGCAGATAATGAAAGGGAGGGTGATCCAAACAATTCAAGATTGAGTCTGTTCTATATTCGTTAGACAAAGCCATCTCTTTGGCCTGTAGCTTGATCAAGTCTAAAGTAAAAGCATTATGCAAAACAGCAGCTGTTGCAAAATGGCATGGTCAAATAAATTGTTGAAGAATTAATTAGAAAGGACAGTAAAAATCAAAGTGCATTCCAAATGCTTTCAGATCCTGTTTCTCAAGATAGGACAACACAAACCATTTGATCAAAGTGTGATTTCAAAAAATTTTGAGTTGAAGATACTACCCCTTGATGTCAGATCAAACATCATGACAGAAACCTTGCAAGAAATCATGATGAATGGGTGCATGGTGTGAGAACTTTGCTGTCTATCATTTTAAATCTCAGGTTCTGGGACAGTTTGAACTTTTGATTGTTCTATACTACGAAGGACAGTTTGAACTTTTGATCAATAAGAATGAGTTTTAGACATTTGTCAGGAGAAAACACTCAGGACAACAATTTCATTAAAGAAGACCATATCTCTTGGAGAGTTTGGCCTTATTATATTCCTATTTCTCAAGTTCTCTTCTAGGTATTGACTTGTCAGCACTAGTTTGACCACTTTCTTTGTTTGGATAAAATATTCTTCAAATTGATAAGAAAAATATACCGATATAAATAATAACCACAAAGAAACTGAAATAAAGTAATTAGGACACAATTTTCTCACAAAAAAAAAAAAAAAAAAAAAAAAAGAAAGAAAGAAGAAGAAAGAAGAAGAAGAAGAAGAAGAAGAAGAAGAAGAAGAAGAAAGAAAGAAAGAAAGAAAGAAGAAGAAGAAGAAGAAGAAGAAGAAGAAAGAAAGAAAAGTAAAGGAAAGGAAAAGGGGGGAAAAGAAGAAGAAGAAGAAGAAGAAGAAGAAAAACACAACGATAATATTGATAAACAAAAGTACATGAAAAGCCAACAGCTGTCACAATTCTGCCTTTTACAAACTGAAAACAGTCTTCTATCCAAGTATCAATTGAATTTTTCTTTTTCTTTTTCATTTTGAAAGATAAATGTCAATTGATATTTCAACATTGATATGTGAGCTTTTGTAACATATTGTTGTATAGGATGGTAGGAAGGCTCTAGAAGTCTAAAAACTAGTAGAACCACAATAAAGCTTTCGTAATGCAACTTCAGTAGGAATAAGTCATAGAGGTGAGGCTTCAGTTAAAATCAAACGTTAGGAGATTTGTCAAAGTTTGGCTCCATGGGGATAAAGAGATTGGTGGGGAGGTTTACAATAGAATAACAGCTAGGTGGATGAAGGGGACATGTGCCTCAAAAGTGCCATGTTGGCCACATGCTAACTAAACTTGAGAGAATATTTTATAAGATAGTTGTTCAAGCGGGGGTACTGTTAAGTTTTTTTCTTATTCTTTGGAGGCTGGTGCTGTCGAGCAATTAGGAGGCAACTAAGTGGAGGATGAGTGCTGCTAAGACGAAGATATAGAGACAAACATTTGGAAACATTAGAAAGATTAGAATAAAAAATGAGGACACCAAAACAACCAAAGAGATGGGAGATAAAATGATAAGGTTCTGAATGAGATGGTGCAAATTATATCATATGCACCGTGCAACTAGGAAAATTCGAGACGGACCCAATAAGGAACAAACTTGGATGGATGAAGGTTGAAGGGCCAGAAAAGATGATAAGGTGGGGATGGAAGGACTTGGATTGAGGTGGTGAGAAGAGTATGTAGGCTTGTGTACTTAATGAGAATAGAGCCTTAGATGACGATGAAAATGACATTATTGTACATGAATCTTCAAATAAATTTCAACTCTTCTCCCTTGATCATATCCAGAACCCAAGATGTATGGAACAAGTAGAGAGCGATCGGGTACTTACTCTTGCTCAGGTGGTAGACTCTCAGGAGTTTCAACTCCCGGTCAAGGGTTCGAGTACCCATGGGTGGTGAAATTCCACTGGCGTGAGTGTGTGGGGTGTGTGTGCATGTGTAATAAAAAAATAAAAATAAAAAAAATAAATAAATAAAAAGAAGTAGAGAGCGATCCATAAAAACAGCTATTTGCAGCCTTCTGCATCTAAAAAAATTTGCTCAATTACAGAAAAAAAGCACGGCTTCTTAAATACTAACCTTTATGGCCTTTTGCTGATAAGCTAAAGCAGTGCTCTCCCTGTTTAGTAGACAACATCCTTCCAAAACTCTAAGAGCAAGAGCAATTTCACAGTCCGTTGCAGGGCTAGTTATCTGCATAGGCTCCACACTAAATATATGATCCAAGTTCAAAACAGGGTCACTTTTTGATTGCCTCAATGTATTCTGAAAGAGAACAGGAACCACTGTTACAAACAATAAAATTATTCAGTTAGGCATTTAAATTTGACCAGAATTTGTTTAATAAGTACCAAAAGAAAACATATCTACCAAATGAAGAGGCCTAATGAATCTAGGTGACGAGCCTATAACCATGCCAGAATAAATAAGTAAACTGCCCTAAAAGAATTTATCTCTAGCAAGAAAGATTGTGACTATAGTTCTCCAAAAGAGACTGGAATCAGTCGATCAAACAACACAGTGTAAGAAGCCCCTCGTAAATATCAATATCCCAACAAAAATGTGAACACCATATCATATGCATCACACCTCTACCACAACAACCTTAAGGGGTTGTTTGGATTAAGTTATTTGAATATCCGCCAATTGAAAATGTGGGGAATCAGAATTACCAAGCTATTTGAATTCCCATTGGTCATTGGAATACCCCATTAAGTGGCAATTTCTTTTTCAAAAAAATAATGGAATTTCACCCCAATATCCACTATTGGTTCTGCATCTCTCTGAGGTTCTCCCCTCACCCACCCTATTTTCCTCGCCTGCAAGAAGACTGGTTTGTGTACAAACTACTTGTAGCTTATTCTACAAGTGCTTTGCGTGGGGCCCACCTGGGTGTGTGTATCGCATCAGACACATACATCACATGAGACCAATCATGAAAGTTGGACGCCATAAAGTCAGGCCAATCCAACCATCATGTGGGCCACCACATGAATTTGGAGGGTTTTGGCTAGTTATTCACTGTTTTCTTGGACAAAGTCAATCTAGCTGTCTATAGGCTATCCAAATTCTAACATGTGCATTAAGCTAGCTACTTTATGATGATGGGATTTCCCAAACATCAGGCCTATGAAATCAATAAGGGGGTTACACCATTTGAAACAATGCACAACCATTCGAACACCTCCAAATTCATGTGGTGGCCCATATGATGGTTGGATAGGCTTGATTTTTGGGCCATACAACTATGATGATGGCAGAAACCATGCAAGATTGGTTGGATGTCAAACACACAAACCAGTAGACCCCACACATACTCCATATTGAATAACGTATTCTAAAAGGAATGTTGAGAAACCGGCCACCACCCCCAATACTGTTGGATAGTATGACCACTATCCTAGGGCCTTGAGTTTGTGCAAGTTGGCCAATATTTAGGTGATCCAGACTGTTGATTTGGTGGGGACCAGTTTAGATGGAATGAAAATTTATCCATGAATTTTTTTTTTTCCCATTGAGTTTGGGTTGCTGTACCACCTCTTCCCTCAATCATCAATTTTTAGGTCGCCAATCAAAAGGTTAGATGTGGAGATAGTAAAACTTAATGGCTAATAGAAATCAAACAATGGTCAATGTGGCGGATGTGGGGAACGTAAGGTATATGGGCCAACCAAAGGCAGACATTACAATTTCTAGAAAGCACAATGTTGTACTAGAGAGTGTCATTGAAACAAAGAAATCGTAACTGCCAGCAACAGTAATACCCAGGTATTAAAATGCCTGGTAATTGAAATATACAGGTCATGCAAATACCCACAACGCAAACAACCTCAAAGTGACGTCAACACACGAGAAGTGGCACATGAATTTCAAGCAACCAATTAAAAGACAAGCAACGTCAACATATTTACATATTAAAAATGGACCAAGGTACCAGCGCCAAATGCATATTGTATACTAATATGGTCACATGCATCATATTCTGCAAAGGTTCTAAATAAAAAGATTCGTTTGAAAAGAAATATTTACCATATATAACAAGGTCCCATGAATCTTGTTAAGAAGCCTAGAACCAAGCTAAATTGAAAAATCCACCCTTACAAATTTTTTACAGCAAGAAAGAATGTGATTATAGATATCCCGAAATGACCGATAACAGTTGATGAAATGACTTGATGTAAGAAACCCAACATAACACAAAAGTGTCAATTCCACATGCATCACACCACAAGAACCACCTCAAGTAACCGATGTCAATGCATGAGAAGCAGAGCATCAAATTCAAATGCTGACATTTCACATAAGTTAAAAAACTAGACCAAGGAAGACATATCATATCCATATACATGTCAGCTGGTATGGTTCAATACTTTCTAGAAACACCCATATATATACATTACAGTGAATTTCAACAAGAAACCCCTACTGCCTGATTTTGTGGGTGGAACTTTTTGTTGGTATTTTATATAGGTGTGCATCGTCGACTCCAATTAGTCGGTATAAGGCTTAGATGATGATAATGATTTTATGTAGGTGCACATGCCCGTCAAGTTTCAAATTTCGAAAGAAAATTATTATAAATAAATAAATTAAAAAAAAAAAAAAAAAAAAAAAAACCCTGCATGGATTTCCAGAAGCCAAAATGAAGTGGTATTTGCATCCTGAATGACCAACTTATGCCAAATTGTATTGATGGAACTCGCATTGTACCACCTACGCATACCTTTGTACCATAGATGCCAAACAGATTGAATCGAATCTGTTTCTGATAGAGTTACTGAAAGGGTAATTCTATTTACTAATGTATTTCATAAGGATAATCCATTTATACACCAACCAGGTTGATGTCAGTTAGGCAGTCGGTGGCTGAAATTTTGCCAAGAAACCATTAGAAAAAGAAGGTCAAAACTCAACCATCAGAGATCAAGGCAAAACCACAATTCCTCGAGTAACAGAAGGAATTCAAAACCATAATTGTTCATCAAAAAGTAAAAAAGGACAGTTTAAGAGCATAATTCAATAAGCAGTATTGAGAGCTCCATAGATAACAAAATTCAACAAAAATGATACAGAAGTCCATGCAACAAGAGATTGAAGCAGACCATTGCGGCATGCTCTCCTTGCGTGCAAGATCCAGCCCGTTCATCAGGTGTGGCATGGTGTGAGTGTTCCCAGGCCCTAAAATCTCCAGTACTGGGTGGGCCACAAGTGCACATCGAATATAGACCGTTGTTTTCAGTTTTGTCATCCACATATAGCCCATCTGATGAATGGTCTGGATGCATCTGTTCAATCTTTCCTCACTCGAATTACCTTAGCATTTCTCAAAATGAAGAAAATAAAGCCCTATAATTGAAACCCTAGCTGACAGGAGAGAGAGAGAGAGAGAGAGAGAGAGAGAGAGAGAGAGAGAGAGAGAGAGAGAGAGAGAGAGACCTTGGAGTTGGGGGATGGATTGAGTATCGAGGAAGAGACGGATGGTGGCCTCGGACTCCGCGACGGACCGAAGGAATTTGAGGATGTTGCGAAGGCCGCGGACTCTGAGGAATGAGAAGTCGGCCCTTGCGTCTCGGAGGCCCGTTCGGAGGGCCAGCGTCACCTCCCTGTACAGCCTCTGCCTGTTGAGGGATGACACCAGCTCTGATACGGCCGGTGACGGTGGAGATTGATCCACGCCGTCCTCCCCCTCCGTTGGGGCCCACAGGGCCTTCTTCAGATACATTTTCCCGGCACGCACGTGCGTTTGCTTTTGTGGATCTCTTCTCCAATAGGTTTGATTTTGTTCTTCCTCCTCTCAGACGGCTTTGACGCGTCTCCAATCGAACTTCAACCACGGCCTCTCTGGCTTAGTTGCAGAGGAAGAGAAACGGACAACGAATCCAACTCGTACGAGTGAAATTGAGTATTTCATCATGTGTGGCCCAAAAATGAGGAAGGCCCTCTCATCAGGTGGGCTACGCATGCACGCTTGCTATGGACTGCCACATCTTTTCCTAGCCATGAATTCTTTCATGCACGTTCTGCCCACTTGATAGGTGGACCGGCTTGATCATTGGGCCAGGGTCCAGGGCAACATCTTAATTGTGAGTCTGGATCCTCTGTTATCTGGTCAACAGAGATATCTTGATGCCCTAATCCTCATTGGTACACGTCACCACTCACTAATAAAATAATAAAAAATAATTACCACTGGGCCTATTTGGGCAACTGGCTTTGGGTGTAATAAGGCATATGGAATCACCATATCAATTGTATTTAATGCCGTCAGTGGATGGTCGTGTGCTTTTGGGTGTAGACGCCAATCCCATGTTCGGCAAATATTCTGTTTGGGTGTTGTGTATTACAACCATCAAACAGCTTCTGAAAAGAGGTGGTTTGTTGATTCCACACGCGTGTGGTAGCTATGCCCATCTACACGCTCACACACGTGCTAACATAGGATATGTGTACGAGATCGGATCTTTCCATCAGGTGAAATACACTGTTTAGATATACTTCGAAGAAGTTCATACTAATTCACAGATAAGGTGGGCCACGGATTACAAAACAAATGGACGGCTAAGAAAAGTTCTTTTTATACATTGTGACCCAGCTGAGTGTTGCTACCTGAGAAGATCGGGGCATTATTAGCAACCACATGGAGAGCTCTGATCTTTCGCATGCACTCCATATTGGCACGTGTCTGCCTATAGATGAACTAGGCTCTATACACGTGTGTAATCAACGATTCTCGTAAGTAGTGTACGACGATTTCAACAATCCCTCCCCATCTCCTCCGAATCCGTCAGAAGACGAAAGACCTCCCATGTTCATCGCCGTCCAAACAGGCCGAGTGATGGGATAGGAGGGATTTTATAATCTTATCCCACCTAATACCCTTTAATATGCAGCAAATCTTTTGCCCAAACAGGCCCTTAGGGTAATAGGAAATCCCTGTTGACCAGATAACAAAGGATCCCGACTCCTTAATTGTGGGTTTGCATGATGATCGGCATTTACCATTTTGGCCCATGTGTATAGGGCTATCAACGGTTTGGGATGGGATCGGCTCTCACAATTCGGGGAGTCTAGGTTTTGGATACCGGAGCCAATCCAATTGCATTTGGGTACCCGTCAGGCCTTTGCATCTAGATATTCAGTTATGTTTGGACATAAGAGAGCATTTACATGGTTGGGTCCATGCAATAAATGGATTAGAATGAACATAAATGTGCCACATTTAACTCTTGTATGACATGTAAATGTTCTCTCTTAGACTTTTGTAGCTTACTAAACCATGCTTCTGTTGCTATAATAATCAATATTATATTAAAAATGAATAATTTTACTACCAAAATTAATTGGACCTGACCCGGCCTATTCTGACTTTAACTTGGCCTATAACATAGACCTCGACCCAAACCTAATCAGACTTGATTTTTAACCAGGTCCAAAAGGTGAGACCCAATTCATCCACTTTCTTCGCAGATTTAAAAAAGGGACCCAGACACATTAAAATCAGGTTGGGTTCATCCGGTCCAAGTACCCATTAACACCTCTACATGCATAGTTCCATTTGGCCTCTTTGGCATTTCAACCATTCATTGGGCTAGTTTTCCAAATTGATAACATGAGCTACATTATCAATATTACTGAGTCCACGACACAAATGCATGAAATAAAGGCCACAAGGTGCATTTTGAATGCTTCCAAAAGAAAATTGAAGGGAAAAAAAAAAATCATACTTTTGAATTTATTTTTTATTTTTTTTTAAGGATTTTTAGCAAGGTGTTTTAATTAATGCATCATATATGTTAAATTATTGCCTCGTCTCTTAAAAAGTAGTGCATTGGCATCATATTTATTAATTAAATATTTTATTCAACAGTGCATACTTTTGATCCTCATATAATAGAAATTTACTGTGTAATTTATTTTTTTGTAATATTTTGTGCTCTAAGTGTATAATCATGCATTTCTATATCTCTAAAGTTTTACTGGAAAATTCTACCATTTTAGTAATGTTTTATTGGGATTTGCTTTGCGGAATCACACAGATATGGATATAGGATAGCAATCCAAGAGCACCAAGCAAACACAAGAGAACACAAAGATTTAACATGGAAAACCCTTTCGGTAAAAAAACCATAGTACAAAGTAACAGATCTTTCCTATGAAAATAGAAATTATAAAGAGAAAAAGACTTACCCGATTCAAATAAGCTTGAATCTCACCCTTGCTACACCCTTTGATAACCCTAGAACCCTTTTAGAAACTCTTGGAATACCTTTAGGAAATCTTAGAATACCTTATAATGGCCCTAGAGACTCCTATTTATAGATGGGGAAACCCCACTTATGCACCTCCCTATAAACTGCTTCAAATTTACGTAGTCCGCGCACAAACCGCGCACCGTCTGCCTAACCCTCCCTCGACTGGTCGAGCAGCGCGGACCAAGATTTAAGACATCCTTTTTTTATAACAATCTTCACCATGTCTTCAATCTTCAAACGTGTATCTTCTTGCCCTCTTCTCTTATCTCTGCATCCCATCATAGCTTCAATCAATCATTCTCGTGCACACTCCGTCCTTCTTTTACACCATCGTCAAACCTAGAGAAATTGTACAGAACTTGAACTTCTCTGTAGGAACGACCTTGATGAGCATGTCCGCCGGATTCACGATGGTGTGAATCTTTTCCAGTGTTACACCTCCATCCTCAAGCACCTGTTGGATAAAATGGTGACGAACATCAATGTGTTTAGTATGAAAGTGATAAACAGAATTTTTAGACAAATTGATAGCGCTCTCGCTATCACAGTTAACAGGCACGGCCTCCTGCTGAAGTTCCAACTGATTTATCATGCCTCTTAACCAAACGTTTTCCTTAAACGCTTCCGTCACTGCCATATATTCTGCTTCAGTCGTGAAAAGAGCCATCACAGACTGAAGCTTCGATATCCAACTAATTGCTCCACCTGCTAGTACAAACGAGTATCCTGAAGTAGACTTTCTGGAATCCACACTGGTTGCGTAGTTTAAATCCACACACCCTACCAACTTTGTCATTGTCTTCTCAAAAGTTAAGATATAATCTTTTGTACCTCGAATGTATCGAAGTAGCCATTTCACTGCTTCCCAATGTTGCTTGTTGGGGTTTAACATGTATCTACTCACAACAGAGACTGCTCGTGAAATATCCGGTCTCGTACAGACCATAACATATATTAAACTGTCAATCGTATTCGAATAAGGCACATGAGACATAACCTGCTTTTCCTCATTTGATTTAGGACATTGTTATGAGGAAAGCTTAAAGTGAGCCGCGTGGGGAACGCTCACTGGCTTTGCCTGGTCTATCCCATACTTGATTAGCACCTTTTCAAGGTATTCTGTCTGTGATAACTTGTCACGCCCCAAACTCAGAAACCGGGCTCACAAAATTTCTGATCGCCGAATCCGACGCCGACAGCCTCTGTAGTACCCCATTCTCGGCTCCTAGCGCCCATACGCCAGATTCCAATCCTGGGATCCTAAAAGGAGGATTTTCAGTATGAGTTTTTTTTTTTTTTTTTTTATATATAATGGAGCATAACCACAAGCATAACCAAGCCACAAAACAACATAACCACATATCCACTATATCAAAAATTTTAAGTATAATGCGTATGGAAGAGAAATACAATATAATGAAAGTAACGGAAACTCCAGAAGCTCGGCTGCTCGCTCCAAGCTCAACGCTGTTGCAACCTAACGCCACCTGCACGCATCCATCGTGCATAAGCTTATAGAAAGCTTAAAGGGTGGTGAAAGTGTGTGTAAGGCGAGTGTCAAGTGTATAATATCAGAGTAATGCGGAAATATGCGGTAAGTCCATGAATGCTATCAGCTATACCAAAGCTATGTGATGCAAGGCATGAATGCTATCGGCCATACCAAGGTCATGCGATGCGAGGCCTATGTAGCCAAATGTCATATGCGAGATGCAAAGCAAGCATACTAGTACTCATCAAGTACATGTATCAGTACAGTTCCTCTCTGGATATCACCGGGGTTTAATATACCTCACACTGACTGCCTCCTCCCTAGCTGCACAGTCAAGCAAGTGGAATATACCACACTATCCGCCTGACCAGTAGTCTGCCAATGCCTACCCGGCTCGTCGATAGCGGACACATTTGCGAGCTGGTCAAACTCAGCCTAGCTTATAGCCCCCTCACTCGGGCGGATAAGGCCACACCCCCTTCCAACCGACCACGACACAGTGAGAGATGCTGTCTACTAGTATTTGGCACTCGGGCGCTCGTGTATCCACTCGGTCTAGACGTTAGAGCATCCCCTGGTACCAAAAAGGTTCTGGGATTTTCACCTAAGGACATTCTAAGTGCCCACAATGCTAGAGCCAATATTTTCGGTATTCGATACGACCACCCACGATGTGTCTGTGGAGGCTACGACCCTGATGTCGCTAGGGTGTGCAGTGAATCACGACACACAATGCGAAATGCATGAGTCACACCGTCAGTCATACAACAATCTCGCGCGTACCATGCGCTCATGTGGGGCACTCCATCTCATAAGGAGTCCCGTAAATGTCTCAGCCCAACGGCTTATGCTATGATCAAACATTTCTCATATCAAGCATACATATGATGCATATGCGAATGAATCATGTAAGTGTACTAAACATGTTATAAAGTAATGAACTATCCTTTCACCGAAGATGGGCCTAGACGGCCTACCCATAACCAGTATGGGCCTATCAATGGGCCCTGGGGAGATTTATAATGCGGACATTAAACCAACATTATTCTTACAATGTAGATGTCAAACCAACATTGCTCCCAAGGCATGGCCTGCCATGAATATCATCACACAAATCATGGGGAAATCACCCATTGCAATGGACCCTAAGGACATTCCATTGGGCCTCGACCCATAGGCCTTGAATATATCAAATGGGCTGCATCATCTGGGCCTTATATAAATCAAGTGGGTCTAATCTCATGGGCCTTATATATGCACCAAGGTGGGCCTTAAAAATGGCCACAAACACATACATACATATATATGAATCATGTCAAAGGATCAACCGATCCTTACTTCAAATAATTGTGGTGGGACCCTCTTGAACCACGGATCTGACTCATTCTTTGGCTCATACTATAAAATGAGCTTTTAAAATGGATGGATAGGTTGGATGCAACACATGCATCATGGTAGGCCCCAAAATAGCCCACCATTATATATATATATATATATATATATATATATATGTGTGTGTGTGTGTGTGTGTGTGTGTGTGTGTGTGTGTGTGTGTGTGTGTGTGTGGGAAAAGGTACAATGCGCTGGAGCTGACTTTAACATCCCATGAGGTCGAGCGGTGTGGGTCCCACCATGATGCGTTTCGAACATCAACACCATCAGTCAGATGCACTAGCCCATCGTGGGCCTAGGTCTCAAAAATCAAGTCAATCCGTGACTTATGTGGCCCACACCACATATAGAAGTTGAGAGGTGCCGTGCACCATTAAAACATTCATAATCATTCTTTTGGGGCCCCCAAGATGTGGTTAGCAAATCCAGCCCACCCATTATGTGTGTCCTACTTACATGAGGGTTCAGACCAAGTTTCAGGCGCATGCAAATTCCAGGTGGGGCCCATCGTCCACGGCAGTGGACGGTGCAATAAAACACATACATTAACATGGGCTCAACCGTCCGCTGGACAGTGAGAATAAAACACATACATCACTGTGGGCTCCATGTGGGGCCCACCATAACGTTTACTTTCCATCCAACCTGTTAATAAGGTCGCACGGACCTGAAATGAAGGGGAAAAACAAATTTCATCTTGATCCAAAACTTCTGTGGACCCAAAATGGGTTTCAATGGCATACATTCAATCCACATTGTTTCCTCTGATGTGGGCCACCTGAGCGTTGGATGTGTCTGATTTTTGGAAGGTGGCCCACCGCCCTGAGGTCCCACCATATGAACAGATTGGATGACAAATAAACATCAAGGTGGGGCCCACGGCTGGAGCCGTGGGTTCCTGCCGTTCGCCCGTCCGCCAGCAGCAGGCGCTGCCTGCGCTAGCTGCAGTAGCGACTGCTGCTTCTTATTTTATTTTTTTTTGGAAAACCTGTATTCTTGAGGTTTTTCATGTGTGGGGCCCGCTTCAGTTGAATCCACCCTGGCCACTGGTTTCCATGGCCTAAGATGGACCAAACAAGTCCAATATCAGATATTTTTCGGTTGTATGATTATCAAGGTAGATTTCAACGGTAATGACATTGTTTTCAACGCTATGGCCCACCAGATACTCGGATTAACCTCATTTTTCGGCTCAACGCCTAAAATGAGTTGGGAAATAGGATGGATGGAGTGGATTTGATCATTGCATCAAGGTGGGGTCTACATGGACCACCCTCTCCAAGGCTTGAGAACCAAGTTAATATTTTTGTTTTCCTAAGTCCACGTCCAGGGACGTCCCTGGATGTCTGGTCATAACACATGCATTGAGGTGGGCCCTGCTTAGGTGGGCCACCAAATGGATGAATGACATGTATAAAACATATATTAAGGTGGGGTCCATTTAAGTGGGCCACACCATCACATCATCACAAGAAAAGAGAAATGAAAAAAAGAGAGAGAGAGAGAGAGAGAGAGAGAGAGAGAGAGAGAGAGAAGGTGGGACACATGTGTGATGGAGGGACCCCGACACTATGGGTCCTCCCTTGCATCCAATCATACATCAAATGATAATCAAGGTGGGTCATCGGCCACATCTTAGGGTCCAAAGTGAGATCCATACCATTGATCGGTAGGCCTCACTTGGCCTATCATAAAAATACAAAAATCTAACCTATAGAAGCACCCACCACTTGATCTTCTTGGTCCGTTGGTAAACTAATCTCCTTGTGCTTCACTTTGGTGGTGGAGATGAGAAATGGATGGCTAGGATGAGAGATCTTGGGATGGAAAGGTAGGCCTCACACATGCACTTTTCTCTCCATGGGAAGAGCTTGGACGTGGGTGCTCTTGCTTGGAATTGTGAAGGAAAAGAGAGAGGTGTGGTGGTTGTAAGAGAAGTGATGGGAGATAAGTGATGGATGTGAGTGATGGGTGAGGTGATGGATTGGTTGACTTTGGTGGTTGTTTTACTTGTGGAGAAAGGAAGCATGGGTTTCTCTTGTACTTGACATGAAGTGATTGATTGATTGATGTGATTGATTTATTGATGGGACATGGTGTAGAGATTCTCTTAGGATTGCAATTGCGCGGCATTTTTATCGAAATAAACGCCGGCTCACATCTCTTGGCCAGGGTATCGGATCAGTGCGTGAGTCGCGGCATCGGAATCGCGGCGACGGTGCGGTCGCAATGGTACAAGTCTCGGATTAAGCTGACTCGATCCTACAGAATACGACTTAGGGTCGATCGCAAACATTGATTATCGGTCGTCGGTTGCCAGAATTCGACGGGAAGGATCGCGGCAGTCGATGGAATAGTATAAACTAGGATACGGATCTTACATAACCAAAGCCTACTCCTCTTCTTGTCTCCATGAATATCTATACCGAGAACCCTCTTTGCAGCACCTAGATCTTTTATCTCAAATGTTCCTAATAACTGAGTCTTCAGTACGTTGATTTCAGACATATCATGATTGGCGATCAACATATCATCAACATACAATACTAGGATGATGAATTTGCCATCACTTAGTGTCTTGTAATAGACACAGTGATCGTATTCATTCCGAGTAAATTTCTGACTCACCATGAAAGAATCAAATTTTTTATACCACTGGCTACGCGACTGTTTTAGGTTATACAACGACCTCATTAACGTGCAAACTTTTTTCTCTGTCCCTTTAATTTCATAGCCCTCTGGTTGCTTCATTTAGATTTGCTCTTCCAACTTTCCGTGCAAGAATGCAGTCTTGACATCTATTTGTTCCAGCTCGAGATCGTATTGGGCAACCAGCACCAACACGAATCTGATAGACACATGCTTAACCACCGGAGCGAATATCCCTGTGAAGTCGATTCCTTTTCTCTAAGCATAACCCTCCGCCACTAATCTAACTTTGTATCTATCCTATTTTCTTTTCAATAACCACTTGCATCCGATCGCTTTTCGGCCCACTTGAAGCTTCACTAGCTCACATGTATGATTTTTGTGCAACGAGTCCATCTCATCGTCCATAACCGTCTTCCACTTTTCTGCATCAGGATCACTAAGAGCCTCCTAAATAGTAGACGGGTCTCCCTCATCTGTAACGAGAGCATATACAATATTAGAGTCGTTTATGTATCTTGCTGGTAACCTGCGATCACGCGGTGGGTTTCTTCTCACAGGTGGTTGCTCCACCTAATCCTGTACCTCTATCTACGCATATGTCTCTGCCTGAGTATCATCTGTATCCATCTGGACGTCTATGATCAACTTTTCTGGTTCCTCTTGCTCCCTTTATCATTCTTGTGGCATAGAGAGCTTTCATCGAATCTGATGTTACGGCTAGTGATAACCTTGCGTGTGATCTTGTTGAATAACTTGTAACCTTTCACACCAATACCATAGCCAACAAAAATATGCTTTTTGACTTTATGGTCTAACTTATCTCTCTCAATTGACGGTACATGAGAGTAAGTCTTACAATCAAATATGTACAAATCTGAGTAGTACAGCTTATGACGACTCGATACTTCCTTTGGGATTTTACATCCAATTGTCATAAAAGAAGACCGGTTCACCAAATAGCAAGCCGTGTTAATGGCCTCAGTCTATAAGTCCTTGCCCAACGTGACATTACTTAACATGCATTGAGCCTTCTACAAGAGAGTCCGATTCATTCACTCAGCCACACCGTTTGGTTCGAGCGTGTGGCATACTGTGTTGTGCTTGATGATCCCTTATTCTTGCAATATTTATTAAACTCAGTGGAAGTGAATTTTCCACCATTGTTAGTCTTTAAAACCTTTATTTTTCGTCCTGACTGTTTTTCTACCATTGTCTTCCATTATTTGAATATGGTGAAAACTTCAGATTTACGTTTCATGATGTAAATCTAAACTTTTCTAGAGTAGTTGTCAATGAATGAAACAAACCATGACGACCCCCCAATGTAAACCTCTGGCGATGACCCCCATACATCAGAGTGCATATAATCAAGCACTCCCTTATATACATATTTTCTAGATTTAAAAGATAGTCTAGATTGTTTACCATATATACAATGCTTGCATATATCTAAATCAAATTTCTTAAAAGCTGTAATCAAACATCGATCAAAAAGTACCTTCATGCCCCGCTCGCTCATATGGCCTAGACATGCGTGCCACATACGTATAGACGTGTAATGTACAATAGTTGTTGCCGCTTCACCTGCTAAAGTGTTCCCAGTCAACCTATAAAGATTTTCGTGCTTTTACACTCTCATAACCACGAGTACCCATTTTGAGACTTTAAGCACGCCATCAATACCAGTGAACTTGCACCCTATAGCCTCGAGTGTACCGAGAGAAATCAGACTTTTCTTCATATCAGGAACGTGCCTGACGTCAATGAAGGTACACTCCATCCCATCAAATATCTTGATGCTCACCGTACCAATAACCGCAACATTACAGGCATTGTCATTGCCCATAAAGACCTGTCCACTGTCGCATTCTCTGTAACTAGTGAACCAACTCTGATGAGAAGTCATGTGATATAATGCTCCTATGTTGAGGATCCACTCATCTTCATGATCGTCGTGCAAGTGTCCGATCATGGACACAGATAATACATCACCAGCACTTGTCTCTTCATCAGATGTGACAACATTGGCCTCCTTAGAAGAAGTTTATGAATTTTCTTTATTCGCTTTAGGATTGGTACAATGCTTCTTCATGTGTTCAAACATCCTATAGTTCCAGCACTTTAGTTTTTCTTTACCCTTATCCTTGGATTTGGATCTAGATCTTGAAGATCCTTTATCTCACTCAAAATTCTTACCTCTCGTAATTAGTGCATCGGAAGATGTTCCTATGTAGCCGTTGAACTTTCTCATGACCTTCCCTTGAAGGGCTGAGATAACGGCGTCGACACTTAGGGTTTTATTTATAGTGCATACTGTGTCCTTGAATGACCCATAAATGCCGGAAAAGAATTCAGCAACATACGTGTTTGTTCTTCATCTTTGATCACTTCCTCCATATCCAGCAATTTGTAAACTAATTTATTAAAGTTGCTAATGTGAGCCTCCAGATCTCCACCATATGCCATCTTGAAGTTATACTACTGCCGCTTCAAGTGTAAGCGATTTTCAGAGGATTTTTTCGCATAGATATACTCTAACTACGCCCATAAACTAACCGCAGTTTTCTCCTTCAAAACATTATATAAAACCTCATCCGTGAGACATAAACGGATTGAGGATAATGCCTTCTTATCAAGGGTATTCCATTCATCATCAGTCATAGTAGACTTTTTCGCCTCGAGAGCACCATCCTCGTCTTTCTTGGTTAAGGAATTTATCATCTTGATCCTCCATAACTCAAAATTAATTTTCCCTGAGTACTTCTCAATATCAAACATAGTGCTTTCCATTATTGCTAATCCTGCAGATTCAGATCTGTGCCCCAACGATTGCTTGGATACCACTTGTTGGGATTTGGTCCGCGGAATCACACAGATATGGATTTAGGATAACAATCCAAGAGCACCAAGCAAACACAAGAAAACACAAAGATTTAACGTAGAAAACCCTTTCAGGAAAAAACCACGGCACAAAATGACAGATCTTCACTATGAAAATAGAAATTACAAAGAGAAAAAGACTTATCCGCTTCAAACAAGCTTGAATCTCATCATTGCTACACCCTTTGATAACCCTAGAACCCTTTAAGAAATCTTTGGAATACCTTTAGGAAGCTTTAGAATACCTTAGAATGGCCCTAGGGACTCCTATTTATAGATGGGGAAACTCCACTTACGCACCTCCCTGGAAACTGCCTCAAATTTACGCAGTCTGCGCACAAACCGCGCATCGTCTGCGTAACCCTCGACTAGTCGAAATAAAGCTTCGACTAGTCGAAAGAACCTTCGACTAGTCAAGCTAGTCCCTCGACTGGTCAAGCAGTGCAGACCGAGATTTAAGACATCCTTTTTGACAACATATTTGTCCAGTGTTTGCTCATAGGATGGTATTTTACTTAGTATTCAACCTGATTGATACATCTTTCCATATCCCAAGTCATTGTTACATACGATACTCAGAACATTGATGGTCGAGTCCATCTTCATCGGCTATCAGAAAACACTACTCTGACGTGATGATCCAATCCGTAAAATCAATTACATTAAAAAGGGATGGACAAGATCACTTACAGAGGGTGGTGCACTCACGTATTTTTAGGACCATCCGGATGCTGTGATTTTGCATAGGAAGCCTTCTGTACACGTTGTCAAAGGGCAGTGGGAAATGGGTGAGGGCTGCCAAAGGCTAGGCTGGCCAATCAAGCAAGTGGACCTACCTAGCCACGGCCAGTGCCTGGAACTTAATTATTGTTACAGTCGAAGTCTGGCGGCCTGATCACAGGTCCAAGCCTGAGTATGGAGTGATTCTCATGGCTTAATTTTTAGGCCACGGGCTAGAACAGTCCAGGATTTATGGCCCAGCAATTCAATGGGCCATCTTTAGTCTGATACTCTTTGGCCACAAGCTGCTGTTAGAGATGGGCCCAGTCGAAAATCTATTCAACAACTTTCAAACATGTATTGTATGGGCCCGATCTCTGAAAGTGACACATGATCAATTAATCAAATCCTGCCATGTTGGGTCACCATGTAATCGTGTCCATATTTCATCATGTGGGCTGACAACAAACACGAACATCAAACATCTGGGCTGTTTTTCTAAAACCCAGACCCAGTTCAATATATGGCCTTAAATCCCATTGGGCCACATCATCGATTAAGCTGCTTCAATACATAATTCTCCTTTTCATACCTATAAAGTGCATAAGCCTTTCAAGGCTTCAATCAGATTGGGCACAAGTTTGAATTTTCTGGCCACCTAAATAAAAGGCCAGGGCCAATTGCTAACAGTATCTACAAGCCTCATGGACCTGTGCAGCCAAGTAATGCACATTATCAGGTCTGAATTCTTCACATGCTAGCTGGGCTGCTGTAGGGTCAGGCTCATGGTTGATTCCTTCATGGCAATGTTGAAGTCCTGGGTCTAACAAGGTTATGTCTACTTTACTTCGACTCATTTGATGAGATTGCCCTCTGGGCCATTGGATGGACTGTTCGGGTCCAAATTCATTGAATGTGGAAATGGACAGTCCATATTAATTATACTTGAAATGGTTTGAACTGATCTAGATTATCCATTAGGGGCATCTTACCTTTGATTACCCATGCCCCTTCAAAGATCACTCTGGTTAGATGATCACAACCATTCATTCAATGGCTATGAAAATGGATTATATATATTGATTATAATATATAGTAATGGTCCGATCATTGATCTAGTTCATCCATTATGTGGGCGTCACATCTGATCGCTCATCCCTCAATGTAAAATCACTTTGGCTGGATGAAAATTGCCCAATCATTGGCCAGGGAATGGACCTTGATATTAATTACACTAGAAATAGTCTGATCATTGATGTAGATCGTCCATCATAATGATCCGGCCTTTGATTGCACATTCCTCTCCAGGAAACATTTGACTGGTCCATCGACTCCAGAAAAGGACAGTCCATAATTACTATACTAGAAGCCGCCTGATCGTTGATCTAATATCATCCATCTTGTGGATCTCACCTTTGATTGTTAATACCTCTTTAAAAAATCAGTTTGTTCAGATGATCATAACCACCCAATCAGTGGCTAGGTAAATGGATGATCCATATTGATTGGAGTTAGGGCTGTACACGAGTCAAGCTAGCTCGACTAGGCTCGAGTCAGCTCGGATTGACTCGGCTTGAAAGGCCGACTCGGGGCGAGTCAAGCTTGTTTTCTAAAGCTTGAGTTGAGTTTGACATAGTGCATTTCAACTCGACTCGACTCGAAGCTCGAGTCAAGTTCGACTCGGCTCCGAGTAATATATTTTAATATTATATATTAAATATATATAATATGTTTAACTAAAAATAAAAAAAGAAGTTAAAACTTAAAAGTTTTTACTAAAAAACCTTACCTGACTGCGCTGGATTGAGTCAGGTTAGGGTTTGGGTCGGGGCGGGGGCGGGGGCGTTTAGGTCGGGTTGGGCACCGGGTTGAGTTGGGTGTGGGTTTGGGTCAGGCTAGGTGCTGGATTGACATATGAACAAGCTCGACTCGACTCGACTCGAATCACTAGCTCGACTCGAGATTGACTCCAAAGCTTTGGCAAACAAGCCAAGCTTCAATGTTGAGCTCGAGCTCGTGCTTGAACTCAAGTACACGGACGAGTAAGCTAAGCTAGGCCCGACTCGACTCGGCTCAATGTACAACCCTAATGGAGTAAAAAAAGAAAAAAGTTACGTTCATTGAAAATCACATTGGCCAGGTGATCCCACAGTCCCACCACTTGCACATCCCTCTGTTTGGTGCACCATCCTTTCATCACATTGACCAGGTGATCCTAATCATTCAATCAATGGGTAGAAAAATGGATGATCTATAGTGATGAATGGTCAGATCATTGATATGGAACACAACCAAGTGGACCCTACCATTGGTCGAACAGTTAGGATCATGTGGTCATTGTGATCATAGTTAGCCCCACTTGATGAGTGGTACAGGTGCTGTCCATGCATCCAATCAATGAGGGAGAGCATGTTGGAAGGTGAAATAGCTAGCGTCAGGTCCCAGGATTCAAGTTCCTGGATACCAAGCAGGTCCAGTGTACCAGGATTTGGGAGGCAATATGCACCACGTATGAGGTTAGTGATAGCTATTAGGGTTTGAAAGTAGGTTGGGATGGGCCAAGACCTGCTAATGTCTAGCCGTTTTGGGCTGAAATTTGACTGGGCCACTCAGTGTACTAGACACTACCCCAATGGGTGCTTGGCTAGTGGGCTCGACCATGCTTTCACCTAGTTAATAATCCAGGTGGCCAGATTGTAGTTGGTCCAGTAATCTACCACACCGGATTGATTGGACAAGCCTTAGACTGGCCCAGTCCGGCTCACACCCCTTGTTCTAACCCATTTGAGCAAGGTTGGCAAGTCTTAACTTTATACTTACACATCCATCCATATGACACCTGCCATTTGGACCACACAAAACTTGATGAGTGAATGGGAAGTGAATTGCTTCCTGCCCCTCCTGGACCGACTTGGTCCAGGCAAGCCCTCCGTGGGGCCCACTGTGGTGTATGGGTTTTATCTATGATGTCCATCTTTTATTATTATTTTATTTTATTTTAAATATCATGTTATGTATGAGCTCCAAAAAGGTAGGTCTAAGGTTCAAGTTGATTACACAATGGGGATTTAATACCCACCATAAAAAAATCTAGAGCGCTGCATAAGTTTTGATCAAGCTGGTATTTGTGTTCTCCCTTCCTCCATGACTATCTGATCATATAAGTAGATTGGATGGCAAATAAACATTAGGGTGAGTCCTAGGAAAGTTTCAATGGTGGGCATTGTTCTCACCGCTATTTCCTGTGGTGTGGTCTACTAAAAGTGTTAATCTGACTTATTTCTGAGTTCATGCCTTAAAATGATCTTAAAAATAATAAATAAATAAATAAATAAAGATGGAAGGCTTGGACTCAGCCAAGCAATGGCTATGTGGACCACATCATAAGAAGCAATAATGACAATGACGTTGACGGTCGAAACCTTCGTAAGCCATCATGATGTTTATTTACCACCAAATCTGTTTACAAGGTTACATTAGATTTGAATGAAGAAAAAACACAAGTATCAGTTTCATCAAACATCTGCAACTTCTAAGAAGCTTTTAGTGGTAGGCATTCAAACCCTTCTATGTATTCCAATTAAGCCTTGGATCTGCCTTATATTTGGGTGCATACCCTAAAATGGTCCAGCAAAATGTACGGATGGCGCGGATAAAACTCATATATCACAGTGTGCCGGGACAAAGTCTGCTTCAGGTTAAATGATATAAACCATCTGGCGCACCCATGGTTAAAAATACCATCGCGCCTAAAAGTCATACGCGCTCACATGACTTGATCATCCTAACCGTCTAATCGTGTAGAGCTACAGTTATGTATTCGAGCCTTCCCACAAGGACCATTTGATGAATGTCTACGATAGTGCTGATGACATCTGGATAGGCCCAATGATAGCTTGTCATGAAGCGTCTCACAGTACCATCTTACAAATCCAATGTCTACACCATACACGTGTCAAAGTAGACCTGTCCATTTGAAGTGGGCCACCTCAACATCAGTTCGTAGATAGGACAATTTGTTAAGCATTAATGGCCTGCAGATGGTCCTTCCTCGGATGTAGAAACCGTTGCGGAAAAGTGACACACGGTCCACATTCATTCAACGCACGTCTGATCACCAGGACCATGGAATTGTCGTGGTCCTCGGGCTATTGCATGTCATATTGGGCCACCAGATCAACGGCCACGCTGCATGGGTAAATTGCCAAGTGTACCATGGAGATGCGGAGAGCGATGGAAACGGATTGGCTACTCCCCCTGCCACCAGCCCCGTGGCTGATGTTCGGTGCTCTGTGGGCCCCACCATGATGTATGTGTTTCATCCATTCCTTTAATCCATTTTTAAAGATCATTTTAGGGCTTGAGCCCAAAAATGAGAGGGATATAAATTTCAGGTGGAACACACCACAGGAAAACAATGATGACTTGATATCCACCATTAAAATCCTCCTAAGGCCCACTGTACTGTTTATTTGACATCCAATCTGTTAATTAGGTCATAAAGACCCAGATGAAGGGAAAAAAGAAAAATCAGCTTGATCCAAAACTTTTATGGCCCCTAAAAAGTTTTTAATGGTCAACGTTCATTCAACACTGTTTCCAGTAATGTGGTCCATTTGAGATTGGGATATATATCATTTTTTTTCTCCCACGATTAAATGATCTAGAAAAATAGATGGACGGCATGGATGAAACACATACATCATGGTGGGGCCCACAGAGCACCGACCACCAGGCATTGGCTGGTGGCAGGGGGAGTAGCCAATCCGCTCCCGAGAGCGATGGGCTTTCTCTCTGCTCTCACATGCGCTGGGGCGCGTGACCATGTCATCCTCAAGCACGTGAGAAACTCGCATGCAAAGCATATCATCCAGAAACACTGTAGAATGTCCCTATCCTCCAATAAAAATAAAAGGCCGGGTCTTGTAGTCTGAGGTATACAAAAGTAAATTCGTAGTCCTCTTCTTTGCCCATTCACATGGTTAACCGGAACCGTTGAAACCGTAGATCCCACCATGAATTAAGCCATAGTCAAAGTAAGATTTGCAAGAAAACATCTAACCATTCGATTTACCAACGGATGAAATCACAATCATCAATAGTTTACCTTGAAGTGTTTTTTGAATGGTCAAGATCGTTCCTAACGAAAAAGAGGATTATCCATGGCCCATCTTCGGTGTGCCCTAATTCAAAAGGGTATAGCACTGAAATCTGAATCACACGGTTCATCTGACGGATTATGATTTCACTCCAGTAGACCGATGACTACCTGGCTTTCACAGAGAAAAAAGAAGGCCGAGACAAGCGGCTTTAGAGCCTTCCTGATTACGTTCCCATCGCATCATCAACATGCTGCCAATGATCACACCTTCCACCGAGACAGTGACGTGGCAGAAGCAAACGCTGCGGGACCATGTGTTTTAGTGGTCCCCACTTTGGCCGCCCCTTCCCCACCATATGCCAGCGAGGCAGCTGAAACGTCCGGCTGTTTGTCTCCTTTCCTGACTACACAAACGACCAGTACTGACACGTATGCGAACCCCGGAAAAAAGCCGAAAGCTCTGCCACGTGTCGCGGCTGGATTGTCCCATCGGCTGTGGCAGGACCGGCACCCAATGCCAAAAGGAATTTCCGGAAAAACCACCTTAGACCGACACGTTTCAGCTTGCGATAACAGTACACACGGACGGTTTTGATGGACGCCACGTCGACCTAAATGAGGAGGACGGTCGCCTCCCACAATTGGGACGTCATGTCTGAACTCGGATTCGGTCCAACCGGGTCCCGTCCAGCGCCAGTGAAAACCCTGTGGCTTGTGTAGGGCCTGTATCATAAGTAAAGAAGTAAAAATTCGGATGAAATAACAATTTTACCCTTTTCAACGTAGGGCGGTAGGGGCGACGTGCCGTACACACCGCACGCGGCGGTTTTCATTGGTGCCGGAAAGAGTGGTCCAGGCCACTGGACGCAATCCGCCTTCCGTCCATTGGGAAGACATTCTCTGTCGCGTTTTGCGGTTTATGTTATACTCATGAGGGGGAATGATTGCTACGGTTCGGGCGTTTGGGACGCGGATTAGGTGCGACCCCTGACCCAGTGGTAGGTAGCTAGGTGGGCCCCACTGTGACGTTTGTGAGAAATCCAACCCGTATATCTGTTTTTACGGCTCATGTTTGGCATGGGAGCCGGTTAGGTGTTACCCTTACCATGGGGCCACCTTCATGAGATGTTATATATCCACGCCGTCCATCCGTATTTTCAACCCACTTTATGAATTGGTTCAAAAAATTAAGCAGATCCAAATCTCAGGTGGACCACACCTCAGAAAACAGGTCCACCGTTAAAAACTTCCCAGGGCCCACCATAAGCAGATCCATGATGTTTATTTGCAATCCAACCCGTTGATAATAAGGTCAAACAGACCTGGATTAAGGGAAAGTACAAAGATCACCCTGATAAAATAAAAAATTGTGACGTAGAAAAAGTTTTTAACTGTCATTCACCACTTTTTCGAGTGGTGTGGTCCATTGGAGATCTGGATCTACTTAATTTTTGGGACAACATCCCAGAATAAGCTGGAAAAACGGATGGGTGGCGTAGATATACAGCACGTTCATCAGATGGCTCCCACATGGTTATGGTAACACTTGTTGCGAAAAGTGGGGATTGAACGGCCGCTTCAAACACTTGGGGAGCTATAAAGATTTTGGACGACGCTAATAGTTTTATGTTTTTAGTTCATTCTCATGGGAATGAGATTATGAATGGTTTAGATGGCATATAAACATCACTTGGGGAGCTCTGTCTTCTTATTTTTTTTTTAATGTTAGGTGACTTAGTTCTGGGATTGCCCAAAATTTTGTGCTCATGTTTTGACATGAGCTTCCAAAACAGATGGACAGGTTCGATTTCTCACAAACGCTATGGTGGGCCTCACCTAGCTTCTAACCGCGGGAGAGTTCCTGCCCTTGGGGTGGCAGGCAATCCGTGTCGCTCAGCCCACCCGCAAGTAATTACCACGGGGGAGTTGGCAATCCTCTTGTTGCTCGGCCCACCCACAAGGAATTCCCATATGGGAGAGGAGTCAACCTCTCACGCGTGCCGATGCATCACTTGTGTGGTGAGATCTTTATCATTTGCATGATTTGTTTCTTATTTCAATCATAATACTATATATATATATATATATATATATATATATATATATATATATATATGGAAAAGGGTACTATGCGCTCGAGCTAATGGGAACCTCCCATGAGGTCGAGCTGTGTGGGCCCCACCGTGATGCGTTTCGAACATCTACCCCATCAGTCAGATGCACAATTCCATCGTGGGCCTAGGTCTCAAAAATCAAGTCAATCCGTGACTTGTGTGGGCCACACCACATACAAAAGTTGAGAGGGGCCGTGCACCTTTAAAACATTAATAATCATTTTTTGGGCCCACCGAGATGTGGTTTGCAAATCCAGTCTATCCATTATGTGTGTCCCACTTGGATGAGGGTTCAGACCAAGTTTCGGCAGCATTCAAAACTCAGGTGGGCCCTGCCAAGTGCTTTTATATGTTTTTGGCATGTCTTCACATGATTTTAGATGGTATGGCCTACCTAAGTTCCGTATATGGCTGCTTTTTTGGGATATCCCATAATTTAAAGGGGACCCATCAAATGCACGGTGTTGATAGTCGACACGCATCATGGTGGGGACCACACAGCTCGACCTCATGGGAGCTTATCGTGGGCTCGAGCCATAGTACCTTTTCCATATATATATATATATATATATATATATAGAGAGAGAGAGGAGGAGAGACGAGAGAGAGACGGAGACCGAGAGAGAGAGAGAGAGGAGGAGAGAGAGAGAGAGAGAGTCATGCTCACCTGTGCACCTTTGCACACGTGTCATGGGTGTCTAATCTGAACGGTCCATGTGATGCGGAATCCCATGAAACCCCAAGGGACAAATTTTCACCCTGATCTAAAATTTTGGTGGGCCATAGCAAAGAGAAATACAAATCAAGGGAGGAAACTGTTTTCATTTTTCATGGCCCACCAAAGTTTTGGATCAAAGTAAAACTTGGGCCCAGGAGGTTTCATGAGGTGCTGCTTCACATGGACGGTTCAGATTTTGGATCCCCATCACGTATGATGGGTTCTCAAAAAAGTTCGCACTAATTCCATGCGAAATGGTGCGCTGGTGAGCATTTCCCTATATGTGTGTGTGTGTGTGTGTGTCGGGTGTACTCGAGATTAGGGTATTCTAAGGCATTATTAAGGTTCTAGAGAGGAAAAGTAATGGTTTTGGAGAGATTTGAATGGATCCTCATTCCTGTAAGTGCATCCATCTTTCGTATTTTTGTTTTCATAGTGAATCATCGTTGCTTTATGTCGTAGATTTTTTTCCCTTAAGACTTTTCTCTTAAGAATCATTATGAAAATGAAAATCAAGAGATGAATACACTTACAATGTCAGAAAACCCTCATTTTCTCCTATCCAAATCTTAGAAATGTTTATGCCCTTATTATAATACATTAATCTCTCAATTACACTCATATATATAAAATAACGCTTAGAATAGGAAACTAATCATGCGATTATGCAAAATTGTCGGCGTCGTCGATCTAACCATCGATCGAACAATCCTCGATCGATTGAGCTTGCATGCTTGATCAATTGAAAATGCTAAAAAATGTACAGAGTTTGGAAGTATACTTCAAATTCTATCGATCGATCGAAACTATCTAAAACTATCCGGAGACCAATCTGTATATTTCGAGGTTCACTCGATTGATTGACCAGGGTAGTCAATCGATCGAACCCCTGTTCCATGTATAGATTAAAGACATCTCATAACAATCTCCACCATTGATTCAATCTTCATGAGCCACAGCTCCATACTGCTATTACCATCTCTAATCACCTCCATCATAGCTTCATCATTGCCATCACTTTTCACGTACACTCCATCTTCATTAATCTTTCGTTAAACCCAGAGAAGTCGAACAAAATCGAAACTTCTCTGCGAGAATCACCTTTGTAAGCATGTTCATCGGATTCACGCTCGTGTAGATCTTATCAAGAGTGACACTGCATTCCTCAAGCAAATGTCGGATAAAATGATAACGAACATCAAAATGTGTAATGCGAGAATGGTTAATCGAGTTCTTTGCTAAGTTGATTACGTTTTTACTTTTACAATTAACTGGCACAACCTCTTACTGAAGCTTAAGTTCGTTCATCATTCATCGCAACCAAACACCTTCCTTGAATGCCTCCGTCACTACCATATACTCAGCTTCAGTAGCGGAAATGACAACCACGGACTGAAGTTTTGACATCCAACCAATCGCTCCACCTACTAGCATAAATGAGTAATCGGAAGTCGACATTTTGTTGTCCACATTCCCTATATAATTTGAATCCACATAGCCTACCAATTTTCTTTCTGTTTTCTCAAATATCAAGACACAGTCCATTGTACCTCATAGATAACAAAGTAGTCATTTCATTGCCTCCCAATATTACTTGCCAGGGTTTGACATGTATCTGATTACAACATTGACTGCATGTGAAATATTCGGTCTCGTAGAGACCATGACATACATTAAACTGCCAACTGCACTCAAATGGGGCATGTGTGATATAACCTGCTTTTCTTCATCCATAATGGGACATTCCTATGAAGAAAGCTAAGAGCTTGTTTGATTTTCCAATTCACCAGTAAATACCATGTAAATATGTAATAATTATTTTCCCTATATTTACCTCACTTTTTCCCATGTTTGATTTGACCATATGCTTTTTTTACACAAAAATCGAGAGAGCCACAACATATTTGTGGGTCCCACCGTGATGCGTATCTCTTATCCACACTGTTCATCTATTATGCCTGATGAATTTATGGCATGAGCCAAAAAACGAGGCATATCGAAAGCTCAAGTAGACCACACCAGTAGAAAAGGAAATCGAACACTTACTATTAAAAACCTCTCAGGCCTATTGTTTCTTTTTTCGTGGGCCATTTGAGTGTTCAATCTGCCTAATTTTTTGGCTCATGCCTTAAAATATTGTTTTAAAATGGCTGGATGGAATGGATTTATCATATACATCACCTTGGGGTCCATAAATTTAAAATAACTTTTCTGAACCGATTTCTGAGGTAAAAAGTACGATGGATTTTCAAACTATTTTCAAATGGGTGAAATGGTAATAATTACCCATTTTAAGGGCATTTACACAACCACTGAAAAATCAAACACACCCTAAAAGTGAGTAGCATGGGGTGTGCTAACTGGCTTAACCTTGTTCATCCCAAACTTCACCAATAGCTTCTCAAGGTATTCTGCTTAAAACAACTGTAATCTGCTCATCTCTCTATATATGTATATGTCTATGCCGATAATCTTCTTTGTAGCCCCTAGATCTTTTATTTCAAATGTCACTGATAGCCGAGTTTTCAATATATTGATCTCAAACATGCTTTGACTAGCGATAAGCATCTTATCAACATATAATACCAATAGAACGAATCCTCCATCGCTTAGTGTCTTGAAGTAGACACAGTGATCATATTCACTCTTAGTAAACAACTGGCTTCCCATGGAAGTATTAAACTTCTTGTACCACTGCCTAAGTGACTATTTCAGGCCGTACAACGACCTCCTTAACATACAAACCTTATTCTTTATCCCTTGCACCACGAGCACCTCTATTTATTTCATGTAAATATGTTCTTCTAATTTCCCATGTAGGAAAGCGGTATTTACATCCATTTATTCCAGTTCCAGATTGTATTGGGCAAACAACGCCAACACAAATCTAATAGATACCTGCTTGACAAACAACGTGAAGATTACACTGAAGTCGGCGTCTTCTTTCTAAGTATACTCTTTCACAACCAATCTTTCCTTGTATTTGTCATGTTTCTTTCAGTAAATCCACTTTGAGCCGATCGCTTTATACCCAATGGAAAGCTCTATAAGCTCTCACGTCTCATCCTTGTATAAAGAGTCCATCTTAACTTATATCACTGTCATCCACTTCTCAGCATCTACGTTATTTAATGCTTCCTAAAATATAGACGGATCCCCTTCATCCGTGATAAGGGCAAATGCAATGTTCAAATTATTTTTGTATTCTATCGGTAATTTACAATATCTAGGTGGATTTCTCCACACAGGTGGCTGCTACATCTGCTTATGTACCTCTTGTTATAGCTCAATTTTATCATGTGTTTCATCATTGTCAATTTCAACATCAATCACTGCTGATTTTTCTGGTTCCTTATGTTATTCCTTATAAAACAAGAATGATCATCAAACCTGATGTCACGACTAATTGTGATCTTTCGTGTGACCCGGTCATACAATTTGTATCCCTTCATACCATCACCATAGCCAACAGAGATACACTTATTCGTCATTTGGTCTACCTTATCTCTCTCAACGAACGGTACTTGAGAGTAAGCATCACAGCTAAATACTCGCAGCCACAAGTAATCAACTCCGTGATCACTCCACACTTCTTTTGAAATTTTACAATCGATTGGTGTAGATGGAGACTGATTCACTAAGTAACAAGCTTTATTAATGGACTAAGTCCATATCTCATTTCCTAACCCAATATTGCTTAACATGTTTCGGGCTTTCTCCAAGATAGTCTGATTCTTCCATTCTGTTACACCATTCTACTCTAGTGCATGTTTGATTGTGTTATGCCATATGATTCCCTCATCTTTACAAAATTGATTAAATTCCTTTGAAGTAAATTCATCTTCTTTATTTGTCCTTAAAATTTTCAACTTTTGTCCTAAACGTTTTTCTACCATCGCCTTCCACACTTTGAAGGGGGTGAAAACATCAGATTTGTACTTTAAAAAGTACAGCTAAACCCTTATAAAGTAGTCATCTATGACCAAAACGAAAATGATGACCCATCTCTAGAAATAACAAGTGACAACCCCATACATTAGAATGCACATAGTCCAAAACACCCTTATTAACATGTTTATCCGAATTAAAAGATAGTTGTGATTGTTTACCATATATACAATGCTCGTATATATCAAAATCACCACATTTTAATGTTAGAATCAATGAACGATCGGAAAGTACTTTCATGCCGTGCTCGCCCATGTGGCTTAAACAAGCATGCCACAAGCATGTTGACTTGGACTCCGCTATAGATTTGCGACTTCACCCGATACAATATTTTCCGATCAACCTGCAAAGGTTACCGTTCCACCGTGCTTTCATCATTACGAGTACCTCCCTTTGGAACCTTTAGGATATGATCAAACCCGGTGAACTTGCACGCAATTGCCTCGAGAGATCTTAGAGAGGTTAGATTTTTATGAAAGTCAGGAATATGCTTCGCATTTGTCAGAATGCGTTCCATCTCATCAGGCATCTTGATGCGCATCGATCCAATTTCAACAACCTTATAAGCAACATCATTGCCCATAAACACCTACCTACAATCATGCTCGTTGTATGTGGTGAACCAAATATGATGCGAGGTCATGTGATATGACGCCCCCGTATCCAAAATTTACTCATCGCTGAGATGGCTAGATTTGTATGTAGTCAGAATATCACTAGTGCCTACATCAACACTTGATTCTAATGCGTTGGCTTCATTCGATGCTTCATTTGTCTTATCTCTCTTTTGGGCTTTAGAATTTCGACAATCTTTCTTTATATGTCATTATTGTCTTCCACAATTTCAATATTTCATCTTTCCTTAGCCCTTAAACTTGGACCGTGATCGTGAGTTTCCCTTATCCTACTCAGAATTCCTTTCCCTAGCTATAGAGGAACCTGCGACACTATCTTTCTTTCTCAATACCCTCGATTAAAGGGCCGAGATGACAATCTCAATATCAATGTCTCTCTATCGTGGCACATAGTGTCTACGAAGCTATTGTAAGACTTTAGAAGACAGTTCAACAAAATTACTGCTTAATATTCTTCAGCAATCTTCACTTCCATACTCATCAATTTGCAAAGGATCCGATCAAATACAATGATGTGATCATTAAGATCTGACACTTCCACCTTTTTTAATTTATAGAATTACTTTTTTAGATACAGACGATTCAATAATGATTTCGTCATGTACATGCTATCTAACTTATTCTAAAATCTTATTATAATTTTTATTATTATTAAGGACATTGTAAATGGCATCATCCGCCAAACATAGTTAAACTGAAGTTTTCAATTTTTCATCCAACTCTTCTCACCCCTCATCATTCATAAACACCATACGCTTCTCTACATCAAGGAGTGCATGTTGTAACCCTTGTTGAATAAGAAGACCTCTCATCTTTACCTTTCATAGTTTAATTTTATTTTTCCCATTGAACTTCTCCATTTCATACTACACATTCGATCCCTTCATTAGAATATCCTAATCCCACAATTACACCCATATATATAGCATAATACCCAGAATAGAAAACTAATCGCACAATTACATAAAATTATGCGCTTCATCGATCTGAGCATCAATTGATCCACATCGATCAAGCTCCCAATCAAACATGTTCAAACTGTCCAAAGATTTTACAAGTATATTCCAAAATTTGTCGATCAATTAACTTGACAATTCGATTGATCAAGACTATCCACAACTATTTAAAGACCAATCTATAAGAATTCTATAAGGTGGGCCTTATTGATCAATGGTCTAGATTGTCCTAAGGGTTGGATAACGTGATCGGGTATACCAGTGGGCCCCACTAAGTTATGATATATTTAGAAATTTGTGTAAGGGGTAGAGTGTTATAACTGTGATACACACACAATATTCTAGAGGAACTAAGATTGTCAAATTCATGTGGAGCCATAGGGAGAAGAGTTTTGATGGGTTTCAAACTCCTCTTCCCTCTGCATTATAAAACAGGGCTGAGTCCCCAATCCAACACCACTGATAGAAGTTACAACCCCATCACAGCTTTTCTAAAGGGTGTAAGGAGAGGAAGACCTCAGCATCCTATCTTCAGTAATGACGTCCCAACAAGGTACGCCTTCTTATTCATACAGTTGGTATCAGAGCCACTGTGCATCAGGTATGGAGGATCAATTCAGCAATTAGGGATTTTTGAATCCCTAGATCCAATAATTAAGATTTTCAAATTCACAAATCAGGACAATTAGGGATTTCGGATTTCGAACCCCAAATCAGGAAATTGGGGATTTCGAATCCCAAATTAGGAAATTAGAGATTTTGAATCCCAAATCAGTAGTTAGGGTTTTCGAAATCCCAATCCAAAAATTAGGGCTTTTGATCCCTAAATCCAGAAATTTAGGATTTTGATTTGGGAGATCAAGGATTTCAATCTAGATATTATATAAGATAAAGGATATAGGGGCATCACCTCTCATCCATTGCCGACAACCATGGCCAAGCTCTAAGACCCTTCCACGGAGGTCTGTTTCCGGCGGTGGCTTCAATTGCTGTAATCGGTTTTGATCTCCATCACCTCTCGTCCTTGTCGTTATGATCTTCGGCCATCGATTATCGGAAGCATGGAGGCAATGAGGATGATGGATTTGAGAAAGGGCTTACCCGTTTTATATATATTCCAATCTGGGAGTCATTGCAACTAGGTCCCTTTTTTGGCCTCTTCATTGCCATCTTCATTGCCACCATCAGCAAGGGAATTCGATGTTGGTTTCGAACCGAATGACGGCCATTAAATCCGACAAGTCTCCGAGAGTCTTTTGCAATGGCTTGAATGTTTGTTTTGGTTCCCAAACTACCAGTGGCCGAAAATCTGGTGGAGATTGGATCGTGAAAGGATGCAACGCCCTTTGTTTATTTCAGCCATTTCGTGGGCCCGATTGTCTCATTACATGGGTTGGGCTCACAACAGGGCCCTTCTCTCTCTCTCTCTCTCTCTCTCTCTCTCTCTCTCTCCTCAACAGGCCATGATCTGGGCCATCTGATTTGGTCCACATTCATAGGCCCAGTTTAAGGAATTATACTTGTTCTATATTGTAACATTCCAGATTTTTGCCAACCTGAGATTAGACGTCCTTAGGTAATGGGTCGATCCTAATACCTTATTAACTTGTCAGAACTCAATCCCACAGTCTAAAATCGCTTGTTAACCCATTTCCTTCACAAATCCCACCCTTCACTACCTTGTTCTTTCAATTTTTCTAAATACTTTCACTCTAGACACTATCTTAAACTAGCTAAGTATTATAACTTGGATTACTTTATATACAAATTACAAAGGACTAAGTACCATCTCAGACCGAAATCACCCAGGACTAAATCCTTTAGAAATTAGGCGAGAATCAGCCAGTGTGAAACTAAAGTACCTGTGAAATTAGCACCAATCACTTTAAATACGATCTGCAAGACCCAAAACTTGTAGAATCATTGATGCTAGGGTACCCTAAAATCTAGGATCAATCTCATTACCCGGCTGCTCTCGGGAGCATCTCGAAACTCCGTATCAGATCTGGACCGCACGTCGGAAGTTTGATTAACACGAAGTTAAGGAATTAGGACTGCCTTGCTGGGCTTGACAACCATCTCGGAAATCAAATCCAGATAGTGTCCCAGTGTAATTCGCTTGAGTCCGGAGCGAGGAGTGTGAAAACACTTGATTTTCTTTACAAATAAATATCTCAAATAGTAATCTGGTACCTCTCGCTTGCGGATCAGTTTTAAGCAACCAGACTGTCAAAATCAGACCAAATTACACCCTCGGATCAGGAGAAATTTCATACACATATCCATGTACTCGGAATCTCCAATCGAGATCCGCTGACCGTTGAACTGAAACTGGTCCGCCACGCGTGATCTGGGAATCCCACTGAAACGAAAACTTAACTCCACCTAGATCTAAGGTTGGTGAGCTTAAGTCCGACCTTTGGCTCAAGGAGGCCCGCCAGAAGTCCTCCGTTGAGCTGAGACTGACCCGCTTTGGTTATAACCTAATTATACTTTGACGTGGAGTCTATTTCGGTGAGTTTTTAGGCTATATAAGGACCTTAAACCCTCTCTCATTGCAGCCATACGAATTTGAGAGAAACCCTAGAGAGAGAAGAGAGAAAAGAGAGAGAAAGTGAGAGAGAAGTGGGAGAATCTCCCTGCCTTGCTTCCCTGCTGCTATCCATGCTTAACCGCTCCATTCTCATCGCTTTTCCGGCGATTTCGGCATCTTTTCTAGGTAAAAAAACCTTAACCCTAACCTGTTTAAGGGTTTGATTCGATTCAAGTGATGAAATAGCTAACCTATTTCGTTCTATAGGTTACCAAACTGTCGTATACGAAAGCTTAGCAAACCTATCGGATCCATTACGATTCTACGATAAAAGGTGCGGACTTTAGGTGTATAGGTTATGGTTTTCAATGCTTTCAATGTCAGATAATGATAGATTCATGATCTGCATGCAATTGGACATGTACAAAGTGTTGTCTGTTTTCCGTTTCGATTAAAGATGAAGAATATGAAATTTTACATACTCTAGGTATTTGTAGAAAGTACCGTATACGTATAAATTTTGAAAATACATGATTATTTGTTGTATGAATATATTATACATGGATAAAATACTTGTTTGGTGAAAGGACTCGCCCTAATACATGTTTTGCTAATATACACTATGTATGTTGAAATTGTGTATTTGAGAAAGTACCGTATACGTATAAACTCTGGATATGTGTTTGCTATGATTATTTGCTGTATGAATATATTATATATGGATAAAATACTTATTTGGCGAAAGGACTCGCCCTAATACATGTTGTGCTAATATACACTATGTATGTTGAAATAGTGTATTCTAAGTGTTTATGAAAATGACTGAATGAGTATAGAATTCTCATTCGTGCTCGCCATGACTAATTGTCATGGATATATGATTGTTGTATTGGCGATACCCTTTTGACGAAAGGATTTGCCCTGAATCACGCCACGGCCACTATACGCTATATATGTTGAAATGTGTAGCCCAAGTGTTTGTGAAAATGTTCAAATGAATATGGAACTTGGATTCCTACTTTCCATGACTATCCGTCGTGGGTGTACGCGTGTTATGATTGGGGCAACTCTCTAGTGAAAGGATTTGGCCTAATGCCTATGTGATCAACATATGTCATATATGTTGATGTATGTATTTTAAAGTGTTTGTTGAAATGTCTGAATGAGTAGTAGTTAGTAAATTGTAATGTTTAAGGGTGTTGAGATATGATTCTCAACTTCTTTAACTATGTGTATGATTTCTTTAGATATCTATGTGATTAGGAATTGAATATGTACAAACTCATGCTTATGTTGTACTTTATAACATGCTCAATTGATTATGATTTTATCTAGGTAATGCATATGTTTAAATTCATGTTTACGTTGTATGATCCGTCATGGGTGATGGGGGAGTGGAGCAACGAGTGCGTGCAACAGCCCTGACAGCCCTAAACGGATAATATCAGACCTTGATTGTATGATTTGAATCTTGATCCATTACTGCTTTAACTATCTGAAATTGATTGTGTTTGAGGCTATGATTATAGTCCAGGCAATCGAAAACGAAAATGAATGCGTGGCTGAGATTCATTTGCCACGTGAGATGTGTTTGACGAACCCGAGTCGTACTTCGGTTGGCGATAGTGGTTGGCCACGCGAAGTGCTTATGCACTTCATGTCGTCCAACTTGTCGTGCGCTCGAGCTAGCTGAGGTCGTCAAGTAACCCGATCTGTTTTATGTATGTTCACCATGTTTGGACGCTACTGCTTGAACCTAGGGTACCAAACTTACCAGTGAAATTCCCTCTAACCATGGTACCTCGATCCGCTAGATCATGGCCGGGCATGGTGGTATGGGACACCGTGGTCGAGCTGTCGGCCTACGCTGGGGCCACGTGCCTCCCCGTAGTGACCAGTGAGCAACCAGACTTGTGAGCCGATTATGGTGGTATGGGACACTACATTATACTGTCAGCCTACATTGATAAGGTGATGGGGGAGTGGTGCAATGATTGCGAGCAATAGCCCTGACAGCCCTTTGTAGTGACCTCGAGCATACTCTGAATTTGCGGTGAGGCGACGAGTTTTGCCGCAGTGTATAGAGTATGAACTAGGCCTGTATCTGTATAGTGATGAACCGTTAAAAAGGTGATAGGGGAGTGGTGTAACCTTTGTACGTAACAGCCCTGACAGCCTTTGCAGCGACCTAGAAATACACCATCGTATGAGATTAACTAGGACTGACGACCCTAGAATGGATCATGTTTGGGAATGATACAAGGGAGGTACCTTAGTTTCCCAATACTGTTGTTTGAAATGGACTAATAACAACTCGGTAATCATGCTCATCATCGCACTGCATGTGCCTGGAAGATGTGGAGCACTGAGGGACAAAAGCATGCTGCGAACATAAGATGGTGTCGCATGAGGGTGGTTTGGCAAGGGCATACATCATTACTGCATTCATACTTGCATTAATAAGAGTATTTAGAATTGTTTAATTGTACTGTTTTATCATTACTGCTTGACTGAGTTGATGACATGTTAACCTATGCTTTATTGTTCCACTGAGTTAGCTACTCACTCCCACGATACGGGATGGTGTTCCGAACACCCACCAGACTTTATCTGATTGCAGATGGGGACGCTACTCCTGAGGCGGAGGCAGACCTTTATGAAGACAATGATGCTTGTTCGTATATGCTGTGTGTTGACGGCTTCAAGTGAGCGGTGTCTTGATCGACGGAATTACAGGGATGTTGACTAGATAACACTACACCTTTGGTATAATTTAAAATTGTACTTGTAATTCATTAACCTGGTAACATTATCACACTCTGGAGACTCACCACTATTTATATATATTTTATATATCTATCACAGTCTTCCGCTTGCAATTTAACTGTCTCTGGAGTATGATATGTTGTTTTGGCTTAATCTCACTCATGTTCAATGCACTAATACAGACAACATTCAATCATCATTCATTTTGTTGCATAAGTGATGCGTTGGAACTCGGGAGTTGAATTTATGCTCGACCCCCGATTTTCAGGGCGTTACATATATATTATGAGATGGACCACATCAGTAGACATTAGATGTTAGATCTGATCTGTTGATTTGTATGTTATGGACATGTCTTTAGGAACGTTGTCTGGATGAGCTTTTATTTTTAAATACAATATCATATAGACCATCCATTTTTACAAGTATAATGGTTTATGGACTTGGTCCTTGGGCCTGTGCCCATTTAAAGTCAGATTGTGGGCCTGATTGATCATTACATGGGCTCTTGACTGGGCTTAAATTTTATTTTATTTGTGAGCCATCCAATTTGATTCACATTCATTTGATATTTTATGGCACACTCCAGTTGATTTTGAGCCCAATTAAGGCCTGATAGTTGACTAGCTAAAGCTCCTATCTTAGGCCCATACCATTTTAAATCAGCCCAATTTAGGACATGTTGAATGTTCATTTAATGTTTGGACCTTTTCCTTTGGGCACAATTTTGGAATTCATTTTCTTGATTTATTTTAGTTTAAAATGAGCATATAATCTGGATCATTCACTAGATGGACAATATTGAATATGGACCCTTCAACATGTGGATTTTAAGTATTGGATCTGATCTGTTCATCTTATAGACACTAATGTAATGATCTAACAATCCATCTAAATTGTTCCATGTCGTGTGAATGTTAAAGGCTAGACTCGTAATGCTTATTGATGATGACCTGATCATTCAAAGTCTTGATTCGGCCTTATTGTGAGCCCATTACCCATTCTTTAAGAGTTGATATAGACCATTGAAATGAGGAAAGTGAAACCTACCCGTTTGTTTCTCTTTAATGCTCCTCATTTTCCCAACGATCAATATCAACCGCCTTGTGGGCCAAATCAGACTGATTTATATAGTTAATCCATGAGGGAATGATTAAAATTACGATCCTAAGTCAAAATTTGTGTGATTGTATCCGGTTGTGTTAGCCACCACAGTGACTTCAATCGGTGAAAATTTTCACGAATCAGGACTTGTGATATTGTTGCATTCACATTTCATACGAACGGTGACGAAAATATAGATGATCACCGTTTGGTAGGAGCATGAACGGGGTAGAGTAAATGATGCTTATAATGTAAAGCTGAAAGACTCATCCTACCCGCAGGTGTTGAGTGTCTCAAATTTACATAATTGGCATCGCTTAACTTCATGTTCAGGAGGGTCACTTGCATATCGTCACTACCTCCCACAGGAGGAGTGATGATGATGTAACTGATTCTCGCCAGGATTTAATGTTTGGGCCCATCTTCATCTTGGATAGTTCAGTTGAAAGCCCCGATCAATTGAATTGATAAGTTTGCCTGATATTTGATTTTATTCATGAATTATTTAATGTAGAAAATTTGCTAATGTGAGTATATTTTGTAACCAGTTAAAATTCCAACTTAAAAGCATCAAGCTCCCATCCTAAACGGGTCTGATTGTGTTCAACAGATAGAGGTCATAAAAACAGTCCTGGGATGCTTACATTCGGAGATTACTTCAGAAAATTCTGAACTGTCAAATTCCTTTGAAAACAGTCAGAATATTGAGCTTGTAACCTCAGGACATGTACCTGGACATGGAAATAGAAAAATGACACTTGGTTCTAACAAAGGATCCTCAGGATCTCACGGTCGTCCAGGTTCTCCAGTTGAAAACTGACTTGGGAATGGATCGAGCCACAAGCGGACAAAAGGTAATAATTACTTCTTTTGCAAGAAGTCGAGCCATAAAAAAAAAAAAGACTGCATAAAGTATAAGCAATGGCTTGTAAAGAAGGGTAATAATTCTGTTCTAGTCTGTTTTGAATCTAATATAACTGATGTGTCAGTGAATTCTTGATGGATAGATTCAGGAACCAGTATTCACATATGTACTTCTATGCAGGACTTACTATAGACCAGGCCACCAACTGATGCAGAGCGCTCAGTATATGTAGGCAATAGTGTTAAAGTAGACATAGAGGCAATTGGAGTCTATAGGCTTAGGTTAGAGTATGGCTATTTATTGGATTTGGTAGATACATTTTGTACGCCTTCTATAAGATGCAATCTAGTCTCTATTTCTCGTTTGGATAAATTGGATATTTATTCCAATTTGAGAATAAAAGATTTAGTATTTACCTTAATTTGATTAAAGTTGGCACCGACTCTATGATGAATAAGCTATACCAGCTAGACTTTATTGTCTCACACGTATAAAATGTTAATGGCTTGTATGGAAATAAAACAGGATCTAAACGTAAACTACACTGTGAGAATTCCTCCATGTTGTGGCACAGGCGATTGTGTCATATATCTCGTGAGAGATTGGACAGAATTGTGCGAGAAGAGATTCTTCGCTCTCTAGACTTCTCTGACCATAAAGTATGCATTGATTTCATAAAAGAAAAACAGACCAGAACCATAAAGAAAGGTGCGACAAGGAGTGTAGGACTCTTAGAGGTGATACATATGGTATTTTTGGAACATTCCCTACGACATCCTGGAGTCGGCACAAATATTTTATTATTTTCATAGATGACTGTTCTCATTTTGGGCACCTTTTTCTTATCAGTGAAAAATCAGATGCCGTGGATGCTTTTAAGTTGTCGGATCTGACCATGGTGGTGAATACTATGGTAGATATGACAAATCAGGTCGTAATCCAGGGCCATTCGCTAAATACCTACAAGATTGTGGCATTGTCGCCCAATACACTATGCCTGGTACTCCAAAGCAGAATGATGTGGTAAAAGGCGTAATTACACTCTAATGAATATGGTGCGAAGCATGGTTAGCAATTTGACATTGCCAGCATCTCTATGGGGTGATGCGATCAAAACCGCAGTTCATATCCTTAACAGAAAGTAACGTCTCTGATATCTGCATGTTTTGGGGATGTCCTACTAAGGTTAAAGTTTATAACCCGCATGATAGAAAAATCGATCCCAGAACCATAAGTTGGTTCTTCATAGAATACCCAAAAAAGTCTAAGGGTTATCGATTCTACTGTCATTTCTACTCTATCACGATCGTTGAGACTGGGAATGCCAAATTCATTGAGGACATTGAAAGTAGTGGGAGCATGAACATTAGAAACTTTGTATTTGAGGAAGAAAGGACAATGACTCCGGTCATAGTCACTCAAGATCACGTGGATATAAATGTTGCAGTCGACCATGCAGTCACTGCAGAACACAACGTTGATCCTCATGTACAACTCACTGATGAGGAAAAATTAAAATCACACCCAACAAGTTGAACCATTAAGAAGATCCGAAAGAGAGAGAAGACCTGTAAATCGAGACGATTATATTGTATACTTATAAGAGCACGACTTTGACATTGGGATGAAAATAATCCTAAATCCTTTACATAAGTCAAACAAAGTGCTGATCCTTCTCGTTAGTTTGATGCCATAAAAGATGAGTTGAAATCCATGAGGGATAATAAAGTATGAGATCTTGTTGAGTTACCGTCTGGAATAAGGCCGATTGGTTGTAAATGGATATTTAAAACTAAGCGAGACTCCAAGGGTAATGTCTAAAGATACAAAGTCAAACTTGTTACCAATGATTTTCACCAGCGTGAGGGCATTGACTTTAAAGAGACTTTCTCACCAGTATATAAGAAAGACTCATTCAGGATCATAATGACCCTTATAACTCATATGGATTTAGAGTTACATCAGGTGTATGTAAAGACAATATTTCTCAATGAGGATCTAAATGAGAATGTATATATGTTACAACTCGAAGGTTTTGTAATCCATAGCTCAGAACATTTAGTTTGTAAACTAAATAAATTCTTCTATGGGTTGAAACAGGTATCACGATAGTGGTACGTAAAGTTTCATAAAGTAATTTCCTCATATAGCTTTGTAGAAAACATTGTAGATGAATGTATCTACATTAAAATCAATGAGAGTAAGTTCATTATGATGATTTTGTATGTTGACGACATTCAGCTAGTTAGCAGTAACATCAGGATGTTGAGCGATACCAAGAAATTCTTATCTGACCTTGGTGACGCCTCGTATGTTATTGGCATTGAGATTTGTCGTGACAGATCTCGTGGACTGCTCAACTTGTCACAGATAGCCTACATTACCAGGATACTCGAAAGATATGGCATGCAAAATTGTGCTCCTGGACAGTCATCCATTGTAAAGGGTGATAAATTCAGTTAAGCTAATTCCAGTGTCCCAAGAATGATTTGAAAAAGAATCAAATGAAAGAATTTTCATACTCGTCAGTAGTAAGGAGCATCATGTATGCTCAAAGTCTACACGCGGCCGGATATTGCCTTTGCTGTTGGAATATTGGGCATGTATTTATCTAATCTAGGAATGGGCTGGGCTCGAGCTGGACGGATCCCATGGGATTAGGAGGGATGGGATGGTAAAATCCCGAGATATGCCAAATGAGCCAAACAGACCCGATGAACTTGTCCTGGGATATAGCAAAGCCATGGATCTTAAACCAGCCCACTAAGGACCTGTTTGGCCGGACGGATCCCATGGGATTAGGAGGGATGGGATGGATTTTAAGGTAATGATGGTGGTGTCAGTGGATTGGTTTAAGATCCATGGGATTACTATATCCCGGGACAGGTTCACTGAGTCTGTTTGGCACGTTTGGCATATCTCGGGATTTTACCTTCCAATCCCTTCCAATCCATCCGTCCAAACACGCCCCAGCCACAATTGAATAGGATTAGGAGGGATGGGATGGATTTTAAGGGCCTGTTTGGCCGGGCGGATTGGAAGGGATTGGAGGGGCTTGGAAGGTAAATCCCGGGATTGGCCGGGCGTGCCAAACAGACTCGGGATTCTGATCCCGGGATATAGCAATCCCATAGGATTGCTAGCAATCCATTGACATCACCATCATTACCTTAAAATCCATCCAATCCACCTGATCCCATTCAATTTTGCCTTGGACACGTTTGGTTTGACGGATTGGAAGGGATTGGAAGGTGCAATCCTGGGATTGGATGGGCGTGCCAAACAGACTCGATGATCTAATCCGGGATATAGCAATCCCATGGATCTTGCACCAATCCACTGACGCAGCCATCATTACCTTGAAAGTGATGCCATCCACCCTAATACCATTCAATCCCTTCCAATCCGCCTGGCGAAACACACCCTAAGGTAATGATGGTGGTGTCAGTGGATTGGTTTAAGATCCACGGGTTTGCTATATCCCGGGACAAGTTCACCGGGTCTATTTGGCTCGTTCGGCATATTCCAAGATTTTACCATCCCATCCCTCCTAATCCCGTGGGATCCGTCCTGCCAAACAGGCCCTAACGTCACCATCATTACCTTAAAATTGATCCCATCCCTCCAAATCCCGTTCAATCCCATGGATCTTAAACCAATCCACCGACACCACCATCATTACATTAAAATTCATCCCATTCATCCTAATCCCATGGGATCCGTCCGGCCAAACAGGCCCTAACGGACGGCTGATCTCGTGCAGTGAGTGGTTAGCTCAGGAGTCTGAATCGTACTCGCGCAAGTAAATACAGGGAAGAGAGTAGGACTGGAAAGTAATGGCCGGAAATGATTGAGTAATTAGTAGCGTGACGAGCTTTAAACACCTAGCTCTTCCTAATTAAGGCAATGGAAAATGTAGGGTCTTGTTTCAGTAGACGGCCCCTCATGTTAGTAGCTAAACACGTTCCAGAGACATGTCAGAGATCAGTGCGTACGAAAACACATGTCAGTAATCCGTTTCATTCATCTTTTAGTAAACTACGAGGATTTGATAGACAAAAAATACATTGAATTGGACAGTTAGACTTTGTTTTATCTAACCGCTCATTTTTCTCACAAAATATTCACTTTTTTGACAAGTGGACCAACATTATTTTTTCTCCATAGTATTTTCACAATGTGATCTACCTGATGAATGGCCAGGATCTCTAACAGTTATGCTGTACGGATGGATCTATGACATGCGTTCCACCCCCACGCAAGGGGCCGCTCAATGAATCACGACATATAAAAAAATGGCCTCCTTGGAGTTGGGAGCTATATGATACTCAGGCATTGCATGATCCTTGATATGCTGGCACTCTTAAATAGCATATGAAACTCAAAATTAAACTGATTAAACGGTGGAGAATGCCGTAGATAAGTCACGGTTCAAAAATTAGACTGGTTGAACAATCCTAGCCTCTGATTCATGAACGCTTGTCCTCAGATGTTTTTATTTTTTTACTGTCCAATAAATGTCAACTAATTAATCTGATAATTAGATGATCAAACAAAGATAATTTACAGTTCATGATACATTTAAACAGGAAACCAGTTGACATAGATTATCCTACTACTCAAGTAATTTCTAAGTGCCTGAGTATAATCTATTAAACTCTGCCAGAGTATTAAATTTTTTCTACTTTTAAAAATAATTCCTCTTTTTTCATTTTGTCCTCTGTTTAGTCAAAGAGGCCAAATCTATCATCTATCCCTTTCAAGGAGGGGTGTCAATGGGCCACGCTCGGGCCTAAAAAATCAGAATTTTAAATAGAGCTGGCCCGATCTAGGAGCCCAAAACAGTTCAAAATCCGTGCTGAGACCTGCCTTAGGCCCGGCCGGTCGACAGTCCTACTTTCAAGTTGCCTTTCACGTAAAGGGATCAGATCCAGTGTGACACACCTACACCTTTGAATTAAACGGTATCCAAACCCATGTTTTGTAAGTTTGATGAATTTTCTAGCCGATCTGAACTGTCCAACTGGTAGGTCACCACCTGGAGGGGCCCATTGTGAAAATTTGCAGCGAACGGCTATTTCTAACCATTAGATCTAATAGACAAGTTTTGGACTTTTCTTACCACCGTCAGTGGACTTCGAATCCGTACAACAGGCCACGGATTTGATCGATTATACGGATGGGATCCATCTCCAATGTGTACCCACGGCTTGTGGGGTTGACACCGTACCATACCATTTATTAAATGGTCCTAACCAAAAGACGAATTACCCAATGCTTTTTGAGCAGTGAACAAAGAGGTCGTAAGCATTTTTGTCTGAGAAAACCATGGGTATTTTTGTCATTAGGATAGCTGTAGATTTGAAAGTCTAACAGTCAGGACATTGAGTTCGACAGCGTGGCAAACCTGAGAAATGGACCACCCTGGTTCTAGCGATCGCTACTGATCGGTGCTCTGTGGGGCCCACCATGTTGTATCCATTTTATCCACTCCGTCCATCTATTTTTACACATCATTTTATGGCACGTTTGAAAAACAAGGCAGATCAAAATCTCAGGTGGACCACACCATAGGAAAAAGTGGTGATTAAACAACAAACATTAAAAACTTCCTGGGAGCCACAAAAGTTTTGGATCAAGCTGATATTTATGGTTTCCCTTCATCCAGGTCTGCGTGACCTAATCAACAGGTTGGATGAAAAATAAATATTATAGTGGCACCTAGGAAGTTCTTAATAGTAGGCGTTCAATCACCAATGTTTTCCTGTAGTGTGGTCCACTTGAGATTTATATCTTCCTCATTTTTGAGATCATAACTTTAAATGATCTGGCAAACTGGATGGACGACGTGGATGAAATACATACATCATGGTGGGGCCCATAGAGCACCGAGGCAGCTTCACTATACAATCCGGTCCCTGGTTTTAACCTCCGGTGATTTTCATGATGCGTCCCACTAATAGTACCGGTCGGATGTTACAGAAAGTGACACGTTAGCAGGAAAGAAAGAAACGTAATGTTGACCCTTGAAAGGTAGCTCCATAAAAAATAAAAAATAAAAACAAAATCGTACGCTTCAAATAGGTTGTTGCAGTCCGACGAGCATGCATGCGTTGATATTCTGTCGTGGGTTTTATTGGAATATGGCCCCCATCAGCCTCCTTCCTACGGTTAGATGCTATACACATCGGTAACGCAGACCGTTCATCAGGCAGCATTTACAGTCAAGATGGACAGGACTGGTAATATTGGTCGGCCGATGATCAAGCATATCAAACTCATACGAGAAAAACAGGTGGTTAGAGAAAAAAGGTCAAGCGGACCAAATTCTACACATCTAGATGGCTCACTTGATGAGTATACTCTCTTGATTTTTGACATATGACATGGTCATTACGTTCAACCACCTGATGATGAGTGGTCCAAATTGGTCACATGAGTGCCATTTAGTGGTGGGGATGAAATTTGTGATGGTGGGCGGCATTCTATCAAAAGATTCAAAACTGTATAATTGTAAGAGGACATGAAAGGGGTGGACCATCTAATAGGTGGATATTTATTGAATGGTTCAAAATGAAAAGATTAATATCTGATGGACCTATTTCAACCAACAAGAGTCCATGAACTAGGTTAAACAATATGATTTTGAGACTTATGACTTACTACTAGTGGGTTCCACAATCTAGTCAGTCTAATTTGAGTTAATATATGCTACATGTGTAATTACTATGTGCCTGTGTATCAAGTGTCCTAAGCAGCCGGAGTAGTATATTAGACGAGTCAGTTTTGCGGTCAAATGGATTTTGGGTGCATACACCCCAACCATTTTGGACATCAAGTGCGTTAACTAAATATACATTAATTAAAAAATTGTACGGTTGTCTCGAGACCAGAAATATGAAGGCTGCATCACTCCAGGACCATCTTGGTTATTACACCTAGGTGGGGGACTTTCCCTATCAAGGTGGGCCCCACTATATGCGGCCAATCAGTGAATGCCAGTGTCCCGCGTCCCAATATCATTCTTTTATAATAGTTAGAGGTCTTGTGTCCAACCGTTGGACCACAAGGTATGGCCCACCCAGCGGATGACATCCGACCTTCCATGTGTGTGCGCAATCTAGTCCGTCAAATAAGTTGGCCACGTCATGAGGATCACTTTGTGCAAAAAATAAAATAAATCTGCCATATCCACTCATCGAGTGAGCCACATTGCATTTTGGTTTGTCCAATCCGATGAGCAGATAGAGATGAATTTTGCACAAGGTAATCCTCACGGTACTGGGGCCAACCTATTAGAAGGATTGGACTTCACATGTACATGACACGTTGAAAGTTATTCACTGGGTGGACCGTACATTGTGGTCCAACCAATTGTATTCACTCATAGTTTTTGGAGAAATGATCACATGTAACGGCTGTAGGAGACTTGAAAAGTTCCACATACAAGTACCATTTGTTTCCCACTTAGCTATGCATTACATATGTAGAATTTCTGGTCCGTTCAAAGAACGGAAAGCACTAGGATAAATGGCTGATATGAAAATCAGGCGGATCCAGTAATCAAATCAATGGACATTCCACTGTATAGCATGTGGCCGATCCATTGTTTATGATGGCCAAATTTTCACACCCTGTGATTATCATGTGTATTCCAAGGGAAGGAAATGGCTAGATGTAAAAGCCCACAAGCATATCTAACAAGATCGCAGATATGACACCTGCATGGGCCACTTGCTTATTTTTGCCTGAGACCGTACATAGCTGGTAGACTCACAAGAGTGACAACATGAGGTCATGGGTTCAAGCACCCTTTGTGGTGTGAGTGAAGCATATATGAGGTGTGTGAGTGATTGTGCCAAATATATAATATATATATATATATATAGATATATATATATATATATATATATATATATATATATATATATATATATATATATATATAGAGTTCTACATCAAACCCAATTCATGCAAGATATGTCTGCTAACATAACAAGCAAAGGCATTCATGCAGGATCCAAGTCATTCTCTGGTGGTCAGAATTATATATGTTGGTATAACTATAAAATTTATTTCTTTCAATTTTCAATTAAAACTATAAGTCCATGTGTCTGCATGGTAAACGATGGGTCATTAGTTGAGAGAGAGAGAGGAAAGATCATATTAATGAAGAGGCCTTACACCTAAGCATTTTATATCCTAAAGGACTAACTTGCTTTCATATGCGGGTAAGATAATTGCAATGGATGGTAAGAACTCACGATCAAGGTAAATGCAATTTCTTATTTGATGGTGCATTCAAACACACCTGCAAGGTGTAGGCCCTCTTATGTAGATGCCTTAAAATGAATTTATCTCATTTTACTTAAAAATAAGAAAAAATTATAATAATAAATAAACTACCTAATTATATAGAATTTACATTTTGGTGTCCTTTTCAAAAATATTTTAAACAAGCTACCTCATAAATTGATATAATTATCATTTTCACTATTTTCATTCCATTTATTTAAGGATGGGCGTGTGAGCAAAATGGCTTGGTTGTGGGTTGGTTGTTTGGGTGGTTTCTATCATGATATTTATGTAAAATCCACCCTATCCATCACCCCAAGTTTGGCTAAGAGTATAAAAATTAGCATTGTTTGTGATTCAAGTGGATTACATGATTGGAAACAATATACAAGGCAATAATCACCTTCTAAACTGTTTACCTTGATATGACGCACCTGAATTATGAATATAGGTGTTGATTTTTAGGCACATGCCTAAATTTTAATTTGGCATCCAATGGTTGGAGTGGATTTCATATAATCATCATGTGCGCATTGCAAAAATCAAGTCTACACTCTCCCAATTGTATTTAACACGGCCCTGAATTGCAAGTTAGCTCGAGTTTTTGACTCTGAACCTAATCTAAGAGTACACATCTAATGATTGAACACCCATCACTTAAAAGTTCCTAGGGTATGCTGTAATGTTTATTTCCCATCCAACCTGATGATTAGGTCACACAGACCTAGATGAATGGAAAACACAAGTACAACTTTATCCAAAACTTTTGTGGCCCTCCAAAAAAGTTTTTAACAGTGATCATTGAATCACCACTGTTTCGTTGACCACCTAACATTTGGATCTACCTCATTTTCAGCTCATGGATGGACAATGTGGATAAAACACAAGCATTCCACATAAAAGTTAAAGGATTTGTTGTCACGGTGGGTTAAGGGAGTGGATTGCATCAGGGCATAATGATATCTTTGTGCCTTGGATTATGTGGAGTTATAAAAATGTCCATTACAAATCCAGTATATGCATCTGTTTTAAAAGTTTTTTTTTTTTTGTTAGCTTGTTAGTGCACCCCACTCTCAGTTGACACTTCACTGTTAGCCATCCCACTAGGGATGGATACCAAGACCTCAATGTTGAAATGAGGTATCTTTCACTCAGTCTACCACTTGAGCTATGGATCAGGGTGTTGTTTTCAAAAAATGAGCGATTGATAGAGTGGTTGATGACCAGCTTAGATAGTCTTGAGAACCCCGTGTAGCCGCACAATTTGTCCAAAGGGATTTTTCTGTCAATAGAGATTCCATCAAGCTAAGCTAGGTGAATGATGATAGAGTGGTTGATGACCAGCTTAGATATATGGGATCAATTGGTGATGTACAGATGTATATGAAAAGGACAAAAGAGACTGCAATTGGCACAAATTCATTGTTTAATAGTTAGGATCATCCAACCAAAGGAATTTTTTTGTCAATAGAGAATCCATCGAGCTAGGTGTATGATGATATAGTTGTTGAAAGCCAACTTAGATATATGGGCTCAATTGGTGATGTACAGATGTATATGGAAAGGACAAATGACGCAGGGGAGGACGTGAGGTCGAGCACCATCTTTCTCAAGAGGATAACTATTCCGAATCCACGGAACTTCTCTGGACTCCTCACAGAGACTTCTCGAATCCACGAGAAAAGAGAGCAGAAAATAGAAATAAATTCGAAATAGATTAATGAATGAATAAAAATGAGTTCACAACCCTTTAAATAAGTGTACTAAGCAATAGGAAAGAAATCAGAATCAAACTACAACTAGGACTCCTAGAATTCGCGACTTACTATAAATAGTAAACTTGCTATTTATAGACAGTCGTGATGTCTACTAGTGCGCAAGGTTTTCGGCCAAAAATAGTAAGTGTCCTATTTGGCTTCACCAACCCGTTCTCCTAATTATTCTAAGCTCTTGTCACGTTGGGCGCAACTCCTAAAGCCCGGCGGATGAAGAGTTATAAGCAAACTAAAACTTACTATTTATAGTAAAAATGAAATTGAAACAGGGAAATGACTGTCAAATCAGGGGTTTCTCGTAATTCCGAGCGTTGCAACCCTGCGTAGCTAGGTTGGTTGGCTAAAGTAGCTCGTTCTACCCCAAAATCATATATTTTTCATCGGCTAACTCATCCCGGATTGCAAGATACGCGTGATTTAAGGTCTGATGGTCCAGATCACTTCTGTCGCCGACCGGGCCTTTTCTGATCCATCTTTGCCATGTAATTGTCCGTGACCCGCTCTACATCACCCACCCTGATGAATGTACTGCATATCCCCTATTTTGCCAATTCCTTTTATGGCATGGACCAAAAAAGTAAGTAGATCCAAGTATCAGGTGGACTATACCATAGGAAACTGTGCTGATTGAACCCCACCATTAAAACTTCTCAGGGTAAACTGTTATGTACTTCATAATGTTTATTTGCCATCAAACCTGTTGATAAGGACACGAGGACATGGATGAAGGGAAAAATAAATATTAGCTTAATCCAGAAGTTTTACAGCCCACAAGAAGTTTTTAATGATGAACATTCAATTACGAGCCTCCTGCTGTGTGGTCCACTTGAGATTTGGATTTGACATATTTTTAGGTTCATGCCCTGAAATGATCTGAAAAGATGGATGTATGGCGTGGATAAAACACATGCATCATGATGAACCCTCATGGCACTGACTGGTAGTCACACCCCTATGCAATCTGTCTTGGAATAAAGAATTTTCTCGATGATTATATCTCATTCGTGATATTTATATCTAACTAAAGCGCCTGACATTAATCCGTCCACACAGGGTTCTGTGGGGCCCACACTAATGTATGAGTTTTTATCACGCGGCCATTCATATTGCCATATCATTTTAGGATACAAGCCTAAAAGTAAGTTAAAAAGTCTGAAGCATACCGTACATGTTTTTTCCTTTCATCCAAGACTATGTGACCTTATGAACAGGTTTGATGGAAAATAAACATCATATATATCCTTTGAAGTTTCAAGAGTACTGGGTGTCATCATCTCTATTGGTTCCTGTGGTGTGGTCAGCTTTAGCCTTAGATCTCCCTCATTTTGGAGCTCATTCCCTAAAATAACCTGTAAAAATGGATGGACAACATGGATAAAACCCATACATCATGGTGGGCCCCACACACCTCCGCCTCGACGGATTATGGTCTGGGCGGGGGCAGAAAGCAATCCGCTTTCCATCTTACTATGTTTTTACTTTTCTTATGCAGTGAAATTGGTGGTACTCTTATCATTTTAGAAAAAAATTATTATAGAAGTTAAGAAAAACTAACGTAAAGTACTTCTCTGACAATAACTTAATTAATGAAGTATCTTAATGAAACCGTAATTTTAAAAGGCACTGGGATGTAAAAATCTTATTAGTGAGGTGCTAATTTATAAAAATCCCTAAAATAAAATAGAACACGAATGGTTAACATTACTTGGGAAGTGAAGGAAATTGACGGCTAGGAGGGTCTGATCTCTGCCTGTTCTGTAGGGCCCACCATTTGGACGGTCCTGATCTACCCTTCTCCTGCCACATGCACAGTGGAGGGTGTCTTTGTCATGTCTCCAGACCATTCCTCTTACAAAGTAGAGGATTATAAGGTGATAATGCATAAGGGATTGTGGCTCCATGTGCCTATTTGTGCATATGGACCCGATGGTTTCGAGATCCAGGCCGTTTATCTGAAAGAACCCATAGTAGATGGGTGATATCTAAACAAATTCCTGAATCATACAAATCTGAACCTTGGATTCTTCACCAACAAATTGTTTGAAAGAAAGCACAACAACGTCCAGAAACGACAGCCACAGATCAAAAAGATAAGATCATCCAATCCCAAAACTTTTCAGGACATCATCCATCCATGGTGAGGCCGATCATATTAACAGTCTGGATCATATAAAAGTACTCCCCACCTGTATAAATCAGATGCAGCCAGGCACCATCCACGCAAGGATGCATCGGTACCTTATAAATCCTCATTCTGGCAAGCCCCTCCTCGAAGGCAATGAATATTCAAATGGCTACCTACCTTGGGGAAAATGACTCATTTTTCCAACACAAAGCGCACATGCTCAGCTTTTTCTACAAAAAGCAACAGATTCCCGAATTCTTTCGGGTAACTCATGACCCGAATACCTCTCATTTATGTTCTTTCATAGGAATGGAATCCTTGCAGACATGTACAAGATCAGGACCGTTCATCTGTTTTATTATCATGTATAGGACATTTCAGCTGATCCTAGCTACAGATCATAGTAGTTTTGCCTATTAAATGTTTTGACCATCCATTTTCTCATCATCAAATGTCCGAAAAAATGGTGTCTTGGATAATCGAATTGATGTGAGCTTTTGGGTTATAACCTATCAACGGTTGGACCCAATAGAGAAGCAGTCCGGATCCTGGATGTGCATGTGTATTCATTCAACTTGTGTTCTTAGTTTTGAGAATCTTAAAGATGACTGAATCTCGCAGTATATATAAGAATTGATATTAAATTTGAGTTTATATGAGTGTTATAATTTTCCTGTTGGTAAATACCAAGTACTTCATATTTCACATCTAATGATTTGTTAGTGTTTATACTTCTACATTTAGATGATCCACATTTCAACACCTTTGTATAGATGGTGAAGATCTTTGTGTTTGCACAATTCAATCAAACACAAGGTCACACTTGTGAATGACTAAGTAAGATTGAATTCGAAATTTCAGTAGTCATTTTAACCACAGATTGTTATCAGTAATAAAGTGATTTGCGAAAGGGTAGGGGTTAATGGATTATTTTTGTCCTATGTTAAAGACTTTTCTTTCATCACTAATTGCAGCCAATGTATTTTTATATAAAAATGAAAAAATGAACAAATAAACTAAAAAGTCTCTAACAATGTTGATTTTATTAAGATACAGATGTAGCTCATTAATCAATAGAGTAAGAAACAACTATAGAAATTAAGAAAGATAAATACTTAATCTGTTTGTACGAACAGACGATCAAAGAAAATTGTCAACAAGATGTAATCAGGATGATGATCTCCTAAGTAAGAACTCGGTTGATTGAGATTTAACAGCGTAAGGTTAGCGTAAGGTTGTGGATGTTTAATCTAATTATACGGTATTGTAGCGATGGTGTTGTACAGTAGATATCTATGATAAAACAAACGTAAAATAAATGTAAAAAGAAGATAGATTGTGTTTAGCATGAACATGGAGTTATTTATTGCGTGCTCCTTTTATATGTTGTGAAGTTGTTAAAACCCTTGCTAGGTTTCCTTGATGGTACAGTATCCTTCACATTTATGACTTCCCATAAAGAGATAGATCTTTGTAAATAAAAAACTGTTAGTTTTTTAGATCTCTACTTCTACGTATATTCTCTTTTATTAGAAACCTTTAGAACGATAATGCATCTAAAAATAATTCAATTAGAGCCATATTCTCCACCCTCCGTCCCTTCTGATTATGGAATTGGTGGGATCGAATCCATTAAATTTGAATCTTCCATTATCTTGATTCGGATCCATTCCAATATGGGTGTAATCCATTGATACGCATTCGTCTAGATATCAATTTGATATTTGGAATCTTCTTTATCGCTACGAGAGCTCCAAATGTCATTAGAAAAATATCTCATTTTGAAAGGATTGCAAGAGAGGGCCTTACCAAGTATCATTTCCAGATATGTGATGGGATCCTTACTTCCGCAAGTCTTTTATAGATGTGCTAGGTATGTTGGCTCATTTAAATGCCACACGAATTATGGCCACTTGTCATACGATGTTTTGATCCTTTAAAGACGTGTACGTGGTTCTGTGCTACTACATTAATAACGAAAAATGTATTGTCAAAGAAAAGGTGGTTAAGTATATATTTGGACGATGCAAGTATGATTCCACCAGCATAGAAGCCGTAGTGTGGAGGATTTCTTATTGGTCCACATCGGTATGCCAGAAATGATTGTAAATACATTGACCAGTTGGATCTTTCCTTGTGGCTCATCTATGGTGGGACATACTTGATGATCGGTCAGGATCACCAAATGATGAGGCAGAATGGGAGAGCAATGATGCAAGCGAAACGATGAACCAGCAATGCTAGCAAATTTCCACATGGATTAGTGTTCTCTTCTATGCAGTTGAGAGCAAAAAATGTATTATCTGCAGTTTCAAATGAATAAGTTGGAGACATTTCAAATAAGAATGTATTTTAATGAGCTATAAGAAACATATCTTATAATAGTGGGCGCACCAATTGGCTTGATCGAGACCTTTTATAGAGCTCTTAATGTGCTATGAGAAATGTGTCTCATAATGGCTAAGCACACCATAGTGGTTAGAACCTTGTGCAAATGGCCAATTTGCTTGGTTTATAAAAAGGGGTTATGGCCTGAGTTTTGGAGATAGACAGAAAACAACAACAGAATCTAACTATCTTCAGGAAGAAAATTCTATTAATGAATGTTGAAAGAATCTATGCACTAGGTATTGTATTTTGGAGATAATGTGTCAGAAGCTTATTATGCTAATTAGATTAATTGAAGGGCACAAACTATCTCAAAGACCACGGCTCTATCTTCATCTCACTCCTATAAAAATCCAAATACATCAGTAGTCACATTTGCTATCATCCTAACAAGTGCGAGGTTCCAAAACTACATTAGTTTTTCAGCTTTCATTTCTTGTATCTGTCTCAATACGGTAATTCCAAAAATAGTTCTGGTTCATTCAAAATCTTGATAATAACAGCTAGACCAGATTGTTTCTAAAGAATGCTAGTCTGAAGAGAACTTCCAAGCAAGGACTGAGACACTAGACCATGGCCACATCACCGTGACACTTATGTCCCGATTGCTCGGGCGCGAGGGCGAACCCAACAACCATGCTGTCTCCTTTTTTATAGATATTTTGCAAATTTCAGCAAAAGGAAGAATTTTGTAAGACCAGAAAAACAAACCAATTTTATTACCATTTTCAGTAGCTATTAGTGGGTGTGAGAAAGTGGATGGGGGACACATATGAAGCATGATGATCATGATGTATATGCCATGATTCCCAGGTCTAAAAATGATCCTAAAATCCTTAAAATATAACTACTGGAATAAGATCATATGCCGAATTAATTAATTAGCTACTAAGATCACATAATACCCAGTAATCATATGGCATTATGTCCATTTTACTCATAAATGCTACTAACATTCCTTTTTTCATGTGCATTTGAAAGATTTAAAAAAAAAAAAAATTTTAACAAGGAATTTCTTCCTTTTTTATCCTTTTCTATTGCTTTTTTATGGTATTGACTTATCACTGGACGGTTATGATGAGGTGAACACTTCTGATGTCTTAAGGAGACAAAATCATAAACTTTCCTATGTAGAAATAAAGGGGTGTGATGCTGAGAATAATGGGGACACCTTTGTGATTGTAGCTAGTGGTGGGGCCCACCTGGCTCTTTTTGTCATTCCCTTTTCCTTGCAATACAGCTTTACCAACCCACTAGCTCTTGAGGGGTTGCTAAGGGCTGGTGAACCCACATCCATCAACTTATTACTAAAGAACCAACAAGGTGGGCCCTATCAAAATGTCATTTGGTGGACCCTCAATCATAAGAGCCAAAGGATGATTGGATTAGAAAAAAACACAATAATTATAAATAAGTGGTCCCAAACTCTCACTCAGTCTCAAATGAATGGTCTGGGGCGAGTCAACCGCGCGCCAATTGTCAGAATGGAGTCCAAATCCCCACCGTTGGATTATGGTCCAAGCTTTTAATCATTTGCACTGCACAAAGTTGCATAATCGTATGACAGAATGTAAAAAATAGGAGGTATTAAACAACCAGAAGGTCTCAAGTTACCGGTTGGATCATAAGCTACCCTCCATCCAAGAGTGGATAACTTTCAACCTATCATGTGAGTGTGACATCCAACCTGTCCAATGGTTGTACCCACCATGCGGATCACCGTATACTGAAATCAGACTGATCTACTCATCACGTGGGCCACAGTGTAGAAAAAATATATAGCAACTGATAAATAACAAAATACAAAAGTGTGGTCCACCTAATAGATGGATCATGCTGATCTTTTTTTTGCATAAGGTGGTCCTCATGATGGCCAGCCTATTAGACGGATTGGATTTCGTACATATGCAAGACAGGTTGGAATATATCCACTTTGTGGGCGGTGACTTATGGTCCAGCGGTTGGACTCAAGAGCTTCTTCCCACCAAAAGGATGGGTGTAAATATGGTTGTTTTTTTTTTTTTTTTTTTTTTTTTTTTTTAAATTTTTGTTGGGATACAAAAATTCGGTGTGGCTGACTCACAGTAGATAATGACTAAAAAATAAGAGAGATTAAAAGTCATGGTTGTGTGATAGAGTGAGAGAAATCAAGTCATGCTACTTGTGGTGGGCCAGAAATGAGAACTGTTGCTAAGTTTTAAGCCATTGGATTCGGTTGCGTGTGTAAGTCATGCAACTAATTAATCCAAAAATCAGAAAAGGGAAACCGAAAAGTATAAAAAAGAGGATTTGGGCATGCTAAAGGGTGCTAAGTCAATATTCTCATACTAGAGCGTATATCTTCGGGTGGGCCATCTTTCGTTTGTTTTATTAGTGTGTACTACATCCTCTCCTTCTATTATGAAGAATGATGGGTGCTCCCTCAGCTTTAAGGTGTGGCCCTTGGATACCTTGGGATTGAGAGAGAGAGAGAGAGAGCTAGAGAGAGAGAGAGAGAGAGAGAGAGAGAGAGAGAGAGAGAGTACAGACATGAAGAAGCATAAATGAGAGCAAGAGGAAGGTTGTACAAATGGTACAAATGAAAATTTTCTTAGGGCCTGTTTGGGTGCCACTGAAAAATGAGTTCATCTCATTTTATTTAATTGTAATTATTTATTAGAGATTATTATTATTTTGATATGGATGAAAATAATCTTGGTAACCAACAACTGTGATTTCTAATACATATTAAGATGAACTAAAATGAAACATTTTTTTTAAGATGAACTAAAATGAGAAGAATTTTTTTACGTAGTACCCGAATGGGCCTTAATATATATATATATATATATATATATATATATATATATATATATATTATATATATATATATATAATATATATATATATATATATCTATATATATATATATATATAACAATAATTCCTTAGATGCCAGTGCTTACAAATTCCTATTGGTGCACATAATTAGTGAATGTTGCAGGCTTGCATTAGAGCTGTATATATCTTGGAGAGGGACCATGCTTAGTTGCTCGAATTGAAAATGGGACATTCACCCTCCAGAATGAAGACATGTCGCACTCAGGCATGTTAGTCCTACCACTCTAGTGATCAATCAAGGGGTGCAAATCCCCAAAGATGCGCTAGCAACTGGTTTAAACCTACAAAAACTTCTAAATTGGCAAGCGATACGGAAATTGCTAGTGTAAGTTAGTGCTCATCCTTGTATTCCCAATCCAAGCAGACACATCATAGCTGACAACGTGCTCGAAACATGTCATTATTTCCGGACATAAGCTTCAGCAATTGAAAAAAATAATAATCTTGCTATGTGGCACTTAGAACCATTCATGATATTGGGCCTTTTACAAGTCAATCAGTCACTATGGATTATGGTCATTTTAACTAATGACTCTCAGAATTCAGCTTGGTAGTAGCAAAAGCATGTATTGGTAAACAAGGTAATTACATGCCAAACTGTAAACCATGTTTTTGTTACATGTTTTTAACCTTAACAATTCCCTACCCACACATACATACATGTATAAAACAGTACAAGTCTAAAACCTGCAATTCCAACATTAATAACAATATCAGTCCATGTTGTTGACTTCAATTCAACTAAACCATGTTTATAGGATTGCAAACTACAATTTCAATGGTGAATTTTCCATGCATTTTGTACAGGGATTGTTATTACAAAATTCTTCAGAAATTTGCATTTCACTGAAGAATAGACAGACAAAAGATGCCTCTTGGGAGAAGAAAATACTAAAATGCTTCTGATTATTTATTTATTTAAAAGATAGTGAAATAAGGAATTGTGGGGTCATGTGGTATGTCTATAACATCCAATCTGTCTAAAATATGAACTCCAACGTAATATTCTCACCAATCACAAATCTAGTCTATTAATTCACAAGATAGGCTACAAATGAATTTGGATGTTTCAAAGTGGTGTATGCTAGTTTTGTGGTCTGACCCATCTTATTATTGGATTAGTCAGATTTATGGTCTGTCTCGTAATCATTGTGTGGTGCATGTGTTAGATGAGGTGGATGTTAGACAAATACATCATGGCCTCAGATGCACCACTTTTAAAGAAGAAATCAATACGAGCGGTTTTAGGTAATTTTACTCCTCAAAAAGCACTCCTAATAATTTGGATTCATAGAGGCATTAGTTTGTAAAACCCAAATTTCTAAAGAAATTTACCGTAAAATTTCTTTCTTTATAAGTGAAACCTTGATATTAAAGACTGACAGTGGAAAGACAGAAAGTAAATAGCTCATCAGCATATGGATAATCAGACAAAAACCGATTAGGTGTTTTTACCATTGTTTTTTCGGGTTTCCCGAGTATTAGCTAGCGCTAAAAAAGCCATATTGAGGAAATCTTTATATATCTCGTGCAGTTAATGATGTTAGTTTTTAAAGGAGGTTTTTCTTCTCATTGAATTAGATGTTTTGAATGACGACGGTCCGACAAGATACCGCAGATATCGCTGACTGCGTCTTTTAAGAACCTTATTCCAAACACTCCAAATCTTTCAGTTTAAGAGAAACAAAATCTGATGAAATAGAGAAATAAATGTAGGACTTCTATCTTAGACTGGTTTGATTTTTTCTCAGTGAAAGGGGTTTTTAAACCAAACCCCTCCAAAATCTTTCAGTTTGAGACAAACAAGATCTGATTACATCAGTTTGGATTTTCCTTAGTGAAAGAAATCCTTAAACCAAACACCCCAAATCTTTCAGTTTAAGAGAAACAAGATCTGATGAAATAGTGAAATATACTCTTACACCAGTTTGGATTTTCCTAGTGAAAGGTATTTCATGCATGATACTTCCCCATCGCGTAGAGGGAAAGAGAACAGTAACTAACCAGACTGGAAGTGTGAAATGACCAAAATACCCTTTCTGCCCATCTTTCCCAATTTCCAATAACATGGGCATTTCTGTCGTTACGTGGTAATAAAAATTGACGTCTTCTACTAGCTTTTTCTCGACGGTCGTCTGTAAGCAGTCCTCAGCATAGTGACAAAATCTCGTTCTAGCCGATTTCTCTGTATGGGAATTTCTCGGGAGATTTTATGATGTTGACGTGTTTTTTCTGTCGTTATTATCAGGAAAATATCTAAAATTAAAATATTTATAAATAATTTTTAAAGTTTAAAATATGGGTGAAAATAAATTATTTCAAGCTTTTAAATATTAATCCATCATTAAAATGGTAATAATTTCGCAGACAATAAGAACTTTTGAGATTTTGAAAATCCCACCGCAATATTTTAAAAAACTCAGGCGATATTTGTCACAATGGTCCTAAGGCATTCACATCTACAAGTAGGCATACGTGTCTAAATTGCGCGTGTATAGAAACATCCCAGACATGAATCAGGTGGCCCATCACCCAGATGACCTGGCCTGGTGATCAGTTTGATCAGATGATGACCAGGTGTCCTACATGTATACGAATGGATGTGGTTGTTTGGTGATTGGAGGTATCTTTAGTAATTCGTAGAGGTGGGCAACGATTCGAGTTAGACCAAGTTATGTCCAACTCGACTCGATCCAGTATTGTAAAAATTCTGATCCGAACTTGATCCGTCTTAGGACCAAGTCCAGCAGGCCTGACTCGATCCGAACCGATTTTTGGCTAGGCTGACCTGAACCGAGTTCGACTCGATGAGAGAAACCGAGTCAGATTGAGTTGGGTACGATTGAGATCGGCCAGGATGCAACATAGCGGGCTAGGCCGATCAGAGCCATATATTTTAATTAAAATAATAATAATAAATAAATATCTGAAAAATCGAGCTCGAGAATGGGTTGTGGCCGGACCAGTGTCGTTATGCAGACGAGTGGAGGAGAGAGAGAGAGAGAGGTGGAGGAGGAGGAGCTCAACGCCGAACGGGTGTTGCTCAGCTATTGTGCGGACGAGTAGGAGGAGGGAGAGGGAGAGAGAGAGAGAGAGAGAGAGAGAGAGAGAGAGAGAGAGAGAGAGAGAGAGAGAGAGAGAGAGAGAGAGAGAGAGAGAGAGAGAGAGGAGGAGGAGGAGGAGCTCGAAGTCGAACGGGTGCTACTGTGTGGACGAGTGGAGGAGAGAGAGGGAGAGGAGGAGGAGGAGGAGCTCGAAGCTAGATGGGTGCTGCTGTGTGGACGAGTGGAGGAGAGAGAGAGAGGAGGAGGAGGAGCTCAAAGCCGGACGAGTGCTGTTGTGCGGACGAGTGGAGGAGAGAGAGAGAGAGGAGGAGGAGGAGGAAGAGGAGGGGCTGCTGGAGTAGGGGACGTCGGGATCTAGTTGGGTGCGGAGGCCGGCTACTAGGGTTAGGACAGAGAGGGGAATGGGTTTTTTTTTTTTTGTATATATAGTACCATATTTCAGTCCGAGTCGGGTTTCGGATTGGATCAAAACCAACCGGATCGGATTTGGGATCGGTTCGGATCGGATTACTATGTAACCTGAACTTGACTTGGTCAGGATTCGGATCATGGAGGGTCTACTCAATCCGAACTTGACCCTGGCATTCAGTTCGGGTCGAGTTGGATCCAACCGAGTTAGACAAGTCGGATCCGCCGGATCGAGTTAGGTCCCGCCCAACTGTAATAATTCGACGAGCTGATTTGATTAGGGCATGTTTTGTTGAAGTGGGGTCCTTTTAAAACATGTTTGAAAATTGTTTGATAAATTTATTCTCCACCTAGCCCTTCTCTAACGATAACGTATGACCAATCAAACTCTACCACAAAAGGTTATTAAGGGCCTGTTTGGGAGTGTGGATTTCAAACTCCTTGATTCGAAACTCTCTGGATTTAGAATCCTCCCATTGTATTTGGCACCCGAAATTTAGCTATGCATAGTATACTTATAGGGCTTTGAATTTAATTATTAAATCAATTTTAATATCTTTAATTAGGGTATGTATGTAATGTTTGACATACTGGTTATAACAAGCCTATTGAAATATATATTTTGCCTCGAAATAATGAAATTCCTAGTCTTGGATAAACCACAAACACAAGATCACATCCAAGTGAATAACCAACGATTTTTAACCATTAATTTACATGAATAATGTTTAGACTACGCAAATTATCATATTAAAGTAATTATAGTGATGCAATTGATATCTAATTATTTTTGAGATATCATAAATGGGTCATGTGACTATTAAATTAATAGTTTAGTGATACTCATGTTACACATGCAATTCTTGAAAGGATTCTAGATGTAATCTAAATTTTTACAGTTGATTTGAAACCCCCTCTTTGAAGGATTCGAAACTCATAGATTTGAAACCCCAAGTACTTTTATGGTGCCAAATGCACCAAGGGCCTGTTTGATTTTCACCTTTCACTGGGAAATGGTAAATCCCTGCAATGGGCGATTAATTATTACCGTTTCACCTGTTTGGATATTGGTGAGGAATTTTATTTCTTGGGAACCGGTTCAAAAGTTTGGTAGTCATTTTAGGACCTCATTTATGTATATAATATATCTGTTCCGTCCATCCATTTTATCACAACATTTTGAGACATGAGAAGAAAAATGAGTTAGATCCAACACTCAATTGTCCAAACCAAAAGAAATAATGGCCCAAGAAGTTTTTTAACGGTAAGTATTTAACTTATATTTTTCTATGGTGTGGCCCACTTGAGCTTTGGATAAGCCTCATTTTTTAGCGATATCATAAATTCATATGACATAATGGTGAACGGTGCAGATATATGATATGCATCATGGTGGGACCCACAAATATTTCTCACTTTTACGTTGAAAAAAGTAAGCCGTCCAATCAGCTATGAAAAACGTGCAGCGCTTCACTGCAGTTCCCTGGGAAGTAATAAATGCCAAAGGGAAAACGCATTTCCAGCGAATTCGCTGAAACAAACAGGCCCTAAGGCCCTGTTTGGGCAACGGGATTAGAAGGGATTAGGTGGGATTGGATTCATCTGGTTCCGTGCCAATTCCACTCCATGTTTGGAAAAGCTTAGAATTAGATCCGATGGAATTGCATTGGGTCCCGTGCCAATTTCACTCAATGCTGGAAGTTGTGTAGGTCCCACCCTGATGTGTGGGCTATATCCACACCGTCCACCCATTTTTTGAGATTATTTTAGAGCATGGGCTAAAAATCAGGTAATTCTAAAGCCAAGTGGACCCCACCACTGAAAGCAATGGGGATTGAATACTTACTGTTGAAAACTTCTTTGGGGCCACATAAGTTTTCGATCTACCTCATTTTTCGGCCCATACCAAAAATGACGTTTCAAAACAAATGAACGGTTTAGATAGATAATACATGTGTATATTCTGGTAAATTCAAATGATGGTGGGTATATCCGTTCAATGTACCACCGTATTACCAACAAAGCAGAGCATTAATCTAATCCATGGAATCAGGGGACAATCCCTGCCATTGATAATAATGATGTTTTTTTGAATACAATCCCACCTAATCCCTTCTAATCCCGTTGCCCAAACAGGGCCTAAGGGATTTGAAATCCCCTCAAACCCTACTCCATGTTCCATGTTGTGAAACACCGACTCCTAAGGATATTCCTCTTGAGCGGGTTATTAAGCAATCATCCTTCTATATACAAAAATAAATCGTATATAGATTATCCAGTGACTTGGATGCTGATTGCCTGGGGACCTGATTGGGTCATGTAGGCAATGCAAAGTATATTTGAAAGTTGTTTGATAACCAAATACATTAACAACTCAAATTTCAAATAGCAACCGGTGGCCCAATCAAAATTCACCACTTATGTCCCAGCGACATGACCGGTATACGGATACTTGCAATCCAAATTCCACTCACTAGTACGAGCATCCTACTTAGATTTTTTGCTGGGTCACTCACAAGTATGAGCATCCTACTTATATTTTCTGCTGGGTCAACAACCACCTATTCGGGCCCACTTATTGATGGCCTGGATACCCAGCACATGCGTTGAGTTAGTACACGGGCCGTGTTTGTATGGACTGTACATTGCTCAGGTTGAAAGTTCATACACAACCGTTCCGGTTTTTAGTTTTTCTTACCAGATGGTATCGTTAACCGATCCAAACCGTTGTTACCATGAGGCTTGCAATGGATGCTCATCTAACAAAAATATTCAAGATTGAATCATCCTGTTTGTATGATGTTTGTTTTTTTTCTTGTTTCAAACATGAATTATTATCATGTTGGGGGGATGATGACCTGTGTTTTCATTACCATATATTTCAGATTTGTGAGGCCCATTATGATGTGTGAGTGCCATCCAAACCGTCCATTAGATGTGGCCTCCACTGTTAGGCGTAGAACGAAAATACTGTGGGGGTTGGGGATGAGGACCACCATAGAAACTTTCAGAAAATGTGGAGTCCACGTCATTGGGTTTATACTATCCAATCATTCATCAGGTGTGCCCCACCGGAATGAGGTGATACACTGAAATTCAAGTCCATTCCAAATTCTAGATGCGCCACTGCAATCTAATACATTGATTTTACGCATGATTATACATTGTTACCTTTGGAGTGTCCAACCTAGGAGTTTGATAGGTATGATTCTTGGGATTTACCCTTCTTATGAGGAGGCGCACCAGATTCACGGCTTGGATTCCACATAAACATCACGTGAGGGCCCCACCTAGATCCAACGCATGTGGTTATTCCTTTTTCTTGTTTCCGCTCTTAAACGTTTATTTGTTGGCCGAGTGGGGGCCATGATATCAACTGTTTGGATCATTAAGAAAATGGGCCCCACCTGTCCTCCCATGCAAAAAACGAAAACCCGAACAACTGTTTGTACCACCTCTCTTGGGCCCGAACGAAAACCCGAACAGCTGTTTGTACCACCTCTCGGCCCGAGCGTTACATGATACCTCGCTATTGTATTGTATGGTATGGGGCGGTGCGTCAAACGCAGCCCATGGATCGAGGGAGGAGGCATTGGCAGTGGGCCTCATCAGAGACTGATCCCTACAAACCCCACATCCCCTTCTGTTGGTAGGACCACCTGCTGCTGGCGGGTTTCCCGAATCCAACGCGACGGGCGGATATCTCTTCTATATCTCGCCGCTTCTCGATTTCTCCGGTGCATCAACTCGACATGCCGCGTACGGTTTTGTTCCTGCATGCGGACGGGAATTGTTTAAAACACCTGTTTCAAGCTCTTAGGAGGCTGCTATCTTGTACACATGAAATCCACACCGTCCATCAGCTGATAACCCTTATTTTAACCGTACATTAAAATGATCAGCCTGATAAAAACTCATATAAATCACAAAAATGGAAATAATGTAACATTCGCCTCACGCCTCTAATTTCAAACTTGGTTAACGACCACACTAAAGTGTGGCCCACTTTAGATCTTGATTTGGCTGATTTTTTTTTCTAAAGTGTTGCATCAAAGGGATCACCTGATGGACGGAGTGGATTTCATACACAACATGGTGACATCGAAGAGTGCTTGGTTGTTTAACTTGCAGGTGTTGTAGATGATTCCAGACCCCTGCAAAAGGTTGCCGCTAACATGCGCTGTGTGTTACGCGTACGCGTGATGTAACACTCTGCGGGCCTTAGATTGTAGATAGACCTTTTTGTATTCAATGTTTGTACTGATGTGGTAATTATTTTGGAGAAGAGATGCTTAATATATCAAACTCGTTATCTACTCGCGGTAAATCGTTGACGAGAATTTGGATGTCTACATGACCCGTGCTAACGCTTAATCTAATAAGTTAGTTATCGAGCACTCATTCTCTGTATAAGTGGCACACTTGATGAGATCCTCACCGTTAATTCATTGAGACCACTAGTAGATCGTCCATCCGCCAAAAATCACAGTGGTTGGAGGATTTTTTATGCATTAAAAAATTTTAATTCGTTGGACTTATGTTAACTGTCCATTTTACTGATGAGGATCATTTGATAAGTTTTATTTTTTAGATTATGTCCATTTCATGGAAAGACCCAAAAGGAAAATTCCAATTTCCCCTGTACATTTATGGCCCATCCAAAGTTTGAGAATGCTTGATAACTAACGCACGTACGAGTGAAAGCATTGGATAGTTCTTCCATCCGCGCCTGTGGTTTATTAAATCTGGTAGCGCTTTCCCATACAGAGGCAGGCACGTGCGTACCAATACAGAACACGTGTGTTAGCTTGAGTATTCCATCAAGTAGGCTACATTATTTAAACCCTATGGTCTGAAAATTCACGCCACTTCACAATTCAAACGGGCATACACACTAAAATTAAGAAATATTATCTTAGCAAAAACGTAAGGAGTGAAACAGCTTATTTTTGTGCCGGCATCTAAGTATTATTTACAGCCAGATGAAGAGCTCAGATTTTTCTCACGTGTTCTGTATTGGCACGTGTGCTTGTGCGGATGGCGAGGCTGACATTCACACTCTCCTGCATTGTTCTTTTTCTTATTAATATTTTTCTTCACCCATCATAGCAAGCTACCCGAATTTCAAAAATTAGAATAGAAATATCAATGGAGGATTATCGGTTTTATGACGGTAGAATGATTCCTCCTGAAGGGAATTAGAAAGTATCATTATGGTATGCTGACCGATTTATTTTTTTATTTTATTTTTTAATAGTTCTATCACTATCAGATTGAAATCACATAATGCTAGTCCTTTTTTCTCTCTCTAAAATAGCTGTGATGCAATATCGAGCATATATTGTACATCATTAGTAATATTTATATGCAAGCCAGCATTTCCAGCCATTTTGTTTTGATATAGGTGTGATCACAGCCATTAAAAAGATGGGCCTCAACATGAAGGTCAAGACAAAATAGATCAACAGGGCATAAGTTATGGTGATCCAACAGGTGGACAACCCATCATCTGACTAAACGTCTACGTGTGGCCCACATATCACACGTGTTTTGCATGGGTCGTACGTACTACCTAGGTGACATCTGTCTGGGAAGGACTGTAGTGTATGGTTTACATATTGCATGTGAAAATTTTTCATTATTTGTGATTTCATATGGCCTAGGTGAAAAATGAAAAATAAAAGGTTATGCATTTACTTACATTATTTACTAGTACCACATGCATGCAAAGCTATACCATAAACCTATGGTTAGGTCCACATGCAGAATTTTCCATAAGGTTGGAAATAATACTATCATCTTTCATAGGAAGAACACACAATTTCACTCTTCAAGTGGGCCACAATGTAGGAAATACATTCTTTTATAGAGATTTATTTGTTTTAATTAATAATGGTGTGGTCCCAAAAGATTTAAATGGTGTGGCCCACCTAATGAAAAGCTCAAATATGACATGCGGGTCACAATGTGATACATGTGGTTGCAAGTGGGATAACAAACCTCTTATTTAAAATAATTTCATAAATGTTTCAAAAAATTTCATTTGGTGCAATGTGCATTAATGGCCCTCTTTTAACTTGTGCTCTTGAAAAAATTGCCACGTGGCCTGTAATTTAAGTTGTTATCGAGTTTGATTGGACCATCAATCCTAGCCGTCTGATTGGTGACATAAATGACGTTTGCAATGGTGGACATGGAATGGAAGCAGTAATTTCCACGAAAATGAAGAGTAGAACATTCAACTCTTCCAAGCTGAAGATAGTGCTCTCTCCACATAGGAATGAGCGGCTATGATTGTGTACCATCTTCTGTCTGCCGAATTGGACTGAAATTAAGTAATTATTTTACGAGAAAACACGTATACTCCAGCAAGGTGTGATGGATGTTATGCAAGTATGGGAAATTAACTAAAACTTGCATACGTGGCATATAAGTAATTTAAATTAAATTATGGGTCTCCATTCAAATGCTTTGAGGACCACAACTTATGCTTATTTGATTAACTGATAATCGTATTGATGGATATTTCTTAGGCGGTCGGATATAAAAATCAACCTACGGTCGTATTTCAACGTACAAGTTTCAAAGAATCAGAGGTTATTGTTTCTCAACTAATCTAATTTTGAGAATGTGGGTCAGTAACCGTTAGTTACATAGTTTAGACGGTTTAAATTTAGTTAATGTACAGAGTGTGTATAATTTGTGAGTGCCTGCGTATCAGGCGTCGTATTCTGCGGAGTATTAAATAACGGCCTTCATTGTTTTGCTACGCTCACTCACCTCCTACTCCATGGTCCCCTTGTTTCCAAGACCTTGATCATTACCTTTCAGCTCACGATATTTTGATGCTACGATAATATGGCTAAACAGAGATAAATAAAAAACGAAAAGCTGACCTTATACCGCGGTTAGCCGGTAAACCATACAACCGCAAGTCATTTTGGGAGATCCTCCCAAGATATGAATCGAGCTAGCGTGACACGCGGAGGGATAAGGGTATGTTCATACGCTAACTGATGTGGGCAACGTGGATGAGATCTACTCCGTCCATAAGGTTTTCTGATTAACTTCTACCTAATAAATAAAAAAGGTCAGTGCGATCCAAAGGTATGATAGGCCAAAGCTTAGTGAGCGGTTGGAACATGGACATCTTCTTAGTTTTGTGTTGGGCCCTCTATGAAGTGTATACACTATCTAATCCATTCATCTAATGCATCTTACTTAAGATGAATGGGCTAAAATAAAATCACACTATTTCAAAACTCAGGTGGGTCTTAAAATGTGATTTTAGAGTTTTTATGCATGATGTTACACTGTTCCGCATGGTATCACCTGAGTGAGTTTTAAATTAATCTAATTTTTTATATATATGGAGAGAGATCAGTGGTCCACCCGATGGACGGCGTAGATCTCACGAATATAAAGTATTCCTCCCACGTTATCTGCAGGCATGCTCCCACCGTACATACGCGAGTTGTACTAGTGTTTTCCCAAAGATATCTCTATCCCTTATCTGCCCTTGTTGGGAGTAAATGGCAAAGATTTCAATCTCCCTTCGCTTTCGGACCCTCAGATTTCGTTGCCCCCACTAAAAACCACTTTCCCCAACGCCCACCCTAAAACCGCTATTAAACCCCTCAAAAACCGCCATTTAACATCCCCAAACCGCCGTCCGAAACCGTCATCCCTACCGTTAAATCCCACCTTTCTTTAACCCCCGCCGTTACAGCGAAAAAATCGCCGATTTCGTCCTCAGAATCTTTTCCCGCCCTATAAGTCCGCTCGTTTACCCTCTCCAGAAACCGACGCTCCCGAGCTCGACCCCAGACCTGGTCCGAAAACCGCTCCTCTTTTCCCTCAAAACCGCTTTCCTTTTTCGAACTCAGTCACCAGCAACTGAAAGCTCTGAGCTTCCGAAAACCTTCTTTCCATCTGAGAAACCGCTCTTCTTCCGATCGCGGGGATCTGTAAATGGAAAGAGCAGAACTGTTGATTTCAGCTGCAGCTTTACTAAAATGTTTTTAGTTTTTATTTCGGCGTGATCGTTTCGGAGTGTGTGTGTGTGTGTGTGTGTGTGAGAGAGAGAGAGAGAGAGAGAGAGAGAGAGAGAGAGAGAGAGAGAGAGAGAGAGAGAGAGAGAGAGAGAGAGAGAGAGAGAGAGAGAGAGAGAAGAGCAGAGAAGGGAAGAGATGGTGGTTTTGCAGATCAAAGAGGTGCTTCGGAGCCTCTGCTGTGACAACGGATGGTCGTATGCTGTCTCGTGGCGGGCCAAATGCCGGGATTCCATGTGAGTTTAAGCTGCATTTGGATTATTTTCCATTATTTGTTTTTGGATTTAAATAAATTCAGCATGTGATGTGTTTGATTGATTACTTGTGTGTATTTAGTAGGTTTAGTTGACTAATATTTGCTCATCTATTTATCCGTCTCTTTCTTTATATTTGGCAGTTTTTGAGTTATTGGTATTTTTTGGGGGGTTTTGTTGTGATGTCTCGGTGGATTGTCTTTCATGTGATGTTGTTGATGTAGAAAGTGCCAGTTTTAGTTTATTTTTATAGTTTTCTTCTTTTTTAGTCAGTTCAGTAAACATGTGATTGGGCAAATGGGCCATGGTTTTGGAGTTTCTGACTAAATTAAGTTTTTCTCTTTTTTTTTTTTCCCCTTCTTTTTAAGTTCGTAATTTCGGTTGTTGGGTGGAAGGCGGTTGTGGTTGGAATTTGGTGGCGTTTGATTTGGCATTGCTTGGCAAGATTTAACGAATGTCGATGTTTAATGCATGTATGTTGTATTTATGTGGCTGTTGGATTCATGAGTATCTGCATTGTGTGTTCTGTTTTTTTATGAACTTTATGTGTGAGCATCTTAAGAGTTGAGGAGTTTAGTCATGTTGGGTTCCTGTTTTTGAAGATTCCCGTAATGGTTTTTGGGTGATTTTGTGCATGCTGCAGGTTGTTGATGCCGGAAGATGCTTATTGCGAAGACCAGGTGGAAATGGTGATCGAGAAGATGCTTCATCAGGTCCACATGGTGGGAGAGGGGTATGTTTGTAAATTTGGTTTTGCCTTTTTTTCCCCCTCTTTTTTCTTCGTGTTTTTTACCTACTTTATTTCTGGGGATTTTGTGGTGTGCCTAGGTCAATATTTTGGTTTGAATGTTTCCCATCAGTGGGGAGTTGTTGCTAGCTAGCGTCAACTGTGTGATTAGAATGAGGGCGTTTGAGAAAATCTCAAAACTATGAGCTTGATCCACTTGCTGCTTCAGTGGCATAGGGTACTTGTTACCGTGTGTTTGATGCGTATTTTGTAAGAGGGAATTAATTGGACTGTAGCACACCCATTTCCTTTTTAGGTGCACTGTGCTCAAATTGCACGTGGCATGGTTTGGACCATTCAGCAGGTAGTTCCAACTGATAAGTGACCATTGTAGAAAATTTTCATTGATCAGATGATCTTAATTCTCAGTGTTGGCTACAACTAGATGGTAGGAAAGAATATTGACAGTGGTTCACTTTGATGGGTAAAAGGTCCACCAATTGGATGGGTAGGATCATCCAATTGATAAAATTTTATGGAAGTGATCCATCTGCATGGAACCACCTGATGAATTTTCTAAATAATGGACAATTGTGCCATGTGTCCAATTTAAATGCATTCCACTGTAAAAGGAAAATTGTGCTCTGGCCCCGATTATATTTCCCCTTTTTGTTGAGCGGCATAATTATGTTTATATGCCCATCCAAAATTACCATCTCTCATTAATTATAAAAATTCTCGAGTTAAGAACCTAGCCGGTTCTATGCTACTTGGTTTCATGCTGGTTTGAGTGCGTTGTTCTACACTGAGTTGTGGGGCGTTGTGTGCACCTGTCTGCTATTCATTTTGTTTGATATTCACTATTCTTTCAGTAATCGTGCATCTTTGTCTTCTATTTTATTTGGTGAAATTAGTAAGATGCGCATATTATGTTCATCTTGTCTAATTGAACAATATTGAGGCAATCTTGAGGGCTAACTTTGTGTATGTCGTTGTTTCTTAGAATGATTGGACAAGTTGCTATTACTGGGAGGCATCAGTGGATTTTTTCAGATAATTACTGTGGAGAATTGAATCCAATAGGCCCCTTTGACAGTCAAGCTCTGCTCCAGGTACAGTTGATTGCTTGAGTCAAAGATTATTTCAACTGTTTAACCCTGTAGAGACGCACAACTTGCACTATGTTCAGGCTGATGTTTAAATTTTAGAATTGGTACTGAGTGCTGAGATATCTCCCTGTAATCTTCGGTGGAGAATAATGTTTATATATGCATGCATGAAATATTTTGAGCTTATAATACTGCAATCTAAGCTGAATATTTTTGACAATTTTTGAACTTTTTAGTTTCATTCCCTAACTATATATGTTCTCGTTATATAACTTTGTAGAAGGTCATGCCATTCTTCTTTTAACAACTGCTTTTAAACATGGTTGGAAGCAGCTTGAAGTACATACACATTGATTTGTTGTTCACTTACATGAACCTGTCTATATCTTTTTACAGGATACTGCTGAGTGGCGTCGACAATTTTCGGCTGGAATTAAGGTCTGTGCTTATTCCTTTAATAGTTGTACCTAACCTGAGGTGTATGGACTCTTGCACTGTGGTTATTCATTCTTATGATTGGAGCCTGAAAACATCGGTTCCTTGTGTTACTTTCAAACATTTGAATTCTATGATGTGGCTACTGATTTTTATTCTCATTTTGCAGACAATCGCAATCATTTCTGTGTCATCGCAAAGTGTGGTTCAGTTTGGTTCCACCCAGAAGGTTAGTACTTGGGAAAGATCATAATGCATTGCTTAAGCCCTTCTAGAAGTGAAATGTATCATTACATGTCTCTTTTAATTGGATCCCTAGAGAGGTTTAGTATCTAGTATATAGGGTAGTAAAAGAAAGGGTTGAATGCTCTTCTTGGGTGATGATTTTTCTTATCCATCTCCCTAAAGGATACTTTTGCTACTTGAATCTTATTTCGCTTTTTCGACAAAATTATAGTCACCGATGATAAAATGAACCCTTACAGAATAGTTTACTATAAATTCTCCTACGGAAGCAACATAAATAGTCCTGAAATGCAAGTTTGCAGATAAATTGTTTTTGATAGTTAAAACACTTGAATTGTGTTTCGGTCTTTTGGCACCTTTTTAATAAAAACCAGTAACTACTCAAAAAATAGATTAAAAAAATGTGTTTTGGTCTTTTGATCCTTATATGGTAATTGACCAATTGTACTTGTATTCTTGTGGAACTATTTAATCCTTGCAGTGTTCCCATGTATAGAGTTCTGGTTTTGTATTTTTGCAATTTCAGAGTTTCCTAAACTGGAAATCAATTTAAGGGGGGAACTCTCTGAGTATTTCCTTGGAGGTCCTGGTTTCCAAGATCATATTCAACTAGCTCTCCAGTTATGCTGGCATTAGTCTGGTATCGGAACCAGGGGCATAGTTTTGGGCCTGTAGGTTAAGAGAAGTATGCAGAAAAGAGTCAAGTTTTCATTTTTCAATTTTTCCTCTCTCACCTTTTTTTTTTCCTGTGATTTATAGATCTGTTTTAGGAGATGGGGGGAGTGGCCTTCTAATCAGGAATCCATATGTTCAAACTAGGAAACTTGGTCAACCTAATGGAAGCAGGTGTCCCCTGAATAAGTTATTTTACAAGGGGATCTCAACAACGTGGTTCTTTCCACCATGTATTCAGGAAAAAAGATTTCCTTATGGGTTGCATCTCTGAAGTTTTTACCTAGGTTATCACAAAATTTTCAGATATGTTTAATCTGTATCCAAGTTAACAATGGGATATATATCAGGTCAAGAAATTTGTTTTTGACAGCTACAGAATCATTTGTTGGGACTTGCTGTTGATTCTTACCTTCTGTTTTTGGTGCAGATTCTTGAGAGGATGGAGTTTGTGGATCTCGTTAGAAGTTTGTTTCGGCAGTTGCAAAGTGTTTCTGGGCCTTATCTGTCCGGAAATTCTCAGAAAGCTTTTAAGAGTGAATCTTACAATCCACCACCTCCAGGGGCTTCTGTTTCTGTTCTTTCATCCAGCAATTCCTACTCTGATTATGCAAGCATCAAATCCTCTCATGACAACAGCCATGAAGAACTCATGGCCAAGGCCCAATGTTCAACAATTCTAACTCAACCTTGCAATCCTTCCACTACTGGGTTGCACCAAGGCAGCCCACAGCCTCATGTATTATCAGTACCACTGATCCCTGGTTCAACATATCCAACCAAAGATTCCAGCAATTTACTTCAGAAGACAACCACCTTAATGAGTGACTCCTCATTTCCCCCCACAAGCCGACACCAAACAGCTGGTGCAGAAGCACAAGTCATATTATCAATGCCTAATATGCAGCTACCACAAGTCTTACTACAACCTAATTCCTGTTCTGCTAACAGATCAGTCCTCAGCAATCCCAGCACTAGTGCATGGAGTGGTGAACTTTCTGGTTTGACTTCAATGGAGCTGCAGCTGCTGTCGGGTATGGGGATTCAAGGGTCTCCAAATATCTTTCCCTTGAATTCAGATGCTAGTGTTTCGTGCGGGAACGCATTTCCTAGTTTTCATGGGGACCCAATCATGACTCCATTATATAGCACAAATGGATCACTTGATACAGTATCCAGAACTGGATATGGAGCGGGGAAATTGGCAGGTAGCCACCTTGCTTCTTCATTTCCTGCTCATGGAGGGGAGCTATCTAGTGACAAATTGGATTCTAGAGGGGCTTCTTTTGTTCAGCAACTCCTGAGGGGATCGGCTAGCACCCAGGCACTCCTAGAGGAGTTTAAACCGGCCAATGCTACATTGGCCCTTTCTAATCTGAACCGGGCAAACAATCCAAATCACTGGACTTCTCCACCACTAGATCATGTGAATAACAGCTTTACCACACCACTGAATGATGATCTGTTACGAGCTCTAGTTGTTGATCCTCTAACGTCTGGTTTTGATGGAGGTGATGTTTTCAGCAGCATCTCAGTTAGTGAAGTGCCTAGATCTGTTCAGAATTTTGTAGGTTGTAGTGGAGATTCTCTTGGTGCAGTTCCGGATGGAAAAGTGAACTCTTTGAATGTGCCTGTGCAAATGTCCGCAGACAATGACTTGTTTGATAGTTTGGGATTGGATCTTAAGCACAGCCAGGGCCAGGAGTGTTGGGATGATATCATATTACCAATAGGGAGCAGCAGCAGAATGAATATGAGTACTGGAATTTCAGGGTCCATCTCAGAGTTAGATGCAATCTCTATCACAGGTCCTCAGAAAGGGTTCTTCTCAGAGCTAGGACTTGAACAGTTATTAGATGCTGTTGTTGGTAATGCTAAGTCTGTTGCAAATCATAGTTCAGACGATCGATCATCCACAACTACAGTCACAAGAGCAGGCAGTACCTCAGTGTATAGTAATCAAGTTCCATTGGCAGGTCTTTCTTGTTTGAGTGGAAGCACGGATGGTTTGCTGCCTGAATGCAATTCTGATAAGACCACGCATGGATCTCAGAAAGAAGCCCTCTCAAAATCCATGGTCAGTTCATGGATTGATGGCAGTTACAATATTAATACCGGGAGTGCAGCAGCCTCACAGCATAAGAAGCCTGAAGAACCTCCAAAGAACACAAGGAAAAGAGCTAGACCTGGGGAAAGTACTCGGCCGAGGCCAAAAGACCGCCAGCAGATCCAAGATCGGGTCAAGGAATTGCGGGAGATTGTGCCTAATGGTGCAAAGGTACTTACTTTGTGCTCTTGATTTGGATGCTTTCTCAGATTATTGCGTGTGAAGTTCACACTATTCAATTAATTCAATGTAACAGTGTAGCATTGATGCTCTGTTGGATCGCACCATCAAGCACATGCTTTTCCTGCAAAGCGTGACGAAATATGCAGACAAACTTAAACAAGTCGATGAGCCAAAGGTGGGAACTGTTTTTGTAGTTTGGTTATCTTTCTATTAGAAACATTGTTGATGTTATTTAATCAGTTGAAGAGACAGGCCTGGGAGTTAATTTCAACTAATCTAAGTGTTGTTTTGCACAATTAACTAATCTAAGTGTTGTTTTGCACTTATGTTGCTGTCCAGATGATTGGCAAGGAGAGTGGTGTTGTCTTAAAAGATAACTCTAGCGGTGGTGGTGGTCGTGCTACCTGGGCATTTGAGGTTGAGGGTCAGACCATGGTATGCCCAATTATAGTTGAGGACCTTAACCCCCCAGGCCAGATGCTTGTTGAGGTAAATCACATCTGCATCTCTAAAGTCTAACAGAACATGTTTACCAAATGAGGTACTATAAAATGATTGGTAAAAGAAAATGACATTTTTTGTTCAGCCAAGCAATGTTACAGTGGGACCCACATTTTGGTAACCTAAGCCATTGATTTGGTGGTCCATTATGGGATATGGACCATTTCATAATATCTGTCCCCACCTTGATCCTTGCCATCTGATGAAAATGAACATTACAACCACTGGTCCACATTTAACGACGGCCAAATGGGACCACTAGGATCTTGGGGTTAATCTCCTCCACCACGAGGCCTAATGCATGAATGACTTGGGCCGCCAGAATGTGGACCCAAAAGTACAGTTTGATCTAAACTGAAGATCAGGCGGACATTGCATGTTCTTCTTGCCAAAATATCATGCCCATTGTCAATTACTTGTGTCCTTGTGGAACTCCCAATATCCATCCATTTGAAATCCTTCCGATCTGTTTCTGTTGCAGATGCTCTGTGATGAACGGGGATTCTTTCTTGAGATAGCAGATATAATTCGAGGGTTTGGGCTGACAATCTTAAAGGGAGTGATGGAAGTCCGAGACAATAAGATCTGGGCACGGTTTGTGGTCGAGGTAAATCACTAATAAAGACTAATTTTTTATGCAGAAGATGGTACATCCTCATTTTCTTTCATTGGTTTCTTAATCGGATTGTATGGTTGTAATTCTGTTGTAGGCGAACAGGGAAGTTACTAGGATGGATATATTTCTGTCACTGGTTCAACTTCTCCAGCAAACTACAAGTTCTGGCAGCCAGCCAACTAAACCTATTGAGGGTGGGATTCCTGTATTTACCAATTGTCAGCAATCTCCCATGCCAGTTCCAATCAGCTTAGCTGATAGATTGCAGTGATCGGGCACATTGATCTGGTCTGGGACTGCCGCGAGCAGGTACAGTGACAAATGCCTGCCATGACTGGCGTTCCTGACTCTCAACTTGAATAGCTGCTGTCAAGCTTTCAGGTAGTGCAAGCTTCTGGAGAAGAAAGTGGGGTATGTACATAAAAGAGTCCTGTTGACGTTTGAACATGAATGTGATGGGAACTGGTGGTGGAGATGAAGATATGACTGGGAGGGAAATATTTTCAAAGGAATGGCTGGGGCTTTTCTTTTGAACAGTTTCCCATTTGAGGGAAGGAGGGTAATGAATCCATATGCATTGTCACTTTGAGGAGTTGAAGTGGGGTCTGCAATGGTGACAGCTCAGCAGGGAGAGGTGGTGATCTGGAGATTGTCTAGTCTAAAGTTGTAATTGGGTTTCTTTTTTTCTTTTTCTTTCTTTTCTTTATTGGGTTATATGGTGTAAAAGGGGGGAAAGAGGGCAAAGGGAGGAACATTGAGCTTGTTGGGTTTTGGTTTCTTTTGATAACCTGTTTATATTAGATGCTGATGATGTTAACCTAGTTTTAGGCTGACTCTCTATTGGTAAGATGTAACTTTCATAATAAAGATGCTCTCTCTCTCTCTCTCTCTCTCTCTCTCTCTAAGAAAGCAAAAAAGGCGGCTGGCCAGATTTTTGGGCTCATTCATCGTTTATGATTTCTCCTACATTATGCATGGTTCGATAGAGAATTTCTAAGTTGGTGGGCCATCATTGATCAAATGGACTGCATTGTTTGGATCAGTGGCCCATGAGATTGGAGGATTATGCGTATCCAGTGGGCCCCACAAAGGTGATCATACACATGGATTAAAGAGGGGCTGCATATGCTTCCATGCTCCCATGCGTGTGGTATCCTCTTGAGAATGGAGAAGTTCCCAAGTGTGAAGACTTTTAGAGAAGGATTTTCAATCATGGGAGGAAAACCCAAGGACTCTTATGACAGGGAGTGTCTTGGCCTCCAAACCCTTGAGCATTGGAAATGTATTTCATTGGTGGGCAAAGGAGAGTGGCACAAAAGACCTAAAGACAACCGAGTTCGATCAAAGGTTTGTTAACGCTGACAAATACATGTCTCACCTTTAACTCGGTGGTATGTATGCAATGGAAGATCCCGGGGAAATTGGAAAACTCGATTACATGTGTTGTCAGGGTGTACCCATGCGTGGTTGGTGATATGTACTTTGTGTTTTGTCATGGACGGCAAATTCCTACAACCATGGTGGTTGCTCTTGGTTGTTAAATACCAATTTGTTCTATTTGATTTCATTGCATTCTAGTGGTGATTATCTAACACCAATGCTCATCAAAGATGACTACTCTACCTTAATGTCTCTTCCTTTTTTTTTTTTTCCTCTTTCTTTTTTTACCAAGGGTATTGTGCATTTATTATGATGTTTTGATTAATCTCATGCCTTTATCTTCACCTGGAATCTGATCATCTAGGATTGTCGCATGCTTCACTTTCAAGATTTCACAGCTGCAAGTAGTTGCATCAATACCCTGTTTTCAGTGGAATCCATACCATGTTTTTGGTAACCAAACTCTCAATCAATGTATGATTGCTGGTCCCCGCACGTTAGATACACTGGTTCTAATTAACGTTTATTATTGTTCACCGTCAGCCCTCGATCACTCTGTAATCGATAACGATTCCAGTGCTGGATGCTGTTGGGTAGCCATGAGTTGATTGTTTTTGACAGCTTTGTATCTGGTGTTAGTGCATTGATTACTTGCTTATCATGGGTTGTTTGTTTTGGTCGTGGCATGATTAGTTGTATGGATTATTGTTTGGCATTATAGATACATGCTAGTGCATCAATCATTGATATCTTACAGGCCAAAGACCATCTCTAGACACTAGGCTTGTGATGTACATGAACCCGCATCGGACCCTTTACTAGTTTTGCTCACAGACATCATGTGCCCCTTCACTGTTTGGACTTGACCATGTGATTAGGCCCGTTCCACATGATGTGGGCCTTTCTTTTGTGGGAATTCAGGACCACTTTGGGTCATTTGGCCCCACAGGTGTAAGTATTGGCTTTTTCAGCTCTTGGGTCAAATTTTGTGGCGGGCCCAGTTGGTTACTTTTCATTTGGACATATTTTGGATCCGAATCTTGGAGCGTTCTTGTTTTTTTTTTTTTTTTTTTTTTTTTAAAGGACCAACTTTCTAGGTGGGCACAGTAGAGTATTTGGACTGGCTAATTTTGGACCGTAGTTTTGCCAAAATCTAGTCCTTTTTGAGTGTATTGATGTAGGGGCAATTTTCTACTATCAAAGAAGGCTGATTATGGGCTATCATTCATCTGATTATGGATTGATTTGACGAACAGAAGTAGACTGTTCTTGCACCCAGGTTTCAGCTCCATTAGCCGACAAGATTTAGATTCGGCATCCAGATTTTGGTTCTTAGCTTATTGTTTTTAGTCAAGTCTTTCCCACTATATCTAAAGTTAAATCAAACAGTTTAAGTTTAGATATAGGTTCAGATCCAACCGTTGTTAACATCTAGATCAGAAAGGTGTGGGTGAAATTTCAACCGTTATTAGATTGATGGAAAAAGATGGACCGTAATTTCAACTAGGTCTAGGCAATTTTACATGCTCCCGTTGATGGCACAGGTACAAATTTATGTGTACCATCAATGGAATATTCCCAATTTAATGTAGGGCATTGATTGATTTTGTTCAAAACAGTTGGTTGAGGGCCACTGACACGAATACTGCGTGATTTTGGTCCATGCAACTTATGAAAATTATCCACTATCACCATCTTAAGAACCCAATATTGATTGCTCCCTTCTATCTGACGCTTTCTTATCTACAGCAGGGCCCATGATTTGGACGATCCCAATTGCAGAATACACATGCCATGTATCCATGTATCATCATCATCATTATTATTATTGTCATTATGATGATAATACTAGTAATAGTAATAATAGTAGTAGTAGTAGTAGTAAAAAGAATATATAATGACGGTGGGCCCAGTTACGTTTCAATGGTGGGAGTCCAACCAGGATGACAGGAAAATACAAATAGAGTCCAACCTGTGGTCGGGCCCACCGTTCATAAGGCAAGTCCTACCAGGACGAAGGAAAAAAACAACAAAATTAGCCTGACATAATACTTCTGTGGGCCCCAACGTTTCAATGGTTTGGGGTCCCACCCTTCCAGACGTTGATTGCGTCCTACCCTTACCAGGATGGACTCAATCCTGGCAGGGGCTCTGTAGGGCCCACCATGATGTATGTATTTTATGCACGCCGTCCATCCATTTTAAAAGATCATTTTAATGCATGAGCCCAAAAAGGGAGTAGATCCAAAGCTCAAGTGGGTCACACCACAGGAAGCAGTGATGATAATCCTTGTTGGATTCTCTCTAGTGTACTTTCACTTGTCTGGTGAATGGAACGTAGGAGTATGTATTAGAGATAAATGATGTATCAAAACACATACGATCCTACATGAGTCACCACCAATTTCTAAATGGTGCAAACACAGGATAAGCTAAGTCTAACATTCCCCGTGCGTGTATGGCCCTACGGGGGTGGTTATCACCTAAAATCATCCATCCACACAAGATTGGCTAGCATTTTCTGTTTAAAAGGTTGCATTTCCAACAAAAGTTTCATCTCCTTCGTTCTGCTTCATATGCTTTCTTATCACATTCACTCCCACTATAAGACTTGAAATCATACATCTATTCAAGCTAGCTTAACAATTTCAGTAGAAAACGTTGCATTTCCACTAGCGTTTCATTCAGTTGGATCAGCTTCATATGCTTCTTAGTTGGGATTTGTGCTGCAGAATCACACAGATATGAATCTAGGATAGTAATCCAAGAGCACCAAACAATCACAAGAGAACACAAAGATTTAACATGGAAAACCCTTTCGGGAAAAAATCACGGCACAAAGTGACAGAAATCCTATGAAAATAGAAATTACAAAGAGAGGAGACTTACCCGATTCGAATAACCTCGAATCTCACCCTTGCTACACCGTTTGAAAACCCTAGAACCATTTAAAAAACCCTTGGAATACCTTTAGTAAGCCTTTGTATACCTTAAAATGGTCATAGGGACTCCTATTTATAGATGGGGAAACCCCACTTATGCACCTCTCTAGAAACTGCCTCAAATTTACGCAATCCGCGCATATCCGTGTAACCTTCGACTAGTCGAGCCAGGGCTTCGACTGGTTGAAGGACTCCTTCTACTGGTCGAGCCTATCCCTCCACTGGTCGATCGTCTCGAAAATCTCAAATACATTGTTGTTAGACTTCGACTTGAACTGTCTTCGACTAGTCGAAGGGACCTTCGACTAGTCGAGACAGTCCCTTGACTGGTCGTGACTGGTCGAGCAGCGCGGACTGAAAATTTTAAGACATCTTCCAACAACATTCTTATAACACTTATTATTGCAATGGACCAATAGATGATAGTGGCTATAACAACATGTGAAATGATCCCTGAAACAAAAAACAAAAATAAAAAATTCAAAACTACATTACTTAGATGGAGTAATAGACAAATGAGTACTCTGGCAGAAGACCATATATACTCTTGTGAATACCTTTGGTTTCCTGCTCATATCTCAGTCGGTACCTAATAACAGATTTTCTAAGAAAATAAGAAATCATGTATAAGTTGAGAAAATGGGTCAGCTGGGTTCATATTGTTATTATTGAGAATCCTGAAATAACAGTTAGAAATGCTTTAAAATAATTTTAATAAATGAAAATAACAGGTCTGGAGTATTGTTGGTGCATACAAGTTCTGATGAGTAGTTGTGTAATTAAAACAATCTCACCAAGATCATCCTTGATTGTCGTCAGATCATTTATAACACAAAATGTTCTAATGATCAACCTTGATTGTCATCATGCAAATCCCACTTGGAAGTTGATTATATCTAAACTTGTTATAGAAAATGGTTTAATGATTAATTTGGATCATCTATCATGTGGATCCCAACTTGGTATGCTTGTTTTTTAAGAATTGCTCTGATGGGACAATCCTAACAGTCTCGCAATTAAAAAGGACATTCCAAATTGGCCACAAGAAAGATGGTGCAATGATCATTGTGGACTATCCATCATGTAAATCCACTAGAGATTATGGTGTAAGAATCACTTTATTCAGGCAATCCTAATTATTCAATTGATGGATGGATGAGAACACTAGTCCACTATTATAAAATATTGATTATATTATATATATATATATATATATATATATATATATATATATAATATATATATATATATATATATATATATATATATATATATACGCGGTCACCTGCGAACCAGTTCGTACGTAGTACGTACGAACTTTTTTGAGAACCCATCATAAATGATGAATCTCGCAGATCTGAACCGTTCATGTGAAGCAGCACCTAGTGAAACCCCCCAGGACCAAGTTTTACTTTTATCTAAAACTTTTATCCATACCGTCCATAGCAAAGAGAAATTCAAATCAAGGAAAGAAACTGTTTACATTTTTCACGGTCCACCAAAGTTTCAGATCAAAGTAAAAATTCATACTATGGGGTTTCATGAGGTTCTGCTTCATGTGAACGGTTCAGATTTGCGAGATTCATCACTTATGATGGGTTCTCAAAAAAGTTTGTACGTACTACGTACGAACTGGTTCGCAGGTAAGCGTTTTCCTATATATATATA